>CM061547.1:208609261-209209261 GCA_030864215.1 Capsicum pubescens
ATAGGCGTCAGTAGGGTAGCGATAATTTTTTGTCACAGGGGGCACAATCTTAGGCAAGTGGGGCTCAACCAGCCTCATTATTCCCTCTTTGTCGATTCTATGGTAGGTTGCATAGGGGTTTTTATGAGGAATGAAAGGACAGATGTTTCAAATATTGTATGCCATGCCATATGCTTAGAAATTGTCAGTTGGTAAGGGTGCTTCGGGAGAGAGTAAGTCTTAATTTGCTTCATCTTCTACTCCTACACCAAAGGGTACTGCTTCTGCATCTATTTCTGTTTCTGGTACCAGCGTAGGTCAAAATAGGTTTTATGCCCTTGCTACTCGACGGGAATCTAAGGAATCACCTGATGTCATTACTGGTACATTACCACTCTTTTATCATGATGTATATTGTTCACTTTATCTGGGGTTAACACTCTCTTATGTGACCCCATTTATGGCTATGTATTTTTTCTTATTCAGAGGTTATTTTGGATTTTTTTTCTATTTCTACCTCGGTAGGTGACTCTGTGGTTGCTAAAAGTGTCTATAGGGAGTTTTTAGTATCTGTAGGTAGTAGGAAGACTTTGGTGTATATTTTTGAACTTGATATGGTGGATTTGGATGTTATTCTGGGGATGGATTGGTTACACTCTTGTTACGTGTCCTTAGATAATCAAACCTGTAAGGTTGTCTTTAGGTTTTCTAGTGAACCGATTATTAAGTAGGAGGGTGGTTCCCTAGATCATAGAGAGAGGCTTATTTCCTATCTTAGAGCTCGGATATTAATCTTCACAAGGTGTCTCAATCATTTGGCCCAAGTTAAAAATTCTAACTCGGAAGGTCCTTCTTTACATTCAGTTCTGGTGGTGAATGAGTTTCTTGAGGTCTTTCCAGATGATTTTCTTGGTGTTTCTCCTAATAGGGAGATTGATTTTGATATTGATTTAGTTCCATACACTCATCCAGTATATATTCCTCCTTATAGAATAGCTCCGGCTGAGTTGAGGGAACTAAAAGAGAAACTTAAGGATCTTTTAGATAAGGGTTTCATACATCTTAGTGTATCCCCATGGGGTGAAACAGTGTTATTCGTGCGGAAGAATGATGGTTCCATTCGAATGTCCATTGACTATCGACAATTTAATAAGGTAACAGTTAAGAACAAGTATCCTATTCCAAGAATAGATGACTTATTTGATCAATTGCAAGGTACTTAATTCTTTTCTATTATAGGTCTTCGTTCTGGTTCCATCAACTTAAGATTAGGGAGAAAGATATCCCTAAGGCAACTTTCCATACTCGTTATGGGCACGTTGAGTTCTTGGTTATGTCATTCGGTTTGACTAATGTTTCGACGATATTTATGGATTGGATGAACAGGGTTTTTAGGCAATTTCTGGATCTTTTTGTCATTTTGTTCATTGATGACATCTTGGAGTATTTTAAGAGTGAGGTGGATCATACAAATCACCTTCATGTGGTGTTTTGGACCTTGAAAGAGCAGTAATTGTATGCCAAATTCTCCAAGTGTGAGTTTTAATTGAACATTGTGACTTTTCTTGGTCATATTATTTTTACTGAGGGGATCTTTGTGGACCCGTAAAAGGTGGTTATGGTTAAAAGGTGGCCTAGACCTACGACTCCAACTGACATTTGGAGCTTTTTGGGTTTGGTTGGGTATTATAGGTGGTTTGCGGAAGGTTTCTCGACAATAGCTTCTCCATTGACTTAGTTGACTTAGAAGAGGGTAAAGTTTTCTTGATCAGATAATTGTGAGGGGAGTTTTGAGAAGCTGAAGGATAAGATAACTTTGACTTCAATTTTGACATTACCTAAAGATAATAAGGGATTTGTAGTTTATTATGATGCGTCACGGATGGGACTTGGTTTGCGGTTTGATGAAGCATGGTAAGGTGATTGCCTATGATTTTGGGCAATTAATGGTGAATGAGAAGAATTATCCCATTTATGATTTGGAGCTTTTAGCAATGGTTTTTTTTTTTGAAAACCTGGTGACATTATTTATATGGAGTGCACATGAACATCTTTTCTGATATAAGGGACTCTTGTATGTGTTCACTCAAAAGAAGATAAATCTTAGGCATAGGAGATGGTTAGAGCTTCTCAAGGCCTATGATATGAGTTTTCACTACCACTCAGGTAAAGCTAATGTGGTTTCTGATACTCTTAGCAGGCTGTCCATGGGGAATTTAGCTCATGTGGATAAAGAGAAGTGGGAATTGGTGAAGGATATTCACCTCTTGGCTAATCTTGGAGTTCATCTTTTGAACTCCAAAGATGGTGGTGTGATGGTATAGGAAGTGGTTGTCATCTCTTAGTATAGAGATCAACGAAAAACAAATGCTAGATCCTATCTTGATGAAAATCAAGGATGATATAGGTGGACAAAAGGTGATAGTATTTGAGGTTAGTGGCGATAGTACCTTGAGTTATCAAGAAAATTTATATGTTTCTGACGTCGATGGTTTGTGATAAAGGATATTGGTTGAGGTGTATGAATCATGCTTCGTTGCTCATCCCGGTTCGACCAAAACGTATCATGATCTCAAAGAGATGTACTGGTGGAGTGGAATGAAGAGAGATATGGCTGATTTTGTGGACAAGTGTATGGTGTGCCAATAATTTAAAGTTGATAATATGAGTCCTGGTGGGTTGTATCAAGAAATTAATTTGCCTGAATGGAAATATGAGGTAATCGATATGGATTTCATTACCAATTTTCCTCGGTCTTAGAACAAATTTGATTTAATTTGGGTCATCATGGATAGAATGACCAAAGTCGGCTCACTTTTTTCCAGTGAGGACCAACTTTTTGGCGGAATGATTATATGCGGTTGTATCTTCAAAAGATGGTGAAGCTGCATAGGGTACTTCTATCAATTATCTCTAATCATGGTACATAATTGTCATCTCACTTCTGGTGGACATTTTAGAAAGGATTGGGGACTAAGGTGAGTCTGAGTACTGTCATTCATCTGCAGATGAATGGGCAAGCAAAAAGGACTATTCAGACTTTGGAGGATATGCTTCAGGCATGTGTGTTTGATTATGGTGGTAATTAGATTGAGCATTTACCTCTTGTAGAGTTTGGTTATAATAATATTTACCATTCTAGTATTGGAATAACCTCTTTCGAGGTGCTATATGGTAGAAGGTGTAGATCTCTTCTTGGGTGGTTTACGATTGGTGAGGCGGATATGTTTCGTCCAAATTTGGTTTATGAGGCTATGTAAAAGGTAAAGGTGATTTGATATAGTCTTAAGGCTGCCCAAAGTCGCCAAAAGTCCTATCTATATGTAAGGCATAGAGACTTGGAGTTTTAGTTTGGGGATAGGGTATTCCTAAATATGTCTCCCATGAAGAGAGAAATGTGTTTGGTAAAAAGGGGAAGCTTAGTCCCCAATATATTGGTCCTTATGTATTCTTGCGAAGGGTTGGTAATATGGCGTATGAATTGGAGTTTTCTTTTAGCCTGATCTCCATTGATTAGTATTTCATGTCTCTATGTTGAGAAAGTGTATTGGTGATCCTTCTTTGGTGGTTTATTTGGAAGGATTGGGTACCTCAGATTCTTTGGCTTATGAAAAGGTCCCGGTTGAGAAATTGGATCGGTAGGTTCGTTGGTTATGGACCAAGGATGTGGCCTCGGTTAAGGATCTATGGAGAAACCACAAGGTAGAAGAGGCTAAATGGGAAGTGGAAGCAAACATGAATTAAAAATATCCACATTTGTTTCTACTCTGAATATTTGTGTGGAAGTTATGTATTCTTAGTCACATCTCTATTTTCTAACTTGGTTAAAGTTTGGATTGATATTTGATAATGCAAATGAATCTTTCTTGTGTTTGACCTACCTTTCCCATCATTTGAGGATGAATTATCCTAGTGGAGGAAACTCAAACACCCTGGGTTTGGACCCTTAGAAAATTTCTTGGATTTTTGGATTCTGGGCTCCAGTCGTATGATGGGGTACGAGTAGTATGCCTTGGTTACATGCTAACCAGTGATGGTTGGTGGGTTTAATTGGCTTATGGAATGGGTATGACTTAGGTGGTATGAGTCATTTGGTTGGTGACGGGTCGTATGGTTTGGGTTTTTCCTTCACTTAATCTGAGACTTAGTAACTTAACTTGGAGCTGAGTATGAGTGGCTCACTATGATCCGTAAGATAGGGTATGATTCATACCATTGACTCGTAGGGTAGACAGTGTTCAAACATCCTTTGATTCTATGCTACCAGGTATACGATTTAGGGGTACTAATTGTATGGTTGGATGTGACTTGGTTTGAGTAAGTCGTATAGTGGACAGTGTTAGGTCCAAGGGAGAGATCTAAGGTACGAGTGGTGGGTACTACTCGTATTGGATGGTACGACTGGTATGGGGAAGTCATACCATCTGATGGGGATTTTAAGCAGTTTAAATTGGGGTTAATCTTGACATTTTCCCACTTAACCTCTTAAGGCCCTACAACTTATAACTCTTTTGGGATATCATTTACCCTATTATTCTAATCTTAAATACTTATAAACTCTCTCTAATTCACTCTAAGGCTCTTGGGTAAAGAAAGGCTAGGGTTTCATCTAGAGGACTAATTTGGGGCTTGTACGGGTGATTTTTGTCCATCATCTTCGTAATCTACGGCATGTACTCCTCCTTCATTGTTAGTTTCAACTAAAAGCATATTTTTTACAATGTTTTAATGGAATGATTATTATATGGTTTTGGAGTTTTCAAATATATGTTGGGGTTTTGGTATTGAATGTTCGGTTATGGTTTTCCCATGTTTTAATTATGTTTTTTCTTGCTTTAATGGTGGTTTGAAATATTGGTTACATGGGAATGGTTAATTGGTAATTGGATTTGGTTTTGGAAACACTATTCCCCCAACATGTTTGATAAAATGCCTTTGATAACTGCTTTTACTATATTATTGGATTTTTAATGAAACTATTGCATGGTATGGTTTGGTAATGGAACCCTAAATGGTATAAATGGTTTGGAATAGTTAAAATGGTAAGGTTTTGTGGTTATGGAAATGGTTAATTAAACATCCTTGTGGGGTACAAGAAAATCCCCCAAGTAAACATGCTAATGAATAACTTGTGGGGTACATGGGATTTCCCAAAGAAAACATAATAATGAAACACTTGAGAGGTACATGGGATTCCCCCAAATTAACTTAATAATTTAATATATGGGTACATGCGAATCTCTCTACATAAAAAGGTTGTCTAAGTAAATTGCTTGCAAGCTATAGTCGGTATGAAGATACCACTACTTATAGACTTTGTTAATAATAATGCTCTAATGAATTGTCTGGATGGAAATGGTTTTTATTAGGCAATAATGGCGGGGTGTGATAGCTAACCATGAAGGAGTGAGGCCAATGGACGGACACTAGAAAATCATGTTTGTTGACATGATGGGAGGTCATAGATACTATATATGATATGATAAGGTACATGGGAATCCTCTAAGTAACTGTACATATGTATCATGGAGAGAGAACGGTACTCGGGAATCCCCTACTCTTATGGTAGCTTCTGTTCATGCGGATACACTCATTGGGGCCTGTTCAGGGGGTTACACTGGAACCATATAGCCCGTGGGTGCTTTTAGGACAGTAAAGCTACACATACCTAGGTTAATGGTTTTAAAGGCATACTATACCCGGCTCCCTTTCCTAGCATAGTTATATATATAATTGTGTGTGTATGTATGTGTATGTGTGGTTGTGTGCATATGGTTGGTTTACTTTGTTTTACTGGACATCATTATTTTATCCTTATCCTGGTTTTATGCTAGTGTTCACCCGCTAACCCATCTATAGGTGGTTGTATCCCCACGCAATGCAGGAACTGACCATTCTACTCCTTTTGCTTAGTGCTCGGCTTCGGGATTGGCTATTGGATTAAAGTGGTGATCTTTCATATTCCGAAAGGCTCCATTTCATATCATGGATGTCTTTACATAATTTGGTTTTGGATATGGTTGGGGGAATGTCCCAATCAAATATTATTTTTCTTTCAGCTAGAGGCTTTGTGGAACAACTATAGGTTGAAATGGGCGATGTCAGTATCCGTGTCATTCTTAGTATTGGCATTGGTATTGGGGCTAATACCCTTGGACGGTATTTGATTTATGATTTTTCCATTTTGTTTTGGATTTCATATATTATCATCTTGGAACTCATTCGGTATGGGATGTATGGTTTTGGTCTATGGTTAGATTATTTGTTGGTTTGGATGGTTGAACTTGTTTGGGTCGATCACAGTCATAGGCCTATCTCAGAGTCTGGAAGTTGTATAAAATACGCTATCTTGTTATATGTTTGGAATTCATCTAACTCAGGGTTTATGCTAGATTAGTTGGGTTGGGTATCGGGGGTGGTCTCTGATCCTGGGTGGACTTGGGATGCCTAGTACGACAAGGCCCTGGGTCGGGTTATGTCACTTATCACATGATTTAGGTATTTTTCATTCCAAGAATGAAATTTATCTCACCCACATATTTAATGTCAAATGGCTACTCAACATTTTTTATCCTTTCTCTAATAACATGTTAGAGCCAAATTTAAAGACATCAAAACATATGCAAATAGTAATACGTGATTTATTCCAAGACTAATATATGAACTTGTAACCTTTTTTCAAAGTATTCTCAAAAATGCAAAATCACATTTTTCATGGCGATTTTTTCTCATTTCATTATCCACCACTATTTTGAGACTTTAAGAAAATAAACTTTCATGAAAAGTATCATTTTATTCATAAAAAATAATAGGTAACTTATTTCCTTTACTCCACAACAAGTAGAAAAGTTTTTACCTTTCCTCCGCTTGAGTTGAGGAGTAGAAAGATACTTTACATGTCTATCTCTTTCCATCCACCTTTTGAGATCTTTCATCTTGATATCCGTGATTTTTCAAACTATAATAAAACATGAATTTTCTTAAAAATTATTGGAGTAATATACCACAATAATTAAATTACAGTTTAAATAATAAAATGAACAAAAAATGAAGAAAAAATCGATAATATTCTTCTTGGTTGAGGTACAGATATCTTGCTCTCTTTAAGGAGATTCAATCCCACTGCATCATAATCTACACCGATCCAACAGTATCAACTCTTGGCTTGTCCCCTCTAGGATACAACAACCCATCAATGATGTACAACTCGATCAACTCCGGATTAGTTAAATAGTCCAAATCTCCACAACAAGAACATCGTCCTTCAACATCTAAAAATCTCTTTTGTATAGTGAATATATTTAAAGACTTAGAATATTTTCTTTGTTTAAAACCTTTCTTTCACTAATATAATTACTCACTTTTGTATAGTGAATATAGTTGTAGACTTAGAATATTTTTCTTGTCTCAACTCTCTATTTTACTTCTACACACTACAATCTTTTTCATACTTATCATATTTCCTTGTACATTCAATAACATGCAAGACCACCTCTATTTATACGTGAGGTATTCATCCTTGTATTGAATAGGAAGAATGTGGTATAGTAAAGTGGGTACTTGAATGGTCTTTAGGTTACAAATATTACAAGTGTTACAAGAGTAATGAGGTAGACTAATGGTCTAAGTTACAAGAATTAAATGTCACATTCTACCATAAAATAATGAGTGAAATAAAATGTTAGTGGTTATAAGAGTTTCACAAAGTAAATACACACTTTTTCTGTTAATAATATTCCACTAACATGCATTGTGCATTGGAAAAGTAAAACCATCAACATCACACATTGTCAATTTGAGATAATGCACTTTCAAAACTTTTTTTGTTTTTTACTAAATGAAGAGGCCAAGACATGGTTGTGAAGCTTACAAGAGGTTCCATTACAATATGGGATCAAATGACCCAAAGATTTCTTGTCCAGTACTTTTCACCTGTAAAAATAATTAAAATATAGAAACAAACTAACAACTTTATACAAAAAAAAATTCAATTTGTTTCTCAAGTGTGAGAAAGACTGAATGCAATTTTAAGAAAATATCCACACCACGGAATATTAGATCCTAACATTTCATACATTTTTTTATCATGATCTTAAACTATTTTCTACAAATGTAATTGTTATAACTGTAGAAGCAATACAACTACTCAATAAAATTTTAGAAAATACTATCCAATGGTCATCTGATAAAAATTATCAAGAAATAGGATGATTCAATCAATTTGCCGAATCTTTAAATTCATTGACATAACAATTTATAGCTTTCACATAAAAATTTGATCCTTTTCAGGTTATTTCATAGTTTTTACTTCAACTTGAAAATTGAGATGGTTATGGAGGCAACCATCCAAATCATTAGTGCCAAGTTTCAGTGTAAAGTGAAAAAAAAGTAAATGTTTGTAGGTACAATAATAACTATTCATTTAGTAGTCTCATGGCATAAAAACATCTAGGATTTCAATGGAAGCAGCAGGTAAAGGAACCACCTGGTTTCCAAATTCAAAACAGAGAGCAAAAAAATTTTCAACAATACCAACAAATGCCCTAAATAAAACAATTATAATAACCTAAATTTGTGAGTTTCCATTATTATATATTTTGATCACTTTACCCTTCCTTGTAATTGCTACATATTAATAAAGGGGTTTGGAGATGGTTGTAATGGTTCTCAATTTGAGAAAAAATGATTTATACAAGTTTGTGGTTATAGAGGCTTGAGAAACCATATAGTTGTCTTTAGTCAAGATTCATTGTTCTGAGTATTAGATGGCAATTTAGATTGTGCCAGCAGATCAAAATATTGAATTTCGACTAGTAGCAGGTTGGTTTGACTTTGGGACCTTTATATCTCATTTCAACCATTCATTTGGAAAATAGTGAAAAATGAGTCCCTGAGGTTAATTTATTGAAAACAACCTTTTTCAAAAACCAATATCTCCATTGACTCTAGAACATCGAAATTAGCCTAGTAGCATATAAGATTTGTTTAGGTGAACTCTTGAATAAATCTTCAAGGATCATTTGGAGAATTTGAAGGCATGCATAATTAGTAATTATTGATATCTGGTGCATGCTATATCCTTCTATGCAATGTGGGCCTCTAGATGCTAACATAGAGAAACAATTCCCTTCCATCACAATCATAATATTGTGGCCATGATCGCAAATAAAAGATAGCCCTTCTTTGAAAAGGTGAGGAGGCTTTCATGAATCATCAGTCTTCAAGAATACAAAACCTTTTATGAAAAAACGAAGGAAAATTTAGCAACCTGGTTAGCACTGACCCTTGTGAACGCGAAGAGTTGATTGCGTTCGTGAGACACCTTTCATTGAACAATATAAAACCTCATTTTCACATTTTCATAATCTTTGTACCTTTGGGATTCGATTTTGGGTAATTCTTGAAGATTTCTTCACCAGTTTAGCTTAGGTAAGCTTCAAGACCTTATTTCCATTATTTTTCATTGATTACATCATCAAAAATAACTTTAAATCGTGATTTCAAGGTGATAATTTGAGGGTTTTATCTATAATGTTTAAAAAGGGTTTTTCTTTGTTTTTAACCTATTTTTATGTGGGTTTATCTTATACACTCCTATAATCTTGGAGAATGTGTTTTTAAAATAAAATTCTAGTTTTACCCCTTTTACTTTGGAACTCATATTTCGAATTCATTGTGGACCCGACACAAACATATGTAATATAGGTATTGTTAGCTTTCATTGAATTCGTAGATGCTGTATTTGAATGCTTTAGTTGACTTTGAGGTCATTCATATAGGGAAGGCTCCGTGTTGAAGCACTTTAGACTGGAATTTCATCATTTTGTGGTAGGTTATGGCCTAACTTCTTTCAAATTGCATTGGGTACTTACTAAATATGTAAATCATGCTATGGGTTGGGGGAAATAACTATCTAGTTTATATATCAAGATTATTTTTACTATTGTGTGCCCATGATAGGGGTTTAATTTGATATCATTTCCCTTATCTATACATTTAAATGCCTTTATTCTAGATATGATTAATATATAGGGGCTTATTTTATTAATATAAGCCTTATTTGAGCAATTTTTGCCTTTATCATTATTAAAATACCCAAGTTATGGGTTGATATGATATTTGATATCTTACATGGATATTTATACTGATGATGCCTAATTGGAGTTGTTGATCATGAATTGTGGATATACTGAGTTAATTTCTGGGCTCACATATATAAATACATGTTGGATGGAATGGATATCATCATATTGAGTTAATTATAAGTGTTACATATTGATTCCATACATATACATTCACGAGACATTAGTACTAATGAGAAATACTATTTTTAAAAGAAAATAAGACACTTTTATGGAAACCCTCTCCATGAACATGAGTCAAAACGGTGAGTTGAGACTGAGTTATCAGATATTGAATATGGGTTACAAACCCCCATGGATCCTACCTAGGATATGTGAGCTCAATGGGTGTATACAGAAAGCCGTGAGATGGGTTTCACCATTCATCCATCCTCAATACATTGCATTGCATTCATATATGCATCTTTCATAATTTCTTTAGTTTCCTTGACTTGTATTCATTTTGGTATACTTTTCTTGTACTTTTGTACTATTTTTATTTTTGTTTATATATTATAATTATTACTAGAGATGATGTTAGCTACCAATTGGGATTCTTTTTCTTGCAGGTGATGTACTCATAGTTTTCTTTACTTATATTATTTTCTACTTTGCTCAATCGAACTATGATACCTACTAAGTCCAAGTGGATCTTACTCACCCCTACTGTGCCCTTATCCAGACTTAAGTATGATTATAAGGCACTGGAGCTGATTTCATGCAGATTAGAGTGATGTTTGAGGTATTGGGTTCTCTAAGGATTTCATAGATAACTTCTAGCCTTCTCTTATTTTACTTTATATCTTTGTTTTGGTTTTAGAGACATATGTATTTCCAGATTCACTTATGTACGAGATGTTGTTACACTGTGACACTAGATTTTGGGGACTTATGAGATTTCTTTCAAACTTCTATTTGAATTATGTTTCGTATTAGCTTGACTTTATTCTAGAAGTCTTGCCATGACGAATATAACTATTGATTTCATTTCTTCTTTATCAATTTGGGTGATTATCTTTTTTATCAAGGTTGAGCACAATAAGTACCAGCATGACTAATTTTTGGGTCATGACAAATCGGCATCTAAGATAGGTTCACCAATCTTATCAGTGTAAGAGCAAGATGTATAGTAGAGTCTCATGGGTTGGTACGTAGATGTCTATATATAATTTGAGAGACTATAAGATATCATTAGAAAGGACTTCTCTATCTTGATTCCTAAATGTATGGGTTATTCTTACCTAATTTAATAAGTTGTGTTCCACTTATTTCTACACTGATGGTAAGAAATAGATATCTAGAGGCTAGGGATGTTGATCCAACACCCACTGATAGATTCCAGACTAGAAGAAAAGGCAGTAGTCGTGGATAGACCAGAGATAGAAAATGGGCATGAGGAACTTCCCCAGCTAGAGGATGTTCCAGGGAGGACTCTCTTGAGCTCGAGGTTGTTAATACAATAGAGATTATATTATCAGATAAGGGATATGGGGCCAACTTACGTCCACAGGGTTCAGTTGATACACCGGTCCTTTAGGGTCTCTTGGTTTATTTCTTGAGTTATTTGGAAAGTGTTTCCTTGAGTGTACTTGGTATTCCTCAATCTTTAAGTGATATTCAACCATCAGTTCTGGCATCTTCTTGTGGTATTCCTATTTTTGGGTTGCATCCATTATCTATAGTGCTCCCATGTATGTATTCATTGCCTGCGAACTTACTATTTCTATAGTTGATTTGGGTATAGTTGTGCCTTCTAATGATTAAAAAAGATTTGAGAGGTTTATTCTCTTGGATCCACCAAAGTTTATTGGAGATAGTGGCAAGGATACCTATAAATTTTTGATAGATTTCCAAGAGATTTTACATAATCTTGGATCACTTGAGTCTCATGGAGTTGATTATACTACCTATCAATTGATGGATATGGCTAGGGATTGGTGGAGGTCATTTGATAGTTGTATATCTTTGGGTTTTCCTTTTATCTTTTGGATTTAGATTTTTGAGTCCTTATTAGAAAGACTTATATCTTATGGCTAGAAATATCAAATGTGTGATGAGTTTGATCACTTGGAGTGGAGCTCCATGGCTATTGTTGAGTATGAGACTTATTTTCATACTTTACTCAGATATTTAGCTTCTAGCATGTCCATCGAATCTCAAAGTATTTGAAAGTTTGTGAAGTGGTTAGATGGTACTATTAGCTAAATACAAAACAGATGATAGTTTAAGGGGATTTTGTCCAAAGTATTATTGAGCATGCCAATATGATTGAGTCTATTATCAAGGCTACTCAATAAGGAACCAAGAAGGTGCATCGTTATAGGGATTTTAATGGACATGCCTCTCAAGGTAGAGATTTCACTAATAGAGGTTCTTGTTGTTATCATCGTAGGTTTATTCAAGATGAGTTGCAGTGATCAACTAGTAAACCTTTAAGTTCTGTATCTTTGGTAGTAAGGTGTCAGGTCATACTAGTGGAGGTTCCAAAATTAGTTATTTAGGGTAGGATGGTTGTTCCAGTTCATTTTCAGCGTCTCATATCAGTTCAGGTTATATGTGATATTTTGTATATGATGAATTTTCCATATGGCCAAGGATTTCCCTTAATATTTGATTATATCTCCTCAGTAGAGCTCTCAACTTAAGCTTTTCCATACTTATATATTTGTAGTCAGAGATAGTTTACCAGGTGGTAGAGTCAATACTAGGGATAAATATGAGATGCTTATGGAGCTATTAGTAGGGTTATTTAGTCCAAAAGTGGACATACTAAGTGTTATGCTATACTTAGGAGACCCAACAGAGAGGCTTCTGATGCAATTATTACACGTATCATCCCAGTTTGATATAGATATACTTTTATGTTATTTGACCCTAGGTCTATATTATCCTATGTGTCTATATATTTTTCTTTTAGTTTTGGTATTCCATGTGAGCCTCTTTCTATGCCTCTTTATGTTTCTTCCCTAGTAAGAGATTCTTTTATGGTGGATTGGGTGTAACGATCTTGTGTGGTTTCCTTTTTAGGCCGTGATACTAGGATAGATTTTATTGTCCAATGTAGGGTTGATGTTATCATGGATATGAATTGGTTAGATCTTTATTATGCTATTTTGAATTGTTATGCCAAGACCATGACCTTAGCTACATCAAGTATTCCAAGGTTAGCTTGGAAGGTATGCTTAGTTCGAGTCTGAAGGGTGTTATATCTTTCTACGAGGCTCATCGCATGATACATTGGGAGTGTTTATTTTATTTGACCTATGTATGTGATTCTAGAATTTCCTCACAACCTCATATGGATTCTATTTGAGATTTCCACAAGTTTATAGATGTGTTTCCTACAGATTTGCCTGGTATGCCTTCAAATTTTTATATTGATTTTACAATTGATATGGGGCGAAGACCAAGCCCACTTTTATTCCTCCCTATAGTATGGCCTCAATGGAGTTTAGGGAGTAGTTATAAGATTTGTTGAGTAAGGGGTTCATTAAACCTAGTGTATCTCCTTGGGGTGCTCCGATCATGTTCATGATGAAGAAGGATATTCAATACATATTTATAGTAATTTTAGAAAGATAAAAAAAAATAAAGGTTAACAATAGGTATTCTCTTCCTCATGTTGATAATCTTCTTAAAAATATTCAGATAGATTTTGTATTTATCAAAATTGATTTGAGATTCAGGGATCACCAGTTGAAGATTCTAGCTTTGAATATTCTGTAGAAGGCTTTCCAGACTAAATACATTCATTATTAGTTCTTTGTTATGTTTTTTGGATTAACCAACTCCTAATAAATGCTCATAGAGTTGATGAACTAGGTGTTTTGATCGTATCTCGACCCCTTTATAATAATATTTATAGATGGCATCTTGGTTTATTCCAAGAGTAAGGTCGATGATATGAAGCATTTTAGGATTGTACTTCAGAAGTTGCTTGGTCAGAAGTTGTCTGTTAAGTTTCTAAGTATAAGTTTTGATTGGATCTATCTCTTTCTTTTGTTATGTGGTGACTAAGAATTCAATTATGGTTGATCCGACCAAGATAGCGGTAAATTATTATTGGGTTAGACCTACTTTCCTATTGAGATTCAGAGTTTTACTGGTTTGGTGGGGTATTATGGGTATTTTATGTAGGGTTTGTCATCTATTATGGCTTCTTTAACCAATTAAACTTAGAAAAAGGTAGTTTTTCAATGGTCGGATAAATGTGAGAAGATCTTTAAAATCTTAAAGAGTTATTGACTTTGACTCCTATCTTGACATTGCCCAAGGAGAATGTAGGTTTTATAATATTTTGTGATAGTTCTTGTGTTGGTCTAGGTATGGTGTTGATGGAGGAGGGTAAGGTGATTGCTTATGCCTCTCACCAGTTGAAATCTCAGGAGAGAAATTAACCTACCCATTATTTAGAGTTGGCAACCATAGTGTTTATGTCGAAGTTGTGGCATTATTACTTGTATGGAGTTTCTGGTCATATTTTCTCAGAGCATCATAGCCTTCAGTACTTTTTCAGATAGTGAGATTTTAATATAAGGCAACAACATTATCTTGAGTTACTTATGTATTATGACCTTACTCTTTTGTTTTATTTGAGAAACGCTAATATAGTTGCAAATGCCTTGAGTTGGAAGTTTGCTAATATGGGGAGATTAACTCATCTCTTGACCCAGGAGTAGCCTTTAGCCTTAGGGATTCAATCCTTATCTAACCAGATGGTTAGGATTCATACTTTGATACTAGGCGTGTTTTAGCTTTTGTTAATGTTATATCTTAGTTTGATGATAACAGTTTGTGGGTGATTCAAGATTAGGTGATGAGTGGCGAGGATAAGGCAACATCTTTTGATTTTTATGGAGTTTTGAGGATTGGAGGTTAAGTTAGTGTACTGAGAGTTAGTGGATGGGTAAGACTGATTTTAAAGAAGGCATATTGCTCCATATATTCTATCTATCCAGGTATGACCAAAATATATCATGGTTTAAAGAAACTTCACTGGTGGGGTGCTAAGAATAAGGATGTGGTGGATTTTGTATCTCATTGCTTGTGTTGTCAACAGGTAAAGACTGAGCATCAAAGACTGGGTGTCTAGTTTTAGATATTACACACTCCTGAATGGAAGAAGCAGCGGATCACTATAGAATTTATGAGTTGGTTGCCTCATACTTCTCATCATTCTAACAGTATTTGGGTCATCATAGATCGGTTGACCAAATCAACCCATTTCATCTCTATTCAGATCTCATCTAGTGTTGAGAAGTTATCCCCTATCTATATTTGTGAGATAGTTTATCTTCATGGAGTATCCATGTCTATTATTTAAGTAAAGGATCAGTGTTCACTTCTACCTTCTGCTAGACTTCTCAGGAGGAAATGGTAACTTAGGTTAACCTTATCATAGCTTTTCATCCTAGATTGATGGTCAGTTGGAGAAAATTATAAAGGTTTTAGAGAATATTCTCCATGCATGCGTTATGGACTTAGGAAGTCAGTGAGATCATCATTTATCTTTGGTGGATTTTGCTTGTAATAATAGATACTATTTAATTATTATGATCATCCCTTATGAGGCATTGTATGGTAGGAGTTGCTGATCTTTATTGGTTTGAGAGCTTAGAGGTTAAACCCCATTTTAGTATCTTGTTTCATCAGTCATTGGATAGGGTTTAGATGATTCAGGATAGGTTTCAGGTAGCCTAGAATAGGAAAAGAAATTATGCAAATTGTAGGCATTGCGCCTTAAAGTTTGTGTTTGGTAATCAAGTTTTCCTTTATGTATCTTCCCTGAAGGACATGATGAGGTTTTGGGAGAGGGGAAATCTCAACCAGAGGTACATTGGACCATATGAGATTTTTTTAACTTTTCAATCTCGGTTTGGTCATTTTGAGTTTATTGTGATGTCTTTTGGCTTGACCAATGCCCCGACAAAATTTATAGATCATATGAATTATGTTTTTTGATACTTCTTAGATTTATTTGTTATCGTGTTTATCAATGATATTTTGGTTTATTCTAAAAGCGAGGTAGATCATGGCGATCACCTCCACCTTGTGTTGCAAACCTTAAGAGATCAACGGTTGTATGTGAAATTTTCTAAGTGTAAGTTCTGGTAAAATAATATAACTTATCTGGGACACATCATTTCTAGTAAAGGGATCATGGGTGATCCACGGAAGGTTGCGGTGGTTAAGAGGTGGCATATACCCGTGACTCTAACCAACATTTGCAGTTTCTTGGGTTTAGCTGGTTATTATAGAAGGTTTGTGGAGAGTTTCTCTTTTATTGTTGCCCCATTGACTAAGTTGGCTCAGAAAAAGGTGAATTTTTTGTGGTCTGATGCTTGTGAGGGTAGTTTTAAGAAGCTGAAGGATAAGTTACTTTGACTCTAGTCTTCACTCTACCTGAGGGTAATAATGTTTTTGTTGTCTATTATAATACATCTTGGGTGGGAATGAGTTGTGTGTTGATGCAGCATACAAGGTGGTTGTTTATGCCTCTAGACAATTGAAAGTTTATGAGAAGAATTATCCAACTCATGACTTGGAATTATTGGCAATTGTGGTGTTCACATTAAAGATCTGGAGGCATTATTTGTATGGGGTCCATGTTTATATATATTCTGATCATAAGACCGTACAATACATGTTCATTCAGAAGGAGGTAAATCGCAGGTAGAGAAGATGGCTTGAGTTGCTCAAGGACTATGACATGATTCTTTACTATTATCCAGGTAAAGCTAATATGGTTATTGATGCTCATAGCAGGTTGTCGATGGGAAGCTTATCTTATGTAGATGAAAAAAAATGGGATTTGGTTAAATATATTCACTGTTTGGCTAATCTAGAATTCTGTCTCTTAAATTCTGAGGATGGTGGTGTGATTGTTCAAGATATGGAAAAGTCATCTCTTGGTACTGAGGTGAAGGAGAAGAAAATGTTAGATCTTATTTTGATGCAAATTAAGAAGGATGTAGGTAGGAAGAAGGTGATTATTTTTTAGATTGGTGGTGATGGTATCTCGAGGTACCAAGGCAGATTATGTGTTCCTGATGTTGATGGGTTGTGAAGAATAATTTTGGTCGAATCTTATGAGTCGTATAATACTATTCATCCTGATTTGATAAAAAAGTATCACGATCTTAAGGTTATTTATGGGTGGAATAACATGAAGCCAGATATGACCAATTTTATGGCTAAGTTCATGGTGTATCAACAAGTGAAGGTGGAGCACTTGAGGACCGTTGAATTGACTAAAGAGATCGATATGCTAGTGTGGAAATGGGAGATAACTAATATGGATTTTGTTATCGGTCTTCCACAATCTCGCCAACAATTTGATTTTATTTGGGTCATCGTGGATAGGATGACTAAGTCTGCTCACTGCTTGCCCGTAAGGACTAATTACTCTTCTGAAGATTATGCCAAGTTGTTTATTGAGGAGATCGTGAATTTACATGTTTACTCCCATGTCCATCATATCTGATTAGGGTACTTAGTTCTCGTCGCACTTTTGGAGATTGTTCTAGGGAGAATTGTGCTCCTCCCACAGACGGATGGGTAAGCGAAAAGGAAAATTAAGGTTTTGGAAGTTATGCTTTGGTCTTGTATTTTTTATATTTGTGGTTGTTGGGTTGACCACATACCTCTCATATAATTTTCCTACAACAACAATTATCTCGCTAGCATTGGTATGGTTCCTTTCGAGGCCTTATATAGTAGAAGGTATAGGAATCCTATTGGGTAGTTTGAGGCTGGTGAGAAAAAGTTATTTGGCCCTAGATTAGTTCACCAAGACACGGAGAAGGTGAAGGTGGTTTGGGATAGACTTAAGGCCGCCCAAAGTCTCCAAAAGTCCTAGCGGATATGAGGCGAAGGGAGATACTGTTCAATGTTTGTGATTGGGTGTTCTTTAAGATGTTCCCCATGAATAGAGTGATGTGGTTTGGTAATAAGGGGAAGATTAGTCCTCTTTATGTTGGTCCATACTTAGTTTTGAAGAGGTTTGGTAATGTTGCATATGAATTGGATTTTCCTTCTAGTTTGAGCTTCATTCATCCAGTGTTTCATGTTTCGATGTTAAGAAAATGTGTGGGTGACCTTTGAAGGTTTTTCCTTTGTAGAAGGTTGGTAATTTGGATTCCTTATCTTATGAGCAAGTCCTAGTTGAGATTTTGGATCAGCAAGTTCATCGGTTGTGTGCGAAAGAGGTGGCATCGGTAAAGGTTCTTTGAAGGATCCAAAAGGTTGAGGGAGCTACGTGGGAAGTCGAGGAGGACATAAAGTCCAAGAATCTATTATAGTTCCCTATGTGGGAATGTTCTTTTCTTCTTGCTTTAAGAGATCTTAGGTAGAGTTAACTAAGGTAGATATTGGTTAGAGTTAATCAATATCAAGGTTTGTTCTTGGCAGAGTTGTCAAGTTAAGTTTGTAGTAGACTTATTACACGAAGAAGGAACCTAGAGTTAGGTTCATTGATGTATGTAATCAAGAGTTTTATTATAGTGAAGTTTTGTGTTCTTGTGATGGAAAGATGTGATTTTTCCTCACTTGAGCAAGGGGGTTTTCATGTTAAATCTTGTGTTCTTTACATTTCCTGCACTTTTTTGTGTTCCTGGTTGGTTTACTGTGTTTTTGCTTATGATTGATTTTGAGCGACCTGGTCCCTCGCAGTGTGGTGCGCCCCCAAGGTTTCAACAATTAGTATCAGAGACAGAACACTCTAAAGGTTCATCTCTTGAGTGATTTGGATAGCATGGTTGCACCACCTAACCAAGAAGAAGGGCAATATACACTAAACCACCTAGATTTAATAGGCAGTATTATGGGTGGTGGAAAACCAAGAGTTTTGACTTTATTATGGATAAGGACGGTGAACTTATGGATATAATTCTTGATGGTCCTCATATTCTACTTAAAGAAGTCAAAGAAGGAGAAATGACAAGAATTGTAGTAAAAGAACGAGGGAGTATGATGATGAAGACTGGAAGAAAATTGAGAAGAATTACAAGGCCAAGAAATTACTAGTTTGTGGTATAGGGCTTGATGAATACAATTGGATTTCTGCATGTGAAAATGCTTAAGAAATCTAGGACTACTTAAAAACAGCTCATGAGGGAACTATAGATGTAAGGATTTTAATGTTGACATACTGACTACCCAGTATGAAACCTTTACCATAAAAGAAAGAAAGAGAGATAATACATGGAATACTTTAAAGATTCACTTCCAGTACAAATGAGCTATACTGCCTAGGAGAAGTGATTCGATTGTATAAGAAAGTGAGAAAGATTCTTGAGGTTCTAGAAAAATCCTGGAAAAGAAAAGTAGATGCTATTACGGAGGCTAGGAACCTAAAAACTCTCACTATGAATGAGCTTCTTGGAAATTTAAAGACACATGAACTCAAGAACTAGCAAAAACAAGAGAAGGAGAAAGACAAAAGGGAAAAATCTCAGGCACTGAGGCCACTAAAATCAAACTCAAATGTTGAATACATTGGTGTCGCCTATTTGGAAAGAGTAATTGTTAGAGCTATGAAAAAAAGTGGCCAGTTTCAAAGAAGTGAAAGCAGCAATAAAAAGGGAGGCACTATAGAGGTTTGTCATAAATGTGAAAGTCCTGAGCAATTTATTAAGGAATGTCCAATGCACAAATTGGACTATTAGGAATATCTCAAGACTAGAGGTGACAAAGGAAAGAATAGGGACTAGATCCTTATAAAATTAAGAAAAATAGTTGCAGCTGATTATGCAGTAAGGCAGGCTCTAGCAATATGGGGATATTCCTCTAGTGAATTTGAGAAAGATGGGAAACATGAAGATGTCTCTATGGTGACAGTGGAGGATGATAACTGAACTTTGATTCCTTGTTTGTTTTTATGGCAAACACTGAAGATGAAGAAGAAAATGAGGTAACACTTTCTGACCTTAAAGAAAACTTGGAAAACTATTCTGCTAGAAAGATAAAAAAGCTTGCAAATGTTCTTATTGATTCTATGTGTGAAATGACTGGGAAAAAAATTTCTCTAGAAGAATAAGTGGAAAGTCAAAATCTTGAGTTCATTACTTTAACTCTCCAAATATTTGAAATTGAGGAGCAGGTTACTAAGTTGAAATCTAAAAATCTAAGCTTGGTGAGTCAACTTGAGAAAGTAGATGGTTCAAATAATAAGGGGAATAAAGAAGCCTAAAAAATTCAATTGAACATGAAAAGAAACTGAAGGATTCTCAAAGGCATCCTATGACAACACTCCAGAAGAATGAGGAGTTAGAGTGGGACCTAGTCCATTTGTGGGAAGAACATAAAAAATCCCTATATTTGACTTCATATTCACAGATCCTTTCTAACTTAGCTGGTAAAGGAGTTAATAATAGCAAAGGCCTGGGCTATTGGGGAGAATTCAAAACTACTAGGTCTCAAGGAAATACTGCCAATAATATTAGAAACAAAGGACACAAACTCCTATGCACTTATTGTGAAAAAGATGGGCGCACCAAGGATAATTATCATAGTCTGATAAGAGAAAATATGAATGGTTTCAGATATGTTCAGCAGGAGAATACCTAGACTAAGGACTTCAAGTCTCTAAAGAGGTACAAAGGAACTTTTTACCTAGATGGGACAAGAAGGTTTTAATCACCCCATTGTCCTCCTACTGGTAACTCAAGCTCAAGTGGGTTCCTAAATCCAACAAGTTATCATGGTTTCATATATGAGAAAGGGGATTGCAGGATGGAATGGCCATTGATAGTATGTTCTCAAAGCTTAATTTTAAAAGTTTTGAGTGTATTATCTGTCTTTATTAAGACACTTTAACTGGAGGTGTCTCATTTTAAAATAGGTGATTTCAAATAACCTGGTCCACTACAGAACATAACTGAAATTTCTAAGACAAGAAGAACTCATTGGAGCAATGATAAAGGGCTGGTGATATTGAAGATGATGGGAAAATGTCTAAAATATGTAGATGAGAATGGTGATAATTCAGAACTCCAGTAACAGCTGAAGTAAAATATTAATAAGAAAGGGGTCATGATTCTCAAGGACCTTGTCCCTAGGAAACTCATCTCAGAAGGAAAAACTTCAGCATTGTAAGTAAAGTCAAGTTTGGGACCTAGTCCCCGGACCTTCTTTGAGAACATACTCTTTAATTAAAAATGGTGTGTAGAGGGTAAAGCATGGACTGATCAAACAAACCTGAACTAACATGTGAATTAGTGTCTCTCCTCAAATATGGTCATTATAAAGAGACAGGTATCCATGATAAGGTAGGTGCATATTTAGTCTAACTCAGTATCATACCTATGCAGGTATACACCCATGGGGACAAATTTGGAGGAGAAAAATGTGACATGCACAAAGTGAAGGATTCACTCAAAGAAATATAGGGACCTAGTCCTATCTTACAGGTTAGTATCATGAATGTGTAATTTTTTGTTGGTTCTAATAGATAAAGTCGTGTCTTCTCTCTCTCTCTTCCCGTGTTAGAAAAATTAGCCTATTCTAAAAGAAAGGATGAGTCATCCCTCAATTAAAAATGATAACATCCAATTATTTCAAAAACCGTTCTTATTATTACTTCTTCTTTTATATCCAGGCATACTTATTCCTTCTCTTATATAAAAAGGGGGAAAATTCCATTCGCAAATACTTCTCCTGTGGAAAGGATCTACAAATGGCTACCAATTCCTCACTTTCATGTCTTTTCAAGGAAATTGAACTTAGCATTAATAAAAGTCCTTTTTCAAATCCTTTTGAAGAACAACCCCCCAATATCCTAAACTTCTAAACCCAAACCACTTCTTAACTTAAATTATCGATGAAGAATCATCCCTAAACTCTCAAAACTTTTCTGATAATACATTGATGGATGATGCTTGGGTTACTCAAAATCTCATCTTACTTTCAAATAGAACAAAAAGGGGTATACTTGGTCTTAAAAAACAAAATGTTAGTAAATAATTAAGATATTCTAGTAAAAAGTCTAAAAGATCTACTGAAAATGAGAGTCCTAAGGGACCTGGATCCAAAAGGAGGATAGTGGCTATTAGGGAATCTATGATCACTTTTAAAAGAAGGAAAAATAGGGAGAGAAGTAAGGTTGTGTCTAAAGAAGTGCGAAATAGGTTCTTGAGAATTCAATGGATTTTAACTGGAAGGATTTTTCACACAAGTGTGTTAACAGAACCTGGAATATTAGAGTTAGTTTAGCTGGTAAAAAATCAAGGCTTGATGTATAGCATGGAATGACCTATTCCCACATTATTTGATAAGGTAGTTAGGGAATTCTAATCCACATTGGAGTTCTCTGATGAGAAAATGAATATGACAACAGTAGCTTAAGGGAAGAAGATGAATATTGATATTGCTTTACTTGGGAGAGCTCTGGATGTTCCTATTTGTGTTGTGAGGACAATCTCAAGGAAATAGCCATCAATATAGTTCATGGAAACTGCATTACAGGTTAAAGGTAAATTAGTGGATGTAGTGAATAGAAAGTCACTCAAGATTGATTTGTAATTGGTCGTTGATTTTATAAACAAAGTAGTTTTGCCCAGATCACAAAAAAGAAACATTACTTCAACTACTGACTTGTATGTCAGGGAATGTCTTAGTAGTTTTTTGTTCATTAATTTTCCTGCATTGATGATGGAACATATACACAAAGTGATTCTTGGGAAAAATAACAAACATGGCATGTCTTATGGTTACTGGTTAAATAAAATGTTTGATCACTTTTGTATTTTCTATGAGAATGGAACTCCTGAGACGGTATTGCAAATACTGGTATGAAGACACTAGTCAAAACTGAGTGTGTGAAGAAGAAATCAAGCACCAACTACCAAAGTGAATTCAACAAATAGATAGAGGAGTTACAACTTAATATAGTTGCCAAGGATACAGACATCAACAAATTGAACATGCCAATTTAGCATTTGACTGTTGAGAGTCTAAGTGTCACTGATGAACTTAAAACTAAGAATGACGACCTAATGAAAAGAGTCTCAACCTTGACAGATGAGGTTCTCAGCTTGAATGTAGAAATAAGGCATTTAACCTAGGAATTGTTGTAATGTCATGCTACAGAAAACAATAACCTAGATCTACTCCTTCAAACCATCATTTCAAGTCCCTCTCTTTTTTAACCTTCCTTGATTCTTGAGGATTTTTCCCTAGAATACTTAAATTATGCACTGTAATGATACTTATCCTCTACATATGAATAATTCGTTGCTTGTATGATACTTGTATTTCCTATTTCTATTAAAGATGTTTTCATGTTTCTGTTGCATCAGTGTCCATGAGTTAACTAACTTATGCTTACTATTACTCTTGGTTTACTATTTTCTCTCTTCAATGATGCCAAAAGAGGGAATACTGATTTTATGTGTTAAGACTAGGTGTGTTAAGGAATGTTGATTTTCAGATGAGTATGATGAGGAAGAATGATGGGGGAAGTATGATAAGGCACAATGATAGGGGAAAATAAATGAGTTGAGTTTCTGATACAAATGATAACAAGGGACCAGGTCTCTAAGTTACATGATGGTGGAAGTATGGTTGGTTTTGCATGATTGGGTGAACATTCATCTTCAGTAGTGGTAATCACACTGATTAAATGTGATGAATGAGTATTGATACTCAAAACTCCATGGTTGGTTTGTCATCATAAAAAAGGGAGAAATTGTTGTATATTGTTTTGATGAAGAACAGATAACAATAAGGGACCAGGTGATGGTCAAGGCTACAATAAAGCTGGTACGTGTCTGCACGTTTTTTTCCTGTTGTGTAAAAAACTGCACAGGTGTTGCTTGTACTATTTAGGACACCTCATCCAATTGTATTTCAACCCTAATTATCACTCAACTATATAATGAAAATGATGCTTCTCTATCAAGTAGTTTTTCTGAAATTCAGAAAAATGATTGGGAGAGGTAAAATTCAATCCAGATTCAATTGCTCAAGTATAGATCAGGTTTTTATTTATTATGAACAAAATGAATGAGTGTTCTTGAGTTGAGTCCTGAATTCTAATTGAATTACTCATTTTATAAGAGTAATGTTCTTTTGTTTTTGCTTTAAGAGAGTTTAGATAGAGTTACCTAAGGTGGATATTGGTTAAAGTTAATCAATATCAAGGTGTGTTCTTGGTAGAGTTGTTAAGTTGAACTTGTATTAGAGTTATTACAAGTAGCAGGAACCTAGTGTTAGGTTCATTGAAGTTTATAATCAAGATTTTGATTATAGTAATGTTTTGGGTGCTTGTTAGTGAAAGTCGTGTTTCTTCTTCCCTTGAGCAAGTGGGTTTCCACATTAAATCTTGTGTTCTTTACATTTCCTGCACTATTTTGTGTTCCTGGTGAGTTTACTGTGTTTTTTCCTCGGATTTATTTTGAGGGACATGGTCCCTCACAGTGTGGTGCAACCCCTAAGGTTTTAACATACCATAACCTACTCTTTTGAGACTACATGCTCTAATAAGGAAACTAAAGATAACAAACTCACATGAATTGTACATGCATCCGCTTTTCCTTTAAAACCCCCAAGACAATATGAAGATGACTTTCCCGTTCCTTCTTTCTAGTGGAGTAAACCAAATGATATCAATGAAAATTATCAAAAAATAATCCAAGAAAGACTTGAAAATATCATTCATCAAGCTTATGAAGGCTACTGGTGCATTGGTTAACCCAAAAGAGATTACTAAGAACTCAGAATACCCATACTGAGTCCTAGAAGTTTTCATGGGTATATTTTCAGGACAATGTTTCAACAGATGGCAACCTGACCTCAAGTCAATCTAAGAGAATACTGAAGCACCCGATAACTAGTTAAAAAGATCATCTACATGGAGAAAGGGTTACTTATTCACGATGGTAACCTTATTTAACTGTCTATAATCAATGATTATCCTCAGACTACTATCTTTTTTTAATCAATTAAATTGGAGTACCACAAGGTGAAGCACTATGATGAATAAATCCCTTATCAAGTAATTTCTGCAACTGAGTTTTAAGTTTACTCAACTCTGATGGAGCCATACGATAAAGAGGAATAGGAATTGGGTGCATCACCAACTCCAAATCAAAGCAAAAATGAATATCCCCATCCAAAGGCACACTAGTAAAATCCATGGGATACCTCTTGGAAACTTAATAACTCTAGGAATACAATCAATAAAAGGGGACTCTGCACTAACATCCTAGAGATAAACTAGAAAGGCTGAACACCCCTTCCTCACTAGATTTCTAGCCTAAAAAAAAGGTATGTTTTTCATTGATCTAGGATTATACATACCTTTCCTCTCAAATTTATCCATTTCAGGCATTTATATATGCATGATATTAGCATTACAATCCAAGACAACATAATATGGAGACAGCCAGGTCATACCCAGGATAATTTCAAACTAAAGTATGTCTAAAATAATCATATCTACCCAAGTGTAAAAAACCATGAATAAAATAAAACATGCACAAAATAAAATATGCAAGATATACATGGATTACTAGCACAAAATCTCCAACCAGATTAGAAACATATACAAGAGAATTGAGTACATCACAAAAAAGGTACAAACCTAAAGAAAATCTAACAAATACATATGGATAAGTAGACCCCGAATCAAATAAAATAGTAGCCATTTTGTCACAAACTAGAATAGTACCTGTGATAACAACGTTTGAAGCTTCGACCTTTGTCTTTCTTGGGAAGGCATATTAGTGAGTTCTATCATCAGCATGGGAAACTTCTGTAGCAGGTTGCGCTCCACCTTTCCTTGAATTATCAATACCTTTATTTCCTTTCTGACCTCTTGGATTATTACCTCATCCACCCCATGGATGACCCTTACCATTACCACATCCACCTCTACCTACTAGAACCACAAGCCTAGTTTGTTTTTGTGCTTGAATACCTATTTTATTTAAAGAAAACTCTTTCTTGAAGTCCCCCATAGTACTACAAGTATAACAAAGTCCTTAAGATAAGTCCTATTGGACAAACAATACGAAGCCCCTTAGCCTCTAGCAATTGAAGACTGGTGAATAGCCCCTAAACGACCACTTGTAGAGGCTATTAATGCTGACTAATGGGCATGACAGATGAACCTATTAGCCGTGAGCTTTGGAAAAAGAACCACTAGTGTTACCCATAATTTGGGAATTTTTGGCTAACACCTTAGCATAACTACCTACTTAACTCACTCAAGCACTTTCAGATAATAACACACATCATTAAAACCCTTTACTATAGACATCATATTTATAAATATTACTAAACAATCAGTGTTCAAACCTTTAACAAATAACCACATCCTCTACTTCTCAATGCCCAATAGTTAAGTAGCATAGCGAGACAAACCATGAAACTTAGCCTCATAGGCTACGACTGATATACTACCCTGTTCAAGGGACAAAACTCATCTTTCATGTGGTTACAAAGAGTACGTGGCATATAGATCTCCAAAAATAGGGTGTGAAACTAAGCCCAAATAAATAGAGTCAAAACTAGTAACAAATACTTTATATAGGCTCTCCACCACTACCTTCACAACCCAAAAACAAGGTCACGATGGCACTTGTCATGACCTAGCCATGATAAGTAAGCCAATCACTCAAAAGGGAAAGAAATTCTCAACAAGTAACAATTACAATAAGGTGATACTTCTAGAACGAAGATAGGACAACAAAAAACATAAATAAGTAGAAGTTTAAAAGAAAGAGAATAAAATCCCTAAAAATCTTGTTTCATAAGTGTAAAGTATCTAATATATAGAATAAATTCAAGAATGGTACAGTGTCTGTCTCCAAAAATAAGTAAAGACTTAATAAAAATAAGAGGAGGTATAAAAGTCAACTCTAACCTTAGAGCAACCTCGTACCTTGTTCATAATGTCCAAGAAGCATAATCATCCATCGTGCATCATACTTAAAGTAGGATCTGCACTGAAAGGGCATAGTAGGAGTAAGTATGATCCACATATATTTAGTAGGAATCATAAGCCAATTGATCAAAACAAAAAAGTTCACAAATAGTAGCTCACACCATTTTCACTAACATTTCTAATATAAATACCAAAATAAAATAGCAAAAATATAATAAAAGAGTACATGAAAACTAAACACAAGTCAAGAGAACTAACGAAAACATGGGATATGAAAATGCAATGTAGTGGTGATAGAATAATAGTGAAAGTCATTTCATGACTTTATGTATACACCTATCGAGCTCACAGCTCCAAAAATAGGACCCGTGGGGGGTTCGTAATCCATATAATATAATAATATTTAAAATATTAACCCATCTCTCTGGCTCATGTACATGAATAGGGTTTTCATAAAGCTGTCTCATTTTCTTTCAAAATAGTGTTCCTTAATAGTATCGATATCTCATCATTGTATATGTATGAAATGAGGATGTAATACTCACAATCAAATTAGCATGAAGATATCTAATTTATTCAGTACATATATATATTGATCCCAAAAATTAACTCAATATGTCCATAATTTAGGATTATCAACTTTAATTAGGCACCATCATGATAACTATGCATGTAAGACATCATTAATATCATATCAACCCCTAAATCAGACATTACTATCATGATTAAAGGAATCGATGCTTAATAAGAATTATAATAATAACTCAATCCCCCACACGAGCATTATATCTTGAATAAAGGCATTTAAATGCATATATAAGGCCAAAGATATCAAATAAAGACTTCACATGGGCAACATGCAATATCAGATGTCACAAGTTAAGAATTATAGAATAATAATCTCAATAGATAAACCCCTTAGTTATTTTCCCCATTCCATAGCATGCTTTCTTATTTATTAAATATGCAACTCAATTTGAAAGAATGTAAGCCATAACCTACCTCAAAATAATGAAATCCAAGAATGAAGTGCATAAAGATGAAACTTTCCTCTTTTGAATGGCCTCGGTATCAACTACAACATACAAATAGAGCACTTATCTGTTAAAAAAATCTAATGGTACTCATATTACTTATATTTTAGTCGAGTCAAAAACTGGTTTGAAAAATAAAGTAAAAAACAAAAGGGGTAAAATTGGAATTTTGTTTTACAAATTCATTACCCAAGGTTAAAGGAATCCACAGTTGAAAAGCCATGCAAAAATGGGTTAAAATAAGGTCCAAATCTAAGATAAACCATTTTTAAGCTTCACCAGTAAAATCCTCAAAATATCATTTTGAATTTATGATCAAAGAGTGTTTTTAAAGATATAATCTAGGTGAAATAATTAAACAAAGCTTTTGGAGTTTACTGAATCTCAAATAGTGAACAAATTCTCAAAAATTGCCCAAACACAAAGCTCAAAGGTTCAAAAATGGTAAAAAATTTGAAAAATGGGGTTCATATACAAGTTTGCCACTTTAGCAGCTAAATAATTGCTAAAACAGTCACCGCCAAAATGAACGGGCACCACTTAAGTGATCACTGATAAGGAGACCCATAGGCACTTAGGAGGTTTCTACCTTAGTGGCCCATTGGCACTTAAGTATCTTTCACTTTAGAGACCAATTGGATAATTAAGAAGTTGTACCATCTAATGCCTTACACCAGTATCTTAGCTAAAAGTCTAAGTTTCTGATTGGACCTTTGAGATTCTTTCAAAATCTTGTGAATACAAACGAACTATGCTACTAGAATATTTTAGAATTTTAGACTCAATGTCAGATTTTTGAAAAAATATTTTTATCAACGAATAAACCCCTAAGACCCCTATAAGACATATTTCACTAGATTTTCAAATAGAGGGCCAAAATGTATAATAAAGGATATGAACCAAACAAACCTGACTACTAACCCAAATTTGACATTCTGGACCTAATGAAGTTTTCCAATATTCCATCTAGTACATTGAATGTCAAATGCTAACCAAAGTCAACTATGGAACTTTTGAAACCTCTAAACATCATAAACTCTCCCAAATCACTGCCGATTGTATAGAGAATCATGCCAACCATCCCCATACTGAAAATTCAACATATATCTACTATTGAAAAGAAAAAATGGTAAATTCACATACCAAAGCAAGATTTTAAACATTAGGTCAATATAACTAATTTTCATGCCCTTATAGTTGGAAGGTCACAAACTCATACTATGTTGTTGCACAATCCCTAATTTTCCAGCCTCTAATGGTAATTGATGCTAAACTCAAATTCATCCCTAGTATTAGTATAATGAATTGAAGGAGTTTTCATTACCAACCAAAAATTCACCCTCAGTCTTAGTACCATGAAATAAACGAGGCTTAGCACATGAATGAGGAGTACATTAATTCTTGAATACTCACCACTCTGGGAGCTAAAATGGTAGTAGAATAAGTATCTAAATTCTAAAAGGTCGGCATATTTGGAGAGGCATAAGTAACAGTTAGCCCACTCAAAATTTTTTAAACCTATTGAATAACCTCTTAAGACATCAGAGAAAGGGTTGCACTTCCATTCGGTCCTTCCATATTCTATACCAAATTATCCTCGTCCACTTCCTAAACTTTCCCATGATGATATTGGGGTATGGTAGGTGACACTGATCTCTAATGGGCCTATTAAACTACTAATTGAGTTGCACCCCTGGCGGGTGTTGCTATCCTTCTTCCTCTTCTTCTATCCCTTCCCCATCATCATTCTCAAACAACTAATTCAATAGCTAGAGTTGCTGGTACAAAGGTTGCTGCTCGTGCTCCATTTACTTTAGTGTTCATAAATTGCGACAAAAAAAATAAAGAGGGTCATATACCAATTTAGATTGCTAGATACCAATTGGAATCAAGTTACAACACCAAAAAAAAAAGGATAGTTTTATAAATTCCTATATCATCTTAAAGAAAAGGACATGCGTATCTATGTTGTTCTACAAGACTCTACTGGGATTATTTTGGTAAAATGAGATCAACATACCTAGGAATATGATACCAACTTTATCACAACCCAAAACCATTGTGAGAGGCACCTACACTAACTTCCTAGTGGGATAATCAACTAACCCAAAAATATCAATCCAATCCCTAATAAAAAATAAGGCAACTAATAATTTTTCATTAATGAGAAATTATCAAAAACAAAAATAAATGTGAAATTAGATAAAATTAGTTAATCACCTAGGACATGAAAGTTATTGTACCAAAACTACTACATAGTTTATAACAGGGTCAACCCAAAACTAATGAAATGTCTAAGTCTAAAACAATAGACCGTAAAATGGACGAATAACTAATGGTGGCACCAAAGATGTAGATCACTCTTACTTTTAATCATAGTATAAATCAAAATTGAGGTCTCAAAACAATTGCCAGAATATACCACATACTAGTAGGATCATCGGCCAACCCAAAATGAGAAATATGAACACATAACCATAAAATAGTACAAAAAGACATCCATGAACCCTACTTCAATTCAAAACACTTAACCTTGTAAACAAGTACAACATGAGGTTTAGTCAATATGAGTAAATAAGGATAGCAAGTTATGTCGAACTATGGACACCAACAAGACTCCATGGAAACAACTATGATGCAACAACCATGTATCTTATGTACTAATTACACAAATAACAGAAAACATGGAGTTATGCCACAACTTACAATTAGCAAGGATCCACAAGTTTACAAAAAGAAACCGCCCTTAACAATTAAGCACATATCCCGATTTTCTCAAGAAACCAATGTGATGATCATAACACTTAAGCCGGGTTTACTCAAGGGACCAATATAATAAAGAAAAAAAATTGCCAATTTAATGAAAAAATCATCTGACAAGAAAGAGTCACTCCAATGGTAAGCACACCTCACTTTCAACCTAAATGTTGTGAGTTTGAGTCATCGGGGGAGAAAAAATTGGAAAATCCTAATAAAGGTAATAAAGACTAAAAAAACTTAAGAAATCAACATACTCACTTGTCCTTTTACATACTATAATACCCTATACTTTTCTTAGCTCAGTTTAGCTCATAGTGCTTGTATGAGACACATACAACCTAAAAATTTCACCAAGCATTGGGGACTTAGTCTTATTTTTGGTCTCTTAACTTCGAGGATTTTTAAATTGGCCTTCCCGACCCTGAGACGTAAGTGTTTTAGTTAATTCATGTTCAGGGGTGTAAAGAGCATATCTCGGGGAAGTTTTAGATTATTTGGATAAGGATTTCGTTTCTAGTACCTAATCGCGACAGTGGCATGTCATGGTGGGTATAGAGGTAAGGCCCTTGGTGCATCGTGGTGCTCCTCTAAAATGCATTCCGATTATGAATTTAAATGTGTTAGGGGAAGTAGCGTCTTTTCCCCTCAATCCAAGTCGTCATAACCCAACTTATCTCAATAATTTGGGCCTTTTTTGCTCATTTTTCTCCAATTTTCTATCAAAGAAATCCTAACCCTCTCCCAAGAACATCAAATTAAATTACATTCTCTTCAAGAAAACCAAGAATTCAAGTTTCCCAATCGAAGAACTTTTAATAAATCTTTCAAGATTGTGTTTTCCTTTCAATCTTAAGGGTTCAAGGTATGTGTGATGTTCATCCATGGTTTACTTTCACCACGGAGTCCAAGAATCCACTTTTAAATGTTAAATTATGAGTTTTCCATGTTTTAAATGAGTTATCTCCATGAATTACTTGTTATTTTTATTTCTAGTTAAGATTACAATTGTGCTCAAGTGGAATGGATTATACAATATTTTGGATATTGAAGATTCTATGTCATGTTCATTCAATTTAGGATAAACCCTCAATTTATGATTTTTGTCATGTAATCACATTATCTCATCATGTTTAAAAGCTTCCACATGTTAAAGTATTAATCTCTATGTGTTTGATAAAATGCCAAAGAGAATGATTTTGTAGAATGATTCCCCATTATGGTTTTTCGAATATTTTACATGCCTTTGTTGTTATTTACATTCAGCACTAGGGGTTACGAATAACCGATACTTAATAGTTTTAATATTTTTAGAATGGTTTTAGATAAACCATGAGGATTATCATCCAGTTAGTTACCATGATCAGTTTTATTGCTTAGTTTAACTTAGCTTAGTTTAGTAATCAGTGCCAGTTTAGTTGGGAGTAGGATTTATCACTAATTAAACCTAGGGATAAGGGATCACCTGTCAGTTAGGAGTGGGTCCTTAAAAGTAGTCCCTAAGTTCCAAAACTACGTATCCTGCATAGGATTATGAGATGTCACCCGCCAATTTAGGACTGACATTTTTTCAGATGTCACCCACCAGTTTAGGACTGACATTCTCTTTGGGGTCATCTGCCAGTTTAGGACTGACTCTGTAGTCCTTTGGGACACCATTTGAGTGGATCCACACAACCATTATTAGTACATGTGGCACGGTACTGATACCTTTCCAACTAGAGTTATAGGTTGGACCCTAATTTGCTCAGATTGGGGTATGTCGGTTAGATGAGACCTCCTATAGTCTCAGTTTAGTATTCAGTACAAAATTTAGTTCAGGTTTTCTTGACTATAGAATATAGTTTGTCAGTTATTCAGTAACTACATTTTAGTATTTCAGCTTACAGACTATTTCAGTATCATGTTATATGCTTGGTCATGTATTCTTAGATTTTATAGTTTTCATGCATATTATGTATCAGTTATCTCATGTTATTCAGTTATTCATTATCTCATTCTATTAAGTCAGTCAGTATTTCATGCATATGAACCTATGCACTTTATCCTAACCTCATCTCATATACTATTAAATTCAAAGTACTGGCCGCATACTTTCTTTGTGCTATGATGTATTATATCATAGGTTGAGACACTTGTTCCCTGACTGCGCGTAGATAGTTCAGACTCCCAGCAACATCAATTATGGTGAGTCCTTAAATATTGAGGACCTATTATATTATTTTAGTATTTCCATATTTTAGTTTAGCTAGTTCGGTATGGAGTTAGTTGGGGCCTGTTCCATCAACACTTTCAGTTTAGAGGCTTTCAGACGTACAGTCATTCGGTTAGATTGTCAGTTGGTTTTATCAAATATTTTAGAAATATTTTGAGACATATTTCAGTCCCCATTTTTACATTATCTTATCAGTATTTAAACCTTATGGCATTGATAGTTTACTTTTGAACATGTGTATTTTGTTACTTTATTTAGTGCACACAGTATGTACCATCTCATGGGTTAGCTTGTGGTCAGTTATGACCGTAAGCACCATTGTCGTGACTGAGGGTAGCCTCAGGTTGTGAAAAAACCTGGTATCAAAGAGTAAGGTTTTATAGTGTCCTAGGGAATCTGAAAGCTACGTTGAGTAGAGTCTTGTGCATGTGCGTGAAGAGCGCCACACTTATGGACAAGAGGCTACACAATATTTTAGGAAAAGTTTTCCTTCTTTTAGTATTCATGTCGTGCGAGTGAGAATGATATCTATCTAAACTCTCTTTCTGACTCATTCTTCCTTCTAATTATAGATAATGCCTCCAAGAATAAATAATAGAAGAAGGAACGGGAAGAAGCCCGCACGTCTGCCTATTTAGGAAGATCCCCTGAATGAGTATGTCCCTCCCACCAAATTCAAAGCAACTTTCACTACCTTAGCTCATTCAGTAGTTGTTATGAATGATCTTCAATTTATTGTTCTACTAGGCTTATGGTTCATTCTCAACAAAGTGAGAAGGAGAAGTGTAGAGAGCAAAACAGAAATAATAAGAAAGCCAAACAGGTGGTTTTAAGTCAAGGTTAGCGAGTGGTAACAATTCCTAGTTCTAACAAAAATTCTTAGCCCCATCTCCTTCTTCAATTAGTGCGATAGTGCCAAAGTTCAAAAAAATAATTGGGATAGAGCGCTAGGCTCTAGCACCCAGTGTTGTGTGAACAGTGGTCATACTAATCTTCTCTATAAGAGGTGTGGTAGGAATTATTAGGGTGTATGTATGGCTGGTAGTTTGTTTGTTTTAAATGTGTCAAGCTAGGCCACAAAGTTAGACAATTCCCACAGATGGGTCAGCATAGTCAGCATAGTTGTTCCCATGTTCCATCTAGTCGCTCGACTCAGCAGGGCACCCCTTTCAGTGCCACCAGTGGTCAGCGCTAAAATAGATTGTGGGCACTCCAGTCCCTTTATGATTAGGAAAGCTCTCCTGATGTGGTTAAAGGTATGTTACACGTCTTTTATCTTTATATGTATATTTTATTAGACCCCGGAGCCTCACTTTTTTATAACCACTATATAGCTATCAATTTCGATGCCAGTCCCAAAATATTAGCAGGGACTTTCTTTGTGTCTACCCTAGTGGGTAAATCTATTATAGCTAGATGGGTATAAAAAAACTATCCAGTTACAGTATCCCAGAAAATCACTTCAGTTGATTGTTGGAATAGAATCGTTCGGTTTCAGTTTCCTAATGAACCTCTTATTGAATAGAGGGATAGTACCCTAGTGCTTAAGGGTCAGATATGTTTTCAGATCCCTCCTCAAAATCCTATGACAACATATGATCTAGAGTTAGAAGCATGAACCCAAAAGTTTAGCAATAGTAAAGTAGGGATAATATTTTCTGAGTTTAGTAAATGATGTATCCATGGGATTAGTTGTATGAAAGGTGGATCAGTAGGCCTGGAATAGTGTATGCAAGAATTTATGTTTATCGATTCAAAATTAAGTATGATGATGTGGGTGTGATTTAGAGATATGATATTAGTAGGATATGAAAGGAGTTAGTGTAGTCCATTAAAGGTTTAGGGATATCCATATTGAGTGTTAGAATCTATGTTTAAATATTTAAATATTGAGATAATAGAAAGTAGTGTTGAAATTCTTAATAGTGTGAGCTAATGGTATGGTGATACCCATGAAGATTTTAAGTTAGTTAGTGTTTAAGTTATTATGTGGTGAATATTGGGGCCATAAAATTTTAAGAATTGTATATCAAAAGGCAGTATTAGCAGCGAGTTTTGCACTTTTAATGTAGTCTTTCAAGGTGAATTTATTACTGAAGAGCATTGTCATATTACGAACTTTAAAGTAAAGTGGTTGCAGTATAGTTTAGAGTTTATCAAAAAGGTTCCACAGACTTAAAGTGATGGCTTATTGTTAAGGGGGAGATGATACAATAAGTAACCAAGTTAGGCTCTCAGATTCCAGTAGTGATGCCAGTACATTGTAGAATAGTATTAAAGGATGATGATGACCAACCCATTCTTATTTCAGTATTTTTACTTATGTTATCATGATATATACTCATGCCTTACATGTCAGTTCCCTCATCATAGCTCAAATTCACGCACTTTCTATAGAATCATGCATGCTTCCAGTTCTTAGTATAAGGTGTTCCAGTTTGCTCAACTGTACAAATCATATTCCATGAAATTTATGAACTCCAAAATCAGGTCATGCAGCTCATGACTCATGTACTCTTGCTTTACAATATGTTTAGTTCTAGTAGTCTTGCTACTCTCTTAATAATCAGCAAAATTCAGATTATGTCATATATATCCTCAGTTTTTATCTCTGTAGTGAATCTAAGCCATGGATACTCCATTTCTCAGGCCTCAATTGAGCGTTCAGGTTATGCGTTGTATTCTTTCATGCTTCAGGTCCTCATGCTCTAACCTTTCAGTGACCTCTCCTTTTGAAATGATAGTGGCGATGAACAATTGTTTAGATGAGAAAGAGTAAATGTTTCATATTGGTAAATATTATTGTATGCTTGTTTTAGCTAAGGTTGTAAGTGTGAAGTAAGATTGAGTCCAAGTTTTTTATCTATGTGATGATTAGTTGAAATTTTGTGTCTGATTTTCTTAAGAATAATGCATGGAAGTTGTTAATGATAGAAGTATTAGAGAGTACACAGAAGATGTTTTAATGGGTTATTTTCCTAGAACTTCATGTATGGTTATGATGATAGGTTTGAACATCATGTTGGTATATATAAGTGGATGGGTGAATTGTACTTTAGTGTATTCCTAGTAAGAGGTTGAATGTAGTTTTTGAAGTTGTAAGGAGAATTATTCTTGAGATAAGAAGTTGTGAAAATGCAGGGTGTATTGAATTCATGATTCCGACAAGTATTATAGTGTTATGGGTGCACTTTCTGCTTGAACATAGTGAGAGAATTCAGTTTAGCTTAGATTTCTGTAGATAGAGTTATTAGTTCCCATGTGAATATTTTCAGTATCCTCAAGTGAAGTGCGGTATTGAAAAGGAATGAATAGTGAAGGGAGTATTTGAGGAGTATATCTAAAATCAAGAGTAGCAGTTGCATTATCTAAGGAATAACACTTCTAGTTTATGTTTCATAGGCCGACGACCCATGTTGCAGAGTTATAGACTTATTAAGAGTCCTTACTCATCTATCTCATTCAGATCATGCCCAAGTTCTTTGCTTTCTACTGTTATTATAACTTCTAAAGAAGAATGTTGAAGAAATACTCCAGTTGAGTATAATCTTTTAGTATAATTTAGTCTGTAAAGACAGTAATTCAGTTTAGCAGTCAGACAGAAAAGTTCCTACGATTTTTCAATCTTCCAATATAGTCTTACTATCAGAAGTTTCACGAATATTGCCATTCTAAGAGATAGTTTGTTCGCATCCATGTAAATTGTGAATTCAGTTCAGTTCATGCATCATGATTCAGATTTAGGTATTCGGTGATGATTTAGATCATTAGTTCCTCATACATTATCTCAGTCTTTCCTTAGTATTTTAGAAAAGTCAGCATCATTCGGGCGACGAATAATCCCAAGAGGGAGATATTGTAATAACCTGAGTTTCCATGTCCTAAACCTCTCAACTTTTCTTCGCAAAACTAGATCCTTCCAAGGACATGGTTACTCATAATATGACTCCCTCATTTATATCACAACCTTACAACTATTCTTATGTCATTTCATATATTCAAAGAATTAGTTCAGTTCATGATATTCAATTCACGTATCATGTTTCAGACTCAGTCATGTAATAATGTTTTCAGTTAGGCATGTTCAGTATATGATTTTAGTTTCCCCTATATTCTCAGCTTAATTAGTCTCATTCAAGTATGAATGTTCCCAAGGGGAGATATTATAATACCCCATACTTTCTTAGCTCAATTCAACTCATAATGCTTGCATAAGAGTCTTACAACTTGAAAATTTCACTAAGTGTTGGGGACTTAGTCTTATTTTTGTCCTCATAACTTTGAGGATTTTTAAAATGTCCTTCCTTACCCCGATACGTAATTTTTTGAGTTAATTCATGTTCAGGGGTGTAAAGAGCACGTCTCGATGAAGCTTCAGATTTTTTGGATGAGGATTGGGTCGTGTTTGGATTTTATTTCCAGCACCTTACTGCGATAGTGGAGCGTTGCTGTGGGTATTGCGGTGAGGCCCTTGGTACATCACGGTGCTCCTCCAAAATACATTCAAGTTATGAATGTAAATATTTGTAGGGCAGTAGCATCTTTTCCCATCAATCCAAGTCATCATAACACGACTTATATCAGCAATTTGTGTGTTATTTACCCATTCTTCTCCAATTTTCTATCAAATAAACCCTAACCCTCTCCCAAAAACATCAAATTCAATTACATTCTCTTCAAGAAAACCAAGAATTCAAGTTTCCCAATCCAAGAACTTTCAAGAAAGCTTCAAAGATTGTGTTTCCCTTACAAGGTTAAGGGTTCAAGGTATGTGTGATGTTCATCCATGGTTTTCTTTCATCATGGAGTCCAACTATCCTTTTTTAAATGTTAAATTATGAGTTTACCATGTTTTAAATGAGTTATCTCCATGAATTACTTGTTGTTTTGATTTCAAGTTAAGATTACAATTGTCCTCAAGTGGAACAGATTATAGTATGTTTTGGATATTGAAATTCCATGTCATGTTCATGCAATTCAGGATAAACCCTCAATTTAAGGTTTTTGTCGTGTAACCATGCTATTTCATCATGTTTAAAAGCATCCCCATGTCAACATCTTAATCTCCATGTGTTTGATGAAATTCCAAAAAGAATGACTTTGTAGAATGATTCCCCATTATGGTTTTTGGAAGCTTTTACATGTCTTTGTTGTTATTTACATTCAGTGTTGGGGTTTATGAATATCCGATACTTAGCTGTTTCCATAGTTTCAGTATTTTTAGAATGGTTTCAGATAAACCATTAACATTGTCATCCAGTTAGTTGCCTTGATCAGTTGTATTGATCAGTTAAACTTAGCTTAGTCCAGTAAATCAACGTCAGTTCAATTGGGAGTAGGATCTAGCACCGAGAAAACATAGGGATGGGGTCTCACCTATAAGTTAGGACTGGGTCTTTAGAAATAGTCCCTATGTTCCAGAACTACGTAGCCAGTGTAGGATTATGAGATTTCACCTGCTAGTTTAGGACTGACATTCTCTGAGATATCACCCTCTAGCTTAGGACTTATATTTTTTTAGGGGTCACCTGCTAGTTTAGGACTGACTCCCTAGTCCTTCTGGACACCAGTTGAGTGGATCTACACAATAATTGTTAGTACCCGTGGCATGGTACTGACGCCCTTCAAACTGGGGTTACATGTTCGACCTCGATTAGATTAAATTGGGCTATGTCAGTTAGATGATACCTCCTACAGTCTCAGTTCAGTATTCAGTACAAAATTCAGTTTAGGTTTACTTGACTATAGCATATAGTTTATTAGTTATTTAGTTACCAAATTTTAGTATTTCAGCTTACAGGCTATTTTAGTATCATGTTATATGCTTGGTCATATATTCTCAGATTTTTCACTTTTTACTCATATTATGCATTAGTAATCTCATGTTATTCAGTTAGTCATTATCTCATGCTATTCATCCAGTCAGTATTTCATGCATATAAACCTGTGCACATCAACCTAACCTCATATCATACACCAGTACATTCAAAGTACTGACCGCATACTTTCTTCACGTTATGATGTATCGTATCATAGGTTCGAACACTCAGTTCCCTGACTACGCTTAGATAGTTCAGCCTATTGGCAACAACAGTTGTGGTGAGTCCTCTTATGTTGAGGACCTATTATATTATTTTAGTATTTTTGCATTTCAGTTCAGTTAGTTCAGTTTGGAGTTAGTTGGGGTTTGTCCCATCAACTCTTCAGTCAGTTTAGTGGCTTCGAGACATACAACCAGTTAGTTAGATAGTCAGCTGGTTTTATCATATGTTTCAGACATATTTTGATACGTATTGCAGTATCCAGTTTTACATTATCTTATCAGTATTTAAACCTTATGTCATTGATAGTTTACTTTTGCACATGTGTATTTTGTTACTTTATTTAGTGCTCACAGTAGGTATCAGCTTATGGGTTAGCTTGTTATCAATTGTGACCATAAGCACTGTTGTCGCGACTAGGGGGTAGCCTTGGGTCGTGACATATACATGCTAAGGGTCCTATGGTCATCCACTACTCATGACCTACATGGGACGAGCTATTTTCCATTTACCTAATTCCGAACATCAAGTGCCTACCACCTTATACTAACCAATCGCATAAAGATGTCCAAATATCGGTCCATCCTACAATAATTATAGATATCACAACAATCATAACCACAATAAATGCAAAACAACACTTGTAACAACCATAAGACTTACATCTAAGTTCATTACCTGAATTAACACTTAGGATATCAAATATCATTCATTTTCCTTGAGCATGCATTATACAAGAAATACTTAGAAATAGTTAGTGTGTATACATAAAAAAAATTGGGTTTCAAATATACAAAAACCACCACCTACCTCAATACAACCCTAAAATGCTCTAGGGAACTTGATCTTTCATTTTCTTGCAACCTTGTCTTGATTGTGGTCTAAAAATAGAAATATAATGCACAATAAATCAAATGACCTACATCAGAATTACAACCTAATCCTGAACACCAAGACCAATCTAATGATTATTCCCCTATTCTAGGCCATTTTACTATGAATTCATTGTAAACCTATCAATTTCATGATTATATGTGTGAATTATAGTCATGCAAGAGTAAATAATCAACTTTTACCTAAATCCAAAGTCTTTAAACTTAATTTACTGATTGCACCAGAAAATTCACCCAGGTCAAGTTAAACCCTCCCCAAGACCCATAAACTATTGATTTTAAGGATTACAATTTGAAAAATTAGTTAATGGGGATAAATAACTTACCTTTATGAAGAATTCAGATGAAAAATAGGTAAAAACTATCCCAAATCACCCTAAACCGTCCCAAATTGAGTTCAAAAATAATAAATTATTTTTGGAGAAATTATTGTATAAAAAATGATTTACCCCACTATCGCAATACAGTCCCACTATGACAACATCGCTATAGCAGAATCCACCCACTATAGCGGGATTGACCATCCTTGATTCTCTTTGTTGAAAAAAATTGTCCGCCATAGTTGTAGCCCCATAATAGCTTGACACCCATTAAAGTAGGTATGTCTAGACAAAAACTCAAGATTTCTCCCAATTTCACCTTTTTAACAATGCACCCTCAATTCATGATACTTTGGAATAACCCTTTTATGTCAAGCTCGATATCATGTGTTCCACTAACAAAAATTTACTTTCAAAAAATTCTATGAATTTCTTATTATCTTAGATAACATAAAACATGCTAAATTTTATAACATTTACCCAATCCATTTCTAGATTTCCCTAGACCAAACCTCATTTGAGATTCATTTAAGACTAATCTAGACTAAAATTTCTAACTCTAATCTAGAAAAAATCTTAACCCAAATGTTTGGATGCTAGACTTGTTCGTAATGATGGATAGTTCTACTATATTAATGAAGCTCTTAAGAAAAATATTGATGAATTTGAATATAAGAAAACATTTTTATGTGCTCAAATTTCTGAGATAGAAGAAAAATATGGCATGTTATTTATTAAAAATATGGTTTTCCATGAGAAGTTTAAAGAGACTTCTCACAATGATTTAAAAGGAAACGACGAAGGTATTAACCTCCAGTTTGAGTTTGAAGAAAATCTCAACAGTTCTTAAGTAGATCTTACATCATTTCTTGAAAGAAATATGGAATTTGAAAATGACCGGATTCGTGTTAAAAGTGAACTTGAAAAGTCCCTTAGGCGGAAAACTTTTTTTGTCTAAGAGGACCAAGATGCCAGCCTGGAAAACATAATCTTGATTTTTCCTTTATCTACTTACTAGGAACTAAAATTAAAATGGGTTCCCAAGTCTAACAAAAAATAATATTGCAGGAAGGCGTGAGAGGGACCTGTCGAGGATGGTCTATGGATAGTGGCTACTCAAAACATATGAATGGAAAGATAAAAAATGTTCTTTCACTCAGAGTAATCCAAGGGGCAGTGTTTTCTTTAAAGATAGCAATAAGGGAGATGTTCTTTGTGTAGGCAAGATTGAAAGCTACTTTCTCATGCTATAGAGAATGTCTAACTAAAATACAATCTACTTAATGTGGTACAAATTTTGGATAAAGGAAATAAAGTAAAATTTCTCTTATATTAATGCACTATAAGAAGCCTAAAAATTGTTGAAGTGTTGTTAATAGCTCGAAGGAGTAATAAATTTCTAATTTAGAGTCAATGTCAAAACTGACATTACATGTCTGAGTCCACAAGAATATAAAAGCAAAACTTTGACATAGAATATTAGGGCATGCTAGTTCTTCTTTGCTTAATAAGCCAATTTCCAAGGACCTATCCATTATTTGCCTAAATAAAGCTCTCAGAAGGAAATATTTTGGTGTATGTGTAATAGGCAAGCAACTCAGATAATCATTTAAGCCCAAGAAGCAAGTAAATTATTCAAAGCCTTTAAATCTCCTACATATGGATCTTTGTGGACTAGTTTGAGTTCTTAGTAAAGGAGAAAATAGATTTATTTTGTAATTGTGACTGATCATTCTAGGTTCTCCTGGACTATGTTTCTCAAGTCCAAGGAATAGACCTTTTCAACCTTCTTCATTTTTGCTAAGCAAGTTTAATTCAAGTTCAAGGAAACTATAGTTGGGATCAAATCCAATCATGGTGTAGAATTTAACAACTCCAGGTTTGATGAATTTTATGGACAAAATGGTATTTGTATCAAATTCTCAGATTATTGCACTCTTCGGCAAAATAGGGTGGTAGAAATAAAGAATAGTAGATTATGCAAGAACTATGCTTGTAGATGGCAATGTTCATTAATGTTTCAGGACAGAGGCAATGAACATGGACTGCTATATGCAGAACAGGTGCTTAATTATGTCCTTGTTGAAGAATACACCTTATGAGTTGCTATTTTAGAAGAAACCAAAGTTGAGTTATATCTATAACTTCGGTTGCAAGTGCTTTGTTCTCAATAATGGAACGGAAGTTCTAGGAATATTTGAACTAAAAATGATGAATGAATATCCCTTGATAATTCTTCTACCAATAAGGAATATAGAGTCTTTAACAAAGGGACCCAATGCATTGAAGAAAATATTTATGTGACCTTTGATGAGTCTGTTGATCTAGCACATAGTGAGTCTCTAGACAAAGATAAAATTAAGGAGTTGTTGCATCTTCAAAATCATGATCCTATTGAACTAGAGAATGGTGCTAAAGGAAGATAATATGTTTGTAATAATGCTAATCCTGATACTTAATTTCATGAAATTACAATAAAACCATTAGCTTCTAAGTATTGAGAAAGCACAGATCCTCCCTCTCAAGAGATAGCTCAAGATTGTGAACAATATGAAGGGAGTTCTAACCTTAATCAGGAAGTTTCATCAATAAAAAGTTCCAACTAGAATCATAAAACCTCTTACTCTCTAGACAATTTATCTCTCTATTCAACACGAGCATGCATACCATGTCTATGTCCATAAATTCTCTCAGATTCTTAACATTTATATATAAATTAAACCCAAAGGTATTAAGGAAGCAATCAAAGATACATATTAGATCAATGTTGTGCAAGACAAATGGCACCAATTTGATAGAAACAAACTATGGTACCTTATTCCTAAACTTGCTTACAGAACCATCATAGGAACCAAGTAGGTGTTCAGGAACAAGATTGATGAGGATGGAAAACTACAAAAAAAAAAAAGGCAAGACTGGTAGTTTAAGGTTATAATAAAAAAAAGGAATTGATTATGATGATATCTTTGCTCCTATGGCATGGATAGAAGCTTTTAGAATTCCCATTGCCTTCATGTATTCAAATTTGACAAAGCTTTCCATGATTTGAAGTAGGCTTCAAGGGCCTAGTATGAAAGACTTTAAAAATTGTTACTGAAGAGAGGGAAAATTGATATTACTCTCTTTCTAAAGACTAGAGGAATAAGTCTGCTTATAGTTCAAATCTATATGGTTTATATTAGCTTTGGTCTTGATGAGAGAAAAATATCATGTATAAATTAAATTGTTAGTTAATTTTAATATTAATATTTTCATTTTTTTTTTCAAAAAATATCATGATTTAGTTAAAAGAACATCAACTAAGTAAATATATGGTGGAAGAAATTTACGTACTAATTTTACAAGAGAAGATCTAGCGTAAACAAAATGAAGAAGACAAAGTAAACAAAGGAATAAGAAAGAAAGTAACTGTGAAAGAAAGGTGAAACAAGTGTTGCAAAGCAAACTGTGCAACATATTTTACCCTAGGGCACACTAGTTTTATAAAAAGGAAAAATATCATAAATATGCACCTTAATTTGTCATATTTACAAAAAATTTCACCTTTATAAAGTAATTACAAAAATTTCAATTAATTATGTATCTTCCTTAGATGTATCGAGGAGCTAATTATGTTTCTCAACAAATTCAGAATTAGAAAAAATATAGCGAAAGTTAATTATGTATCTTTAAAAGGAAAAATGTATCTTGATAGACCAAAAATAAAAAAAAATGTATCAGAAGCTAATTATGTATCTTTAAAAATAAAAAAATTGTATCTTCGTTTGATGTACCAGGAGTTAATTACGTATCTCGATAGGCCTAATGTTGGTTTTTTCAGTAATTATATAAAATATCAGAATTTTCTATAATTAAACTCCAAGCTATCGAAATTTATTTTGTTTGTCATTGTAAAACAGAGACAGCCACAGATAGAAAAAGAAATGAGAAAGTGGTCTTAAAGTTGAAGAGATGTAGCAAGTGTAAAGAGTAAAGGTAAAATTGTGTAATGCTTCACCACGAGGCCGATAAAAAAAGGAAAAGAAAAAGTAAAGGAGGAATAAAGAAAATACAAAGAATTTAATTCAAGTTGCATCGTCAGATGAAAAAAAATGGTGGATATTAGTAAGAAATCAGAAGCTAAAATTTACATTTACAAAATTTCTAAAAATAGAGATTTCATTTATATAGTTGAATAGAGATAGGGGATTGGATAAGCACATTACTTTCAAATATTTTTTCTTCTACTCTTTATTTGGTTATTTTATGTTGAAAATTATTCATCCTGAATTTTTATTCTATTTTCTTTTTTAATGAAGAAGAATATTTTTTTTAATAGTGATAAATTTTGTATGGAGTATTTTATTATCGTGTTAGAAAAATGACGAATCTTATCATTTCTATGTAATATCAAGTACTAGTCCTAAATTTCTCGTGCACAAGATGAAGCTTTCTATTTAACTTTTTTATACTACATATTACAAATTTTGTGATGGAGAGAGGCGAATGAAGTGAGATCACTAATTGAAATATTGACAGATTATTAATATTTATCTAGTAACATCTATCTATTTTATGTTATAATTAACTCCACACTTATTTGTTAGTGAGAGAGTTGAATAGTGTAATGATTAGTTATAACAAGTAAGATAACCAAATGGGCTTACTTAAAAAGAACATGTTTTAGTTCAAGTACATATGTCTTATTCATTAGTATTACTAATTTGATGATTAAATTATATAATCGAGAGGACTGAATTTAATTGTTTAACTTCAGTAATTATATATAAATATAATCAAGGGAGGTATTTATACTTTTATTAGAAATAGAAATAAAGGAATAAAGAATTTACTCTATATAAAAATATCGAGTGAAGTCAAGATCCCAACATCTCTTTAACATATTGTGAAAAACAAAATATTTTATCTTCTTCTCTATTTATGTATTATTAATTAGTTAATTCACTATTCAACTATTCTCAATTTTCTCAAATAGTAATTAAAACAAGAAACATTTGTAGAATAGATAAATCAATTTATTCCTGTTTATCTTATTTTCTCTAATTATTTTAATTTCTAAAGTTGAAATTTCAGGAAGTGTATGACATGTTCTTCTTCAAGAGAACTAGTTACGTACAATTACAAAATTAAAAAATTACTACAATTATTACGTATAGAACAAGTCTCTCAATCTCAATTTCTCCCTAAAAAGAAACGGAGAATGAATGGATTAATAATAATAGCAACCCACTTCCACCACATCAAGTGGAAAAAAATTTAATGAGATAGTACCAGGAAATGATAGAATACTTGGAGATCATGCAATACCAAATAACTTTGAAGAAGAGTCAAGTGTGCAGAGGCCACCAATAGTTGCAAATAACATTGAAATCCATATAGGTTTGATATAGTATATTCGACTTCATATCAGTTTACTGGTGATGTAAGTGCATATTCTCATACCCATCTAATTGACTTACTTGAATTAATTGAAAATATTAAGTATAATGGAGTCATAAAAAATGCTATTAGATTACAACTGTTGGTATAATATACCACAATTACAATAAATGATTACAGTTAAAATAAAATGAACAAAAGTTAAGAAAATAAAATAATCTTCTTCTTGGTTGAGGCACGGATATATCGCTCTCTTTAAGGAGATTCAAGCCCACTACGACATAATTTACACCGATCGAGTATTATCAAATCTTGGCTAGTCCCCTTCGGGATACAACAGCCCATCAACGATGTACAACTCAAACAACTCCGTATTAGTTGAAGAGTCCAAAGCTCCACCATAAGAACACCTTTCTTCAACATATAAAACTCACTTTTTTTGTATAGGGAAAAATAGTTAAAGACTTTGAATATTTTCTATGTCTCAACACTCTCTTTCACTTATCATATTTTTCTCATGCTAATATATGAACACAAAGGAAGAAACACCACTATTTATAGGTGTAGAATTGTTCCATGTAATGAATAATATGAATGAGGGGTAGTAATATGGGTATATGAATAGTGTTGATGTTACATATGTTGCATGCAACTAATGACCATGAAGTTACAAGAAACTAATGGTTATATGAGTTACAAGAATAATGGTCATATGAGTTACAAGAATAATGATCATCTTTTACCACAATTTATACCCACTAACGCCAAAGGATAATTTGGTGAGTTACAAGACTTATTGTGTAGATAATGGACAAATAAAGTGTAAGATGTTACAAGAGTTATCAAAATATAATAACACCACTTTCTCCACTTTGTGTCCATAAATTATCATGCAATTTAATTTTACTATTAAAATGCACCAATATCCCCCTACTCATTTTAATATTCACATAAGAGAGTTCACCAATTTAGTTAAAGGGAAACTATTATGCATAATGAAGGTGTGCTCTGTATTGAGCCTCCACTTAGAAAAATAGTAACCTTTACTCCAGAGTCAATAGTGGTCTTAGACTTGAACTATGACTTTTTAAGGGAAATAAAGTATCACTGCTTACACAAAACAATCAAGGTGTTGACATAAGATTTAATAGCCAACATATTACAGCTTTGTGCTATCCTGATTTTCGTAAGTATTTTTTAGAATAAGCTCAATTCTCATAGGAAGTGACCTACTTCAGCACTCACATAGTTGAAATCTATCAAGGATGGTCCTATAATTATTACACCCTGCTCATACGAGGTATATAATTTTATTAAGAGTTCTTTGATTCAACCTTCATAAATAATTATAAGAACAAAGTGCACTCATATCATAGGAAGGATTAAACAATAGTACATCCCACACCAAATCGTCATACGATTCGTTCTTCCCATTGAACATGGTTATAGGATCTCTAGTCCCCAAGTTGGGTTTCCTCATACATGACTCAAGTATTTTTATAGGGTTCCTTCCCCCCCCCCCTCAATGTAACTAAAACCCTTTATCTTTCCAAGGCCTTGCCTAGTTCATCTGTAAGATAATCACATAATTTGACATACTCAACGTTAGTGGTACTACTTATCAAATATAATATCACAATATTATTTTGTTCTCACATGTCTGAATTTACTGTTGCAATAACAACTTCAAACATTATCATTAATATTGGTGCTATCACAATACTCAAAATTAGAGAAATCAATTTCTCAAAATAAAGAGATTGATCAATTCACTTTTTCACTAGTTGAAACTAAAATAATTAGCTCAACCTCCACAATAGAGTTAACAAATAATAATTTGTTTCTTCATTTCAACCAATAACACCAAGTATTCTCATTTGCATCACAAAGTACTTTAAAGTAAAGAAGGATATTTTTTCAATAGAACAAGCCACAAATATTTATATCAAGTAAATATACTCAGTTTGCTTGTATATACCGGAAAAATACTTCAATTGCATCATAATATCAAGCCAAGTGCAATTATCCACCTATCTCTTTTTTATTAGGCTAGAAAACTCCTTTTTATTTGTCACATCAATTTCACATATTTGAATCAAAAGGAGTTGCATGACTCATACAATCAACAAATTGTATTTCACAATTTTTCTTTTTCACCATAAAGTGACATCTCAAGAAAAAGCTAATTGAAATACCCTGGGTTTGGACCCTTAGAAAATTTCTTAGATTTCTAGATTCTGGGATACATACGAATTGTGGGTACCAATCGTATGATGGGGTTTGAGTGGTATGCCTTGGTTGCATGGTAACAAGTGATTGTTAGTGGGTTTAATTGGTTTCTGGAATGGGTACAACTTGGTTGGTACGAGTCGTAAGGTTGGTCATGGGTCATATATTTTGGGTTTTTCCTTCACTTAATCTGAGACATAGTAACTTAACATAGATCTGAGTACAAGTGTCTTACCATGATCCATTACATAGGTTACGAGTCGTACCATTGACTCGTAGGGTAGATAGTGTTAAAACTTTCTTTGATTCTATTCTGCCAGGGATACAATATAGGGGTACTAATCATATGGTTGGATACGACTTGGTTTGGGTAAGTCATATGGTGGAAAGTCTTAGGTAAAGGGGGAGGTCTAGGGTACGAGTGGTGGGTACGACTGGCATGGGGGAGTCGTACCATCTGATGGAAATTTTAAGCAGTTTAAGTTAGGGGTAATCTGGGCATTTCCCCTCTTATCCTCTTAAGGAACCACGACTTAAAATTCTTTTCGGAACATATTTACCCTATTATTCTAATCTTAAACTCTTATAAACTCTCACTAATTCACTCTAAGGCTCTTGGGTATAGGAAATCTAAGGTTTCATCTAGAGGACCAATTTAGGGCTTGTACAAGTGATTTCTCTCCATCATCTTTGTAATATAAGGCACATACTCCTACCTCATTGTTAGTTCCAACTAAAGGCACGTTTTATACAATCTTTTCATGGCATGATTATTGTATGGTTTTGGGGGTTTCAAATATATGCTGAGGGTTTTGGTATTCAATATTTGGTTATGGTTTTCCCATGTTTTAATCATGTTTTTAAATGCTTTAATAGTGGTTTGGACAATTAGTTGCATGGGAATGGTTAATTGGTAATTGGAATTGGTTTTGGAAACACTATGACCCAAATATGTTTGATAAAATGCCTTTGATAATGCTTTTACTATATTATTGGACTTTTAATGGAACAATTGCATGGTATGGTTTGGTAATAGAACCCTAAATGGTATAAGTGGTTTTGAATGGTTAAAATGGTATGGTTTGGTGGTTATGGTTGTGGTTAATTAAACATTCTTGTGGGGTATTAGGAAATACCTCAAGTAAATATGCTAATGAACAACTTGTGGGGTACATTGGATTCCCTGAAGAAAACATAATAATGAAACACTTGAAGGGTACACGGGATTCCCCCAAGTAACTTGATAATGTAATCTATGGGAACATATGAATCCCTCTTCATAAAAAAGTTGTCTAAGGACATTGCTTGTAAGATATATTCGTATGACAATACCAATACTTATAGCCTTGGTTAATAATAATGGTCTAATGGTTTAGTTGGAATGAAATGATTTTAGTTGGGCAATAATGGAGGGGTGTGATATCTAACCGTGAAGGTGCGAGTCCAATGGATGGACACTAGAAACTCATGTTTGCCGACATGAGGGGTGGTCATAGAGACCATATATGATACTATTAGGTACATGGTAATCCTCTAAGTACACTTTGCATATGTATCGTGGAGAGAAAAGGGTACTAGAGAATCTTCTACTCTTATGGTATCTCTGGCTCGTATGGCTACACTCATCGAGGCTCGTTCAGGGGATTACAGTGGACCCATATAATCCGTGGGTGATTCTAGGATGGTTAAGCTTGTGTCAAAAACTATCCAATTCTAGTTTAACAATTGAGATCAAGTAACCAAAAAGAGTGTTGAATAATTAAAAACTAAAAATTAAGTAAACAATGCGAAAATTAAAATCGTGGAACAATCAGTGGATTAAAGCCTAGGGTTAAAGCACTTTGAACAATCATACTATGTTATTGAATTTCATTCGCCAATTTTCTTATCTTGGTTGTTGATTCGTAGGGTTAATTGCATGATCATGGTTTTCCAACCTCTAATCTTTTACCTAATTTGGACGTTACAACTACATCATTGAGCGGGGACGTAATAATCAAATTAAGTTAATAAAAGTTATCATCCGACGATTGAATCAAGTAAGCCATCTAAGTACATCCTTGTCCTAGACGCTAAGTTTAATTCTTTTTTTTATAAAAGAATAAAAATCATAATTTGTTTATTCCCATGTTCTATCTCCCTATTTCCTCTCCCGAGATCAAAAGGTTGACAATATATGTATTTTATGGGTGATCAATCCATAAAATAAGTAAAATAAAAATAAACAAACAACCAAATATGATAAGCACAATTAATAAAAATTAATCCAAAATAATAGTACTCATGTTCTTGTCTTTAACACCGGAAAGAGGATTTTTAGCCAATAATATTTATAATCACAATCCAAATTATTGAATACATGTTATGAAAAATTAAAATCTAATTAAAATAATTAAAAATCTAATTTACGTGCAGCTAATTAAATGCAATTTATAACGTAATGGGTAAAAAAATCAAATTACGCTCACTCTCACAAAGAATTCAAAAGTTACAGACAATGAACCATAAGTTTTCCCTTATTGTAATGCTCTACTAATATCAGAATGTCAAGTATAAGATCAAATAGGTCTTTTCCGGGTTTTAATGTAGGCTAAGGGACGGGTATAAACTATTTGGGAATAGTGACTAACCACTCTAAGAGCTTTAATACACTACATTAAATATTTAAAACCAATCTCCAACAACCAAATTAAACTTTTTCATTCACCCATATCTTTTATTTTTACCTCATCTCTTTTAAGCATTTTCACAAACACATGGTGGACGCATAGTTTACTACCACATGAATCAATTTTTCTCTTTTTTCAAAATCATGGCAATATTTCTAGAATAAATTACATCACACCTATCCACCACACATCAATTATAAAAACCAATAACTATTATCTTAGGGCATTAATTTCACCTGTTTCTACTTCAATTTCTCAAACTCCTTACTAATTCAAATTTTTGTTTTTCATTAAAGCACTTATGAGCTTTTTGGATCAAATTATGGTCTATCAAAGAAAGGAATTAGGCTACATATGAGGCTACAAAAGAAAAGGCCAAAGGCTTAATCGGGGTTAACTAGGATAATGCACAAAGGGTAGGACGAATACAAGATATAAAACAAGGTTTTCAAAGAAATGCCTAAATCATCTCCTAAACCCACACTCTTTATTTTGACTTAAACACACCGGAAAAGTTCTAGACATAACATGCAACAAGGAATATACAAAAATCTCACACAATACATGGAACATGCTCAACTCAATAGGATCATCATAGACTCCCAACCAAACAATAGCATGAATTCAAATTTAATCCAACAAATACAAGAGTCACAAACATGAGCCTAAGAGTCTCAAAAGTAGCCATTCACTCAATCAACATGCTTTTACAAATAAAAAAAACTTGCACCATGTAATAAAAAATAGCACCAAAAAGAATATGTCACGCAAAAAATTATTAAATTGAGCCAAAATTTTGAAATTTCCCCAGAAAAACTTGACAGCGCCCATGCGCTCATCCTAGTATGCATGGTCTTATCAAGTAATATAGTGGACTTCAAAAAAGCTAAATATCAATCCCACAGAGACATGATTTAACAACAATTCAATTCTAGTTTAACTTTTAAGATTAATTTAGTGCAAAAGTTACCAAAAAGAGTTTTTGTATTTTATAAATTAAAAATAAAGTAAACAATGTGAAAATTAAAACCTTGGAATAGTCAATGGATTAAAAACTAGGGTTAAAGCACTTTGAAAAATCATACTATTTTATTGAATTTCATTCATCAATTTGCTTATCTTGGTTGTTGATTTGTAGGGTTAATTGCGTGATCATGGATTCCCAACCTCTAATCTTTTACCTAATTTGGACATTACAACTACATCGTTGAATGGGGATGTAATAATACCATTAAGTTAATTAAATCTATCATCCAACATTTGAATCAAGTAAGACATCTAAGTACATCCCTATCCTAGTTGCTAAGTTTAATTCTTTATTTTATAAAAGAATCGAAACCATACTTTGTTTATTCCCATGTTCTATCACCCTATTCTCTCTTCCGAGATCAAAAGATTGATAAGATATGTATTTTATGGGTGATAAATCCATAAAATTATTGAAACAATAATAAACAAACAACCAAATATGATAAGCACAATTAATTAAAATTAATCCAAAATAATAGTACTCATGTTCTTGGCTTTAACCCCGGAAAGAGGGTTTTTAGCCGATAATATTCATAATCATGATCAAAATTATTGAACACATGTTATGAAAAATTAAAATCTAATTAAAATAATTAAAAACCTAATTTACGTGAAGTTGTCTCCGCCGTCACACATAATTGTCCAAGCACAAAATTAATTGTCCATTTTTGTTTCAGTGAATGTCCACAATTGTGTGCATATATAATAATTCTCAGAATTATTGTAGGATTTAGAAATTGGCACATATTCCAATATATTCCCACAATATTTCCTTCATTACTTAATACTTGTTTCATGTATTGTATTAAGAATAGGATAATGACAAGTTGTGTCGGCAAAATTGAAGTGGTGGGATAATGCGTCGCATTCATTAGTTCACCGAAATTGAGGATGCGACGCACGCTAATCACGTGCACCCATTGGAATTGCATCTTATTTAATTTTCTAAGGTAGTGGAGCATGCGACGCATTCTCATCGCACACACACATTGGAACTTGTATCTAAAATTTTGGTTGTCTTTATGGTCCCATCTTTCATCCCTTGTATCGTGGTGTATTTTCCATAGCTTTTTAGCCTTTATATCATCAATATATCATCATATACATATCACAAAGCTTCCTAAAACATCACACACCACAAATTAGAGATTAAAACAACACCATATTCTCAGCGACAAATCAAAACAAAAGCTAAGATAAGGCTAATTCTCAAAGATCTTCATTTTTATGTTCCGACTTTAGACTTAATTAAATTGAACTTTTCCCATTAAAAATAAGTTATTCCACTCATAATTACACATTTAAAACATTTGTAACACATTTAATACATTGGAATCCCACGAAGCCAACTAGACACACACCTAGCTCAAGCTAGAAAAACTACTTTTCTCGATTAAACTCTAAATGGCTCAATTAAGTACAAACTTGTTTGAAAACACTTTGGACATTGTAAATACACACTTGGACACTTATAATTCTTATTTATATCAATATGAACACGTTAAGCACACAAATTTCTCTCAAAATAAAGCAAAATAAGCTAGAATAATGATACGGAAGTGCATAAAATCACCTGAGATCATCACTCCACACTTAAACTCTTATTCGTCCTCGAACAACTCTTTACTCTAAGAATCAAAATATGAGGTGATTCTGCACTTCTACTAAAATAAAGACACTTGATCTAGTCGTACAATGATTACACGGAATGCAAGTTTCTACACAATGCATGTTATTTACACCATTGAAAGCTCAAGAATTCTACTCTGAAACATTTTAACCTCACGAATTGACTCAACAAGTGGAAAACTCACACATATTGATCCATCAAAGACATCAGACAAATCACCCACATTCATCAAACATGTTCCCCTCACAATGAGGGAGATACCTATAATTACTTACAATAATGCAATTTATAACGTGATGGGTACAAGAATCAAATTATGTTCACTCTGACAAAGAATTCACAAGTTATACACAATGAACCATAAGCTTGAGCTTATTGTAATGCTCTACTAATATCAGAATGTCAAGTATAGGATCAAATAGGTCTTTTTCGAGTTGTAATATAGGCTAAGGGACGGGTATGAACTATTTGGGAATAGTGACTAACCTCTCTAAGTTCTTTAATATACTAAATTAATCTCCAACAACCAAATTACACTTTTTCATCCATCCATATCTTTTATTTTTGCCTCATCTCTTTTAAGCATTTTCACAAACACATTATGGACTCATAGTTTACTACCACATGAATCAATTTTTCTTTTTTTTTTTTACAATCATGGAATTATTTATATCATAAATTACATCACACCCATCCACCATACATCAATTAAAAACACCAATAACTATTACCTTGGGGCATCAATTTCACCCTTTTCTTCTTCAATTTATCAAACACCTTACTAATTCAAATTTTTGTTTTTTATGAAGCATTTAGGTAATTTTTGGATCAAATTAGGGTATAATAAAGAAGGGTATTAGGATACATACGAGGCTACTGAAGAAAAGGCCAAAGGCTCTGTAATACCCTGTACTTTCGGACAAGAATTTAGACTGTCGTTCCTATGCATATAGACCCGAACTAAATGATTCCTTCTTAATATATTTGGTGATTGATACTATTGTATGGGAAAACATTTTAATATGAATTGAGGTCACAAAAATCCCCTAACTCTTAAGACGAGTTGAAAACATTTCTATCGATTAAGTTTTAGTGAATGTTTCAACTTGGGTCGTGTTCCATCGACCATAACTTCTTGTATATAATGAATTATGGGGCCTACTATATATAAAATGAAAGGTCTTTGAAGTAGCCTCCAATAATACCAATTTCTCCTTAATACGACACCCGAACGAAAAGTTATGGCTTTTCAACAGGGTGTGCATCGCCTAACAATCGCAAACGTTCACTGGATAGAGTTTTCAATAGGCAGTGCGATGCAAAACATAAAGTTTTCCATTGGGAGAGCAACGTAAACAATAATTTTTTTCATATCTTGTGCGATGCAAACCCCATGGTACAACGACTTGGACATTTTGTTTTTGAGGTATTCCGAGGGCAACCAAGTCTTTTTACACTCCAAAATCGTCCCTAGTCATCCTTTAACAAAATTAAGGTCATTAGTAATGTTTTAACTCCTAAAAAATCCCTAAATTATCTTCCAAAATACAAGAGGAGAAAACAACTAGGGTCTGGGTAATCACAACTATGGTAAGCTACCACGAATGTCGTCACACTGTTTCCAGCCTGACATGCTGGAGTAAAATAGGAATAACTCTTTGCTCCGATATCGAATTTAGGAGAAATTGGTATCGTTGGAAATATAATTCAATTATATATCTGTTTATAGGTCATGAGATCAAAAATTCCAATTATAATGAGGGATATGCTCCTTAGAAGTTGTCTATACCAATATCCTTCTCAATAATTCAATCGGTAAGGAATGTTTTGATTCGTCTGATAGCTGGGAGTTATTTGAAGCCTTAATAAACATCTAACCTACTCATAAAACTATAAAATAACCATGATGTAATATTCATGATCTTGGTACATGGCTCTAACATTGGTTTGGATTTTTCTGGGTATTACAGTCGATCTTTGAATTGGGGAAGTCAAGTTTGTCTGAAGTTGGTCTGCCACTTCTCTAACTGTCCTGTTTGCTTGTTGTTCTGCAGCCATTATAGAATTATCTACTTGGTCTTCTTCTATTTGGGGAAATTGGATATGGATTTCATCTCTCTTTCATTAATAGAAGTGTTGTTCGAGTTTGGGGCTTGGTTAAACCAAATCTTTATCCCTTGCCAGCTTCCTATTCTTAAAACCTATTTCATACAATCACAAAACCAAGACCAAGCGTAAAAATATAAAATAAATTTAAAAGTAAAACTAAAATAAATAATTACCAAATAACAAGTCCCCAGCAACGGTGCCAAAAACTTGACAGCTATTGATCACACAGAGAGTTGATTTAACAATAATTCAATTCTAGTATAACTTTTAAGATTAATTTAGTGCAAGAGTAACATAAAAGAGTTTTATATTTTGTAAATTAAAAATAAATTAAACAATGCGAAAATTAAAATCTTGGAACAATCAATGGATTAAAGCATAGGGCTAAAGCACTTTGAACAATCATACTATATTATTAAATTTCATTCGTCAATTTGCTTATCTTGGTTGTTAATTGCATGATCATGGTTTACCAACCTCTAATCTTTTACCTAATTTGGACATTAAAACTACATTGTTGAATGGGGATGTAATAATCTAATTAAGTTAATTAAAGGTACCATCCTACGTTTGAATCAAGTAAGGCATCTAAGTGCATCCCTGTCCTACATGCTAAGTTTAATTCTTTATTTTAAAAAGAATAAAAACCATACTTTATTTATTCACATATTTTATCTCCCTATTCCCTTTTTAAAGATAAAAAAGTTGACAATATATGAATTTTATGGGCGATCAATCCATAAAATAATTAAAACAAGAATAAACAAACAAGCAAATATGATAAGCACAATTAATAAAAATTAATCCAAAATAATAGTACTCATATTCTTGGCTTTAACCCCGAAAATAGAATTTTTAGCCGATAATATTCATAATCACGATCCAAATTATTGAATACATGTTATGAAAATTAAAAGCTAATTAAAAACCTAATTTACGTGTAGCTATCTCTGCTGTCACACCGTAATTGTCCAAGCACCGAATTAATTGTCCACTTTCATTCCAGGGAATGTCCACAATTGTGTGCATATATAAAAAATTCTCCTAATTTTTGTAGGATTAAGAAATTGGCCTATATTCCAATATATTCCCATAAGATTCCCTTCATTACTTAATACTTGTGCCATGTATTGTATTAAGAATAGGATAATGTCAAGCTGTGTTGGCAGAATTTAAGTGGTGGGATTTATCATGTGTCGCACGCATTAGCTCACTGAAATTGATGTTACGAGGCATGCTAATCGCATGAACCCAATGGAATTGCATCTTCTTTAATTTTCTAAGTCAGTGGAGCATTGAACAGGAGAATGCAACGCACGCTCATCACACGCACACACTAGAAGTTGTGTCTAAAATTTTGGTTAAGTCTTTATCGTCCCATCTTTCATCCTTTGTATCGTGGTGTATTTTCCATGGATTTTCAGACTTTATAAGATCAATATGTCACTATATCCAGCTCATAAAGCTTCCTACAACATTACACATCATGAATTAAAGATCAAAACAACACAATATTCTCAACGACGAATCAAAACAAGAGCTACGATAAGGCTAATTCGGAATGATCTTTAAGTTTATGTTTCGACTCTAAACTTAATTAAATTGAAATTTTTCCATTACAAAGAAGTTATTACACTCATAATTACACATTTAAAATATTTGGAACAAATTAAACACATTAGAATCCCACGAAGCTAACTAAACACACACCTAGCTCAAGCTAGTAAAACTAGTTTTCTCGATTAAACTCTAAATGGCTCAATTAAGTACAAACTTGTTTAAAAACACTTTGGACATTGTAAATACACACTTGGACACTTAAATTCTTATTTATATCAATATGAACACGTTAAGCATGCAAATTACTCTCAAAATAAGGCAAAATAAGCTAGAATAATAATACCAAAGTGCATAAAATCACCTCAGATCACTACACATACCCAAGTTAATGATTTTAAAGGAATCGTAAACCTGGATTCCTTTATTGGAATAGTTATATATATATGTCTGTGTTTCTGTGCATATGGTTGGTTTACATAATTTTACTGGATGGCATTATTTATCCTATACTGGGTTCGTGCTAGCATTCACCTGCTAACCCATCTTCAGGTGGTTGTATCCCCATGTGATATAGGAACCAACCATTCTACTCCTCCTATTTAGTGTTCGGCTTTAGGATCGGCTATTGGATTAAAGTGGTGAACTTCCATATTTTGGAAGGCTCCATTTTATATTATAGATGTCTTTACATACTTTAGTTACTTTATACATATTGGTTTTGGATATGGTTGGGGCCATGTCCCAATAAGATATTATTTTTCTTTTGGCTAAAGACTTTGTGGAACTAGTATGGCTTGGAATGGGAGGTGTCGGTATCGGTGTCAGCCTTAGTATTGGGCCTGACACCCTTGGACGGTATTTGATTTATGATTGTTCCATTTTGTTTTGGATTTTTTATATTATCATTTTGGAACTCTTTTTTTTGGTTAAATTTATGGTTTTATTAATCAAAAAATAGTCTTCAATATGATGGACCAACCCATACAAATAGTCCAATAACAATCAGCAACTGAAATAAAAGATCGGCCCAAAACATTGACCTGACCATAAATGAAAATATATATATATATATAGTAGGTTTTCCTAATTTGAGCTTAGAGCTAAGCTCCCTTTCTATTAGCCTCCTTCAACATGTTTAGCTTTGTTATTGTGCAGTTCATTCTTCTTCAGCTCTGGGTGCTTAACACCGTGCCATGGTTGCTCTGGATTAAAGCTTCTTCCATCTTGCATGAGTAAGTAATTTTCTTCATTGCTCTATTGGATGCTTAATCTTGTGTTGAGGTCCTCAATTGTTACTTTTCTTTCTAATGTCAAAGTTAATATCTCCAGTTTATGGATACTGACAGTGTTTTTTGGTGCTAACATATCGGGTCTAGTCCACTGAGGCTTGATTCCTCCAAGTGAGTTATTTTTACTAGTTAGCTTGGTGACTACCCTGTACATTGCTTTTAATAAACTTATAATTCTTGAGCTGTAGATATATGTAAGATGGAGATTTTGGGATGCTTAGACCCACTGATATTTGGAAGTTATCAAGTAACTCAGTCGGTTGAAGTACATCTGACCTTGTGACCCTCAATCTACTAAGATTCCCTTTTTGTTGGCTAGTCTATATAGGCTAAGTAAAAATTTCATTTTTTTGTTAACCTTTCCAGGTTGTAAATATAGTGTACGTGAAATAACTTGTTATAGCTCGTCCAGTCCCCTTAACCCTTTGCTGGTACTAGTCTTGAATATGGGCATTATTGTTTGTCACTATTAAGAATCTTTCTGCCTGAAGTTGGAAACTCGTTGAAGGTTGTGAATGTGAAATTCCCATGTTCAAATGCTAAATTAGCCAAATAGTCAGCTAGTTGATTGCCTTCTGTGAATACATGTAGTATGTGTACTTTCTTATCTTATAATAATTGCCTTATCTGCCAAACTATGTCTGCTATCTTCCATGAACTTTCAGATTCCTCATTTAGAAACTTTCGCATGGCTAATGAATCAGTCTGAATAATTACCCTTTCCTGACCTAATTGATTGCAATGAATAGCTGCATGTAGTATGTCCTTGGATTCTTCTTCAATGTTATATGTGTCCTCTATTGTTGACCCTTCTACATGTATTAAGTCATCTTGTACATCCCTCAAACAAAATGTTGATGAACTACTACCTAGGTTCTCTTTTGATGCTCCATCAGTGTTGTATTTACTCCAACCCTTCTCTGGAAATTCATATAGTACTAGTTTAACTCTAACTTTGGGCTTCAACTGACCTAGTTGCTCTAAAATTATGTCCATTTACCAGGAAAATCTAATCTTGGTTTTCTAATTTTCAACAACATCCTCGGGTTCCTTGTGACAGTGAAGATTAGTCTATGTATTGTCACCCCTTTGCCTTCATGCTTCTGCATATTTCTCCTCTTCTATAATTCCCATAAAATGATAGCTAGAATTGCTCTAAAATATACCTTCTCTCTTAACTTTACCTGAGCATTCCACCATGCTTGTATTGTTTGTCTTATACTTAGCCCTTGTATGTTAATTACTACAGAAGAAGAAAAGTAGGACCAGGTCCTGTTAGTAGAATGAGATCTTAGTAGCACATGTGATATGGTCTCTTATGGTGAATTTTGGCAACAACAGCATATGGAAGGAACATGTATTCCCCATCTCCTTATAGTATCATCCACATATATCTTCCCTTTCCACATCCTCCACATAAAAAACACAATATTAAAAGGTATCCCTTTAATCCATATTTTCTTATAAAAATCATTAGCCTCCTCTCAATGTCTCACATATTCCTATGTTGATTTAACTGTGAAATTTCCTCATGTTTCCACACTCTATATTGCTTTATCCTCTTGTGTTTGTTGTTATGCTAGCCTTACTTTATGAAATAAATGTTCCACTATTTCTTCAGGTAACAACTTCTTCATTAACTCTTCATTCCAGCATCCACTAGTCATCAAGTCCTTCACACATTGATAATTATAATCCCATTCTTTGCTGTCTTGAAGAATAGAATAAAACTCAACTAAGCCACTCCAATTGTTAAAAAATATATGAGCATCCCCTCCTTTAATCTTCTATATAATAAGATGATCAATGAGGTCCCTGACCTGTAATATATTTTTCCACAGTTGAGAGCCTCCTCCTACTTTCCACATCACTTCTTTAGGATGATACCTTCTACAATATTTATTAAACATATATTCACTCTAGATTGACTTCTTAGTTCTAAAATTCCACCATAGTTTACAAAAGAGGGTTGTTGATATATCATGCAGCATCCTGAAACCCAATCCTCCTTCTGCCTCAGGTAGACACATAGTAGACCATGATACCTAATGTCTTCCCCTAACCCCTATTGTACTACTCCAAAAGAACTTAGAAAATATCTTCTGAATAGTATTTAGGACATTCTTAGGGGGATTCATAACAAAGAGACAATGTATGGGAATTCTCTGCAACATATTTTTAATTAGGACTACTCTTCCTTCAAAAGACAACAAATTTCCTTTCCATGCTTGCAACTTATTAGTAATTCTATTCATAAAATGGTGATAGTACACCTTTTTCTTTCTTATGTAGAATACAGGACATCCCAAATAATTGAAAGAGAATTCCTATCTCAATATACCAGTTTCTACTTCTGCTAATACCACTGCACCATTTGAAACACTTCTATATAGATATAGGGAACATTTCTCCTTGTTAATTTTCTGCCCTGAAACCTTTTCATACTTCAACAAAGTTGATGTGACCAACTACAATGTAATCATTTCTACCTTATAAAGTATAATCATATCATCTGCGAATGCAAAATGACTGATTCTTGGACTTCCTCTAGGCATCCCAAAAAGTCTGAATTCTTTTCTAAAAAGAAGTTCCTTTAAACTCCTTGATAAAACCTCAACAACAATAATGAACAATGTCAAATACTGTAATACCCCAAAGTTTCCTAACTAATTTGTCTCAAGAATGTTAATAATATCTTCTAAATTGGATGATGTTTATTCCATGGGGAATTATAAAGATTTTTAGTTTTTTTCATGTGGGAAATTTAATAAGCTTTCCATCGATATAAGATTCGCCTAAATCTGATAACCGGGTAAGAAGTTATGACTATTTCAAGTTCCCATCGTAAAACAGTGTCATATTAGTCAGTGACGTACCATGCCACAATAGAAAATGGCATTGGTAAAATTCTAGTAGCGTTCCACCATAGTGAAGCATCGCACCAAACTTCCAGGTCACAAACGAAGTGGCAACGCGATGGCTCCGCATCGCGCCATCCCCCAATTTCCCAGTTGTGAAATTCCAGTGACACGGCGCGATAGCACCGCGTCGCGCTAGGGTTCAGGTCGGGAAATTTTTACCAATTTAAAAGATGCGTCTAGGGTTAAAAAGGTTAATTTCCCACCCCTATTTAAGCCCTTTAACACGAGATTCAGCTATTTAGAACCCAAAATATACTAGTTTCTCTCAATTTTCTCTCAAGAACAAGTTGTGGTTTCATTTGGGGATTCAATTTCAAGAAAGTCTCTCTGTCAATCTTTGGTAAATCAAGAACTAAGGTATGCGTTGTGTTGATTTATGGATTCCTTTCATTCGTAAGGCTCAAGAAACCTATTTCAAGTTGTAAATCATGATATTTATGTTGTGGGTTAGTTGTAATCATAATTATCTTGTTATACAATTGCCAAGTTGGAATATATGTGTCTTTGATGAAACTACATTAGTAAGTGAGTGAAATCTATAAATTGAGTTATTTATGATGTGTTAATTTGATGATTATGCCTATTCCCTAAGGGTGCATGCAAGGTGTTTGATAAAATGCCTAGAAGGATAGAAATTATGTACTATAGCTAAATTGTGATCCAAAATGGCTTCCATTTATTATTATGTATTGAAATGGTTTGTTGGATTGCTCATGAGTTAGCCTTATGAAATTATGCTATGTATACATGCTATCTTATTCACGTACCAAGCTATGATAATCAAATGCCCATGAAATATCTCTAATTATGGTATTATGGATTGTTGACATTGGTCATGTATTCAAGAATGTCTTGCTTTGTCAGTTCCTTCCATCGAGTCCTGGTGGTACTTGTACTCGAAAAATATAGATATGTGCCTCGAGTTAGTGTCATGATTTCAAGATACTCTCATTCAATCCATGATCCATAAAACTCAGTCAATCATGTGACTCAGCAAAACTCAGTAATATAGTAATCTCAGTACTATTCCGTCAGTCAAAGGAACTCAGTTAATTCAGTCCAGTAATCCATGTTCAGTGTCTATTTATATGGGAGTAGGAATTATCACAGAGTGAACCCAAGGATGGGAACTCACCTGTTATATGAGGGTGTGATTCTTAGAAGAAATCCTTGCGTTCCAGAACTATGTATCCAGCGTAGGTTGAGACATCATTGCCTGCTATATAAGGGTAGATGAGGTAGCTTAACCGATTATATGAAGGTTCCCACTATTCTCACTGAAGTTACCTGTTATATAAGGGTTACTCACAGATTTTCCTTACCAGTGGTGTGGTATTGACACTCTTCCAATTGGGGTTACAAATTGGACCCCAACTCAGCCATAATGGAGTATTAGGGGCATGTCAGTTAGATATCTACTTCCCATAATTTTAGTTATAGAATTAAGATTGTTAGATACAGTTATTTAGTCTCAGTAATAGGACTCAGATAGTTCTACCCAATTTAGGACTATTAGATATAGTCAACTCAGAACATTATGGAACTCAGCTAGTTCCACCAGATTCAGGACTGTCAGATACAGTCACTCATGTTATAAGTTATATCAATCATTAGAACTCAATTATCAGTCATGATAGTTATAAGTAAACTCATGTTATCACGATCTCAGATATAGTTACTATGTATTCATGCATGTAATATCACGTTCATATTAGTCAGTTAGCCTATATTGTTCATACATATAAACCCCATGCATTCAGCCTACCTCACATGCATACCAGTATATTCAAAGTACTGACGCATTTGTGCTATGGTGTTTTATACCATAAATTCAGAAACCGGAGCTCCAGAGAATCAGTAGCATCCTAATCTCAGCGTCAGATTTAGCAGTGAGTCCTCATCCTTCGAGGACATGACCATTTCTTTACTATATCATTAATTAATTTATTAGTTGGAGTTATTTGGGGACATGTCCCATCAACTCCTTATTCAAACAATTATATTTTAGAGGCTTTTCAGACTATCATGTTCAGATAGTTGTTTCAGTGTTTTGGGTATTTCATACCCATACATATGTCATGATTTATCATTTAGGTTACAATTTTGAACCTTTTGTCCTTTAAGCTCATGTTTCCATATTTATACAGTACATCATGCAGTATACAGGTACAAATATCAGTCATGGGTTAGATTGTTGTCCTTCAGGGTCATGAGCATCGTGTAGCATTTCGGGTACCAGATTTGGGGCGTTACAAACTTAGTATCAGATTCTAAGGTTCAATAGTGTCCTAGAGAGTCTGAAAGCCACATCTAGTAGAGTATTATAGATGGGTGTGTTGCGCGCCACATTTATGTGTTGGAGGCTGTAAGATGTTTTAGGAATAGTTTCCCTTCTTTCAGTATTCATGTCATGCCAGTGAACATAATATCAAGTCAATCTCTCAGTCTAATCCTTTTCATCCTTTCTTCTAAAGAACATGCCTCCTAAAAGAAGAAATGGGAATCAGTCTGACCCTCAGCCCGAAGATCCTTTGGGAGAACATGTTTCTTATGCATAGTTTAGAGCTACATTCACTACTGTTGCTCAGTCAGTTACTACTCAGAATGAATGACCAACTATCATTCCAGCCAACCCAATGGCCAATTCAGCTGGATTCAGGATTCGGGACTTCACCCGAATGAATCCTCCATCCTTTCTTGGGTCTAAGTCAGATGAGGACCTTCTGGAATTCATCGATCAGGTTTAGATGGTTACTGACATCATGGGAGTTACTCCTAGTGAGAGTGCTGAGATATCTCCATATCAGTTGCAGGATGTTGCTCACACTTAGTACAAATAGTGGACGTCATAAAGGCCAGATGATGCAGGGCCTATTGAGTGGGAGGATTTTGTCACTGCATTCTTAGATAGATTCTTTCCCCAAGAGCTGAGAAAAGATAAGGTGTTAGAATTCATCAACCTCAGGTAGGGAAACATGATGGTGAAAGAGTATTCTCTTAAGTTTACTCAATTAGCCAGATATGTTTCTCATGTGGTTGCCGATAGCAGGGCCAATATGAGTAAGTTTTTTTCTGGGGTGAATTATAGTGTGGTCAACAAGTGCAGGTATGCTATGTTGAATAGTGAAAAAACTTTAGCCAGGCTTATGACTCATGCTCAGCAGATAGAAGATCAAAAGGTTAAGATGAGGGAGAAGCAAAATAAAAGAGTAAGGACATGTAGTTTTAACTTTGCTCAGCCTAAATTAGAAGGAGAAAACCGTTCTTAGTTTTGTCCTAAGTCATCAGTTCTATCTCCTTCTTCATCTAGTACTCCAGCTCCTAAGTTTAGGTATGGTATTAAAGATAGAGCACAAGGCTCTAAGTATCAGGGAAGTTTTAGCAGTGCCCGCACCTGTCTTCTTTTCCTGACTTATGGAAAGAACCATCAGGGTATTTGCAGAGCTGGAAGTGGTATTTGTTTTGGATGTGGAAAGCCAGGACACAAAGTCAGAGACTTTCCTCAGCCAGGTTCTCAAGGCTAGCAGAACCGTTCCTCAGCTCAGTCTAGTTGCCCAAATTGGGAAGGTGCCACTTTCAGTGTTACTAGTGGGCAACCCCCAAATATAATCTATGCTCTCCAGTACTGATAAGATCAGGAAAATTCTCCTGACGTAGTTACAGGTACGTTACAGATCTTTCATGTGCATGTTTACGATTTGCTAGATCTAGGAGCTTCCTTGTCTTTTGTTACTCCCTATATAGCAGGAGATTTTGGAATCAGTCCCAAAATTCTAGTAGATCCCTTTTCAGTATCTACCCCAGTGGGTAAAACCAACATAGTCCGGTGGCTATACAGGAACTGCCCGATTTTGACATTTTAGAAAGTCACTTCAGAAGACTTAGTTGAATTATAGATGACTAATTTTGATGTCATTCTTGGTATGGATGGGATTTATTCCTGCTATGACACAGTCGACTGCAGAAATAGAATAGTCCAGTTTTAATTTTTTAATGAACCCATCCTAGAGTTGAAGGGTAGTGTATCCACTTTCAGAGGTCAGTTTGTTTCCTACCTTCAAGCATGGATAATGATATGTAAGGAATGTGTTTATCATCTTGTTCGAGTTAAGGACACTAGTTCCAAAACTCCCAGTCTTGAATCAGTCCCAGTAGTGAGTGAATATTCAGATGTCTTTCCCGAAGATCTTCCAGGGATTCTTCCCGAAAGGGAATAAGACTTCGGCATTGATCTTCTTCTAGATACTCAGCCTATATCTATTCCTTCAAATAGAATTGCACCTATAGAACTCAAAGAACTGAAAGAGAACTTTAAGGATCTCTTAGATAAGGGATTTATCAGGCCCAGTGTGTCCTCGTGGGATGTACCAGTCTTATTCGTGCACAAGAAAGACAATTCTCTCAGAATGTGTATAGATTATCGTCAACTCAATAAAGTCATGTTCACGAAAAAGTATCCACTTTCCAGAATCGATGACTTGTTCGACCAACTTCAGGGTGCCAGTTATTTCTCTAAGATAGACCTCAGATCAGGCTACTATCATCTCAGAGTCAGAGAATGTGATATTTTGAAAATAGCTTTCCATACTCGGTATGGCCACTTTAAACTCTTAGTCATTTCCTTTGGACTTATCAATTCCCCAGCAACTTTCATAGACTCAATGAACCGTGTGTTTAATCAGTACTTGGATAAGTTCGTTATAGTCTTTATCGATGATATTCTAGTCTATTCTCGTAGTGAGTGTGATCATGCAGACCATCTCAAAATTTACCTTCAGACTATCAGAGTTCATCAGCTATTCCTCAAATTCAGTAAGTGTGAATTATGGCTAAGGTCCATAGCATTCCTAGGTCATATCATTTCTGGTGATGGCATTAGAGTAGATCCTCAAAAGATCGAAGCAATAAGAAACTAGCCCAGAACTGTCTCTCCATCAGATATCAGGAGTTTTTTGGGTTTGGATGGCTATTACAGATGGTTTGTTGAGGGATTTTCTTCTATTGCATCCCATATGTCCAAATTTACTCAGAAGAAAGTCATGTTTTAGTGGGCAGATCCTTGCAAGAAGAGTTTTCAGGAGTTGAAGACTCGACTCACCTCAGCTCCAGTCTTAGCTCTTCCCGATGGTTTAGATAGTTTCATACTGTATTGTGATGTATCCAAAGTAGGTTTCGGTTGTGTCCTCATGCATCATGGTAAGGTCATAGCCTACGCCTCCAGACAACTTAAATCTCATGAGAAGAATTATCCTACTCATGATCTTGAGTTAGCAGCCCTAATTTTTGCCTTAAAGATATGGAGGAATTATCTATACGGGGTTCATATAGATGTATTCACAGATCATAAGAATCTTCAGTGTGTCTTTTCTCAGAAAGATCTTAATCTTCGTCAAAGAAGGTGGTTAGAGCTCTTGAAATATTATGACATGAGTGTCCTTTATCATTTAGGCAAGGCCAACGTAGTGACCGATGCTATCAGTGGACTGTCTATGGGTAGTGTTACTAATGTTGAGGATAGTAAGAAGAAGTTACATTAGGAAGTCCATCAGCTTTCCAGACTAGGCTTTCTCTTAGTCGATACAAAGGATGGTGATATATGGGTTCAGAGTAGTTCAGAATCATCTCTAGTTTTCGAGGTGAAAGAAAAGCAAGATAGAAACCCCAGTTTAGTCAAGTTGAAACAGTCAGTTAAGGATCAGAAAGCAGAGGTTTTCTCCCTAAGGGGAGATGGTGTCTTGCGTTGTCAGGGTCGTCTCGGTGTTCTAGGTGGAGTTGACTTAAGGCAGCGAATTCTTGCAGAAGCGCATGGTGTATGCAAATCTATTCATCCAGGGGCCACAAAGATGTACCGCAACTTGCGGGAGATCTATTGGTGGAGTGGGATGAAGAGTGATATTGCAGAGTTTGTGGCTAAGTACTCTACATGTTAGTAGATTAAGATAGAGAATTAGAAGCCTAGTAGGTCCATGCAGGAATTTAGTATTCCTACTTAGAAGTGGGAAGAAGTGAACATGGACTTCGTGATGGGTTTTCCTCGTACTCATCATCGGCAGATTTAGTTTGGGTCATTATTGATAGGATGACCAAATCAGCTCATTTTCTTCCAGTTCATACCTCTTATTCATCTGAGGATTATGCCAAACTCTACATCAGAGAGTTGGTCATATTGCACGGTGTTTCGTTATCCATTATTTTAGAAAGAGGTACCCAGTTCACCTCTCACTTCTAGAAAGCGTTCAAAAGGGTCTTGGTATCCAAGTTCATCTCAGTACAACCTTTCATCCTCAGATAGATGTTCAAGTAGAAAGGACCATTCAGACCCTAAAAAATATACTAAGGTTGTATGCAATTGATTTCAAGGGAGTTGGGATGAACACTTTCCTTTGATTGAGTTTGCATACAATAATAACTATCATTCCAGTATTAAGATGGATCTGTTAAAAGATATCTATGGTAGGATATGCAGATCTCCAGTCTATTGGTTTGAAGTTAGTTAGGCCTCAGCTATAGGGTCTGACTTAGTATTCGATGCCTTAGAAAAAGTCTAGTTAATCAGAGAAAGACTTTGGTCTACTCAGAGCCGACAGAAGTCTTATGAGGATATTCACAGAAAGGATCTCTAGTTCGAGATTGGTGACTATATCTATCTAAAGATCTCTCCCATGAAGGGAGTGAAGCGGTTCGACAAGAAGGGAAAACTTAGTCCTCGATATGTCGGTCCCTTTAAAATTCTCAGTCGCTTTCACAAGGTAGCTTATGAACTCGAATTGACTTCAGATCTAGCATTAGTTCATCCAGTGTTCCATGTCTCTTTTCTCAAGAAATGTATAGGTGACCGAGCAGTTGTAGTCCCTATTCAGAGTATAGATGTTCATATCGACCTCTCTTATGAGGAGACTTCAGTCAAAATTCAAGACTACCAAACTCATAGACTGAGGATCAAAGAAGTCCCTCCGGCCAAAGTTCTTTAGTGAAATCATTCCGTTGAGGGAGATACATAGGAAAAAGAAGCAGAAATGCGTACCAAGTATTCTCACCTCTTCCACAATAACTCAAATCAAGATCAAGGTAACAGTTCTCCTTATGCTTTTCAGTTTTCATGTCCAGATTTCAGTTACAACTTGGTATCAATCTCATGTTTAGAATTCCATTTTTAAACTTGGAACTAAGTACCATTACATATTTAGTGATATGTTCATACATCAGATTAGTCATGTGTTCATGCATCAGACATGCATTCTCTTGTGAGAAGACTCAGTTATTAGAAATCTCAGTCATGTAATCAGTTCCATCATATATTCACGCATCAGAAATGTGTGATCAGCTTATCAATGCTCTCATTCATGCATTCATGTATCAGCTCAGTCATAAAATAATGCATCAGATATGCATGCTTAGTATAAATCTCAGGAATGTTAGTTATGTAGTTATGTTTCTATGTTTAGGTTCAATATGTACTTTGGCTTATCGTTTCTCCCCTCTTAGTTAGTATCATTTGAGGATGAATTTTCCCAAGGGGGAAATATTATAATACCCCGAAGTTTCCTAACTAATTTTATCTCGAGAATGTCAAGTATTATCTTCTAAATTAAATAATGTTTATTTCATGGGGAATTTTTAAGATTTTCACTTTTTGTCCTGTAGGAAATTCAATAAGATTTCCATCGAAATAAGATTCGCCTAAATCCAATAACCAAGTAAGAATTATGACTATTTCAAGTTTTCGTCGTAAAACAGGTCCATATTAGTCAATGGCACGCCACGACACAAGAGAAAATGGAATTTTTCAAATTCCAGTAGGGCTTCGTGATAGTGGTGTATCACGCCAAACTTCCAGGTCGCAAACGAAGTGGCAACGCGATGGCTCCGCATCGCCCTATACCCCAATTTCCCAGTTGTCAAATTCCCGTGACACAGGATGATAGCGTCGTGTCACGCCAGGGGTCTAGGTCGGGAAATTTTCATCAATTTAAAAGAAGTATCCAGGGTTAAAAGGGTCAATTTTCCACCCCTATTTAAGCCCTTTAACACGAGATTCAGCTATTTGGAACCCAAAATATACTAGTTTCTCTCAATTTTCTCTCAAGGACAAGTTAGGGTTTTAATTGGGGATTCAATTTCAAAAAAGTCTCTCTGTCAATCTTTTCTAAATCAAGAACTAAGGTATGCGTTGTGTTGATTTATGGATTCCTTTTATCCATAAAGCTCAATAACCCTACTTCAAATTATAAATCATGATATTTATGTTATAGGTTGTTTGCAATCATGTTTATCTTGTTATATGATTCCCCAGTTGGAATATTTATGCGTCTTTCATGAAACTACATTAGAAAGTGAGTGAAATCCATAAATTGAGTTATTTATAATGTTTCAATTTGATGATTATGCCTATGCCATAAGGGTGCATGCAAGGTGTTTGATGAAATGCCTAGGAGGATATAAATTATGCACTATAGCTAAATTGTGATCCAAAATGGCTACCATGCTATTCTTATGTATTGAACTAGTTTATTGGATTTCTCATGAGTAGACTTATGAAATTATGCTATGTATACATGCTATCTTATTGACGTCTCAAGCTATGATAATCAAATGCCCATGAAATAACCCAAATTATGGTATTATTGATTGTTGACGTTGGTTATGTATTCAAGAATGTCATGCTTTATCAGTTCCTTCCATCAAGTCCTGGGGGTACTTGTAACCTAAAAATATAGTTGTGTGCCTAGAGTTAGTCCCATGATTTCAAGATACTCTAAGTCAATCCATGATCCATAGAATTCATTCAATCATGTGACTCAGGAAAGCTTAGTAATATAGTAATCTCAGTACCATTCTATCAGTCAACGAAACTCAGTTAATTCATTCTAGTTCAGTCCCGTAATCCATGTTCAGTGTCTATTCAGATGGGAGTAGGAATTCGCACCGAGTGAACCTAAGGATGGGAACCCACCTATTATATAAGGGTGTGATTCTTAGAAGAAATCCTTGCGTTCCATAACTATGTAGCCAGCGTAGGTTGAGACATCATAGCCTACTATATAAGGGTAGATGAGGTGGCTTAACCTATTATATAAGGGTTCGCACCGTTCTCACTTATGTTACCTGTTATATGAGGGTTACTCACAGATTGTCCTTACCAGTGGTGCGGTATTGACACCCTTCCAATTGGGTTTGAGATTTGACCCCAACACTGCCATAATGGCGTATTAGGGTTATGTCGGTTAGATAACTACTTCCCACAGTTTCAGTTACAGAATCAGGACTGTCAGATACAGTCATTCAGTCTCAGTAATAGGACTCAAATAGTTCTACAGAATTCAGGACTATCAGATACAGTTAACTCAGAATAGTATGAACCCTAGCTAGTTCCATCAGATTTAGGACTGTTAGATACAGTCACTCATGTTATCAGTTATATCAGTCATCAGAACTCAGTTATCAGTCATGTTAGTTATCATTAAACTCATGTTATCATGATCTTAGATATAGTTACTATGTATTCATGAATGTAATCTCACGTTCAAATTAGTTAGTTAGCTAGTATTGTTCATGCATATGAACCCCATGCATTCAGCCTACCTCATATGCATACCAGTACATTCAAAGTATTGACGTATTTGAGCTATGTTGTTTTATACCATAGGTTCAGAAGCATGAGCTGCAGAGAATTAGTAGCATACTAGTCTCAGCATCAGATTTAGCAGCGAGTCCTCATCCATCGAGGACATGACCATTTCTTTACTATCTCATTAATTAATTTATTAGTTGGAGTTATTTGGGGACATGTCCCATAAACTCCTTATTCAGACAATCATGTTTTAGAGGCTTTTCAGACTATCATGTTCAGACAGTTATTTTAGTGTTTTGGGTATTTCATACCCCATCTATATGTCATTATTTATCAGTTATGTTACAGTTTTGAACCTTATGGCCTTTCAGTTCATGATTCCACATTTATACAGTATATCAAGCAGTATACAAGTACAGATATCTATCATGGGTTAGCTTGTGGTCCTTTGGGATCATGAGCACCGTTTAGCATTCCTGGTACCATATTCGGGGCGTTACAAAGACAGTAAATCACCTTGCTTTATAACCCTAGAATATTTAAGGAAATCTTTTGGCTATCCATTTAGCAGTATAGAATACTAGTTATTTGACCGTAATCTGAAAACCATGTCAATGACTTCTTCACAAACACCAATCTTCCTTAGCACTTTAGTGAGAAACAGTCATTCTACCCTTTCATATGCTTTCATCATATCAATTTTCATTACCATGTTAGGTGGATTTTCCCTTATCTTGATTTCAAAGACTATTTATTGAACTACTAGAATCTTTTCTGCTATGCTTCTTGACAGCGCACACACAAGTGTACATGGTCTAACAAGTAATATAATGGCCTTCAACAAAGCCGATTTACTGATCCTACAGAGACTTGATTTGGGAACGATTTAATTTAGTTCAAGGTTTAGATTCAATTGATGTGAAAGTAACCAAAGAGAGTTTGAAAGTTATAATTGCAAGGAAAGTGAACAAAGTGTAAAGTAAAGATCCTAAGACAATCAGTAGGAGAAAACCCAGGGTTGAAGAACTATGAAAAATTATATTATGCTATTGGATTTCATTCATTAACTTGTTTTTCTAGGTTGTTGATTCGCAGGTTTAATTGCACGATTATGGTTTCCCAACCTCTAATCTTTTACCTAAGTTGAACCTTACACCTACATTGTTGAGCGGGGATGTAATAATTCAGTTAATTTCTTAACAAATATCATCCTACATATGAATCAAGTAAGGTATCTAACTACACCCCTATCCTAGATGCTAATTCAAGTTTCTTATTTTATAAAGAACCTAGAACCATACTCTGTTTATTCCCCTGTTCTATCGCCCTATTCCCTCTCCCGAGTTCACAAGGTTGACAATGGATGTATTCTAATGGTCGCGGCTCCTTAAAATAGTTATAATAAGAATAAAAAAACAACTAATATTGATAATCAAAGCAAACAAACTTAATCCATAGAAATAATAATCATGTTCTTGGCTTCAACCCCGGAAAGAGGGCATTTAGACATGCATAGGCATATCGCAATCACAATGTTGTAATTAATGACTAAAAATATGTATGAACTAAATAAAATTAATAAAATCCTAATTATAAAGTTTTAGCATCCCCTGTCTCTTCAAAATATGTCGAAAGATATGTAAAAATGTGATACAACATGTATATATAGCATAAGGGTAAGCCAAGTCCGTCTAGGAGTCAATTTAGCATCAAAAGCCCACGTTTGGAGTGGAGCGTGTGTTGCACCCTCAATTCCTTTGGAATGGTTCATACATCGCACCCTATATCCCCCTGGAATAGAGTATACGATGCATGCTAATCGCATGACCTCTCTGTAATTTGTCCTCCGAATTTTGTTTAAGTGTTGGTGCTTCCTCCTTCCACCCCTTATCTTGTGGAGTATTTAAATTGATTTTACAGCATCTTTAACATCAAAATATCATCATATTCATATCCAAATGCATTATACATCATCACACCATACGAATTAGAAGCATAAACAACACTAAACCCATTACGATGAGTAAAAAACAAGAGCTTAGACTATGTTGAATTCCACGGTCTTTCACTTCAACTTCCCACTCTTTATTTGAATCATATGAGCTTTGTACAGTCCTACCACTTGGTTATGCATATAATAAAACATTTAAAACCATAAAGAACACATAGAAATCAATATAATCCAACAAGATAGACTATAAAGGCAACTAGCTCACGCTAGGAAGACTAGTTTTCTATATTGAACTCAAATTTACTCTTTTAAGTACAAACTTACTTGGATTTCACTTGGAACTTTGTAAACACATGCTTCAGCAATTTTATACACATTTATCTTATTATCAACCCATATATCATTGAATCATCCTCAAAATAAGGCTAAATAGGCTCGAATAGCAACGCTAAAATGCATAAATTCATCCAACATCACCACCCCATACTTAAAGCCTTGTTCTTCCTCGAACAATTGTTAACTATAAGAATCATGAGCTGAAGAGACTGCACACTTTTACTACATGGAAGATACTCAAGATAGTACTACAATGACTACACATAACGAAAGTTACTACACTAAGCATGTTTCGACACAATTGAAAGGTCAAGAACACTACTAAAGAACAACCTACCCTCAAGAATTGACTCACCTAGTTGGAAAACTCATGCTGATTTCTCAATCAAGGATATTATTTAAATCACTCACATTCATCAAACATGTGCCCCTCAAAAGAAGAGAGTTAACCATACTCACTCATAATCAAGCAATTCATAACATGATGGGTATAAGAATCAAATTACACTCACTCTTACAAGGAATTCACAAGTTACACATAATGAACCATAGGTTTGCCCTTACTATAATTCTCCACTAATAGTCTAATGTAAAGCTTAAGATTATTTAGGTCTTTTTCGAGTTGTAATATAGCCTAAGGGACGGGTAGGAACCATTTGGGAATAGTGAGTAACCACTCTTAGCGATTTAATACACTATATTCTACATTTAAAACCAATCTCCAACATCAATTATACTTTTTCGTCCACCCATACCTTTTGTTTTTGCCCCATCTCTTTTAAGCATTTTCACAAACACTTGGTAGACACATAGTTTAGTGTCACAAGAATTAATTTTTCTCTTTTTTCACAATCATGGCAATATTTTTAGCATAAATAACATCATAACCATCCACCACATATCAATTATACTTCAATAACTATTACCTTGGGGCATCAATTTTATTTTTTTCTTCTTCAATTTCTCAAACTCCTAACTATTTCAATCTTTTATTAAAGAACATAAGAGCTTTTTGGATCAAATTAAGGTCTATCAAAGAAGAGATTAGGCTACTCATGAGGTTGCCAAAGAAAAAGCTAAAGGATCAATGGGGGTTAACTAGGATAATGCACAAGGGTAGGAAAGTATAAGGTAAAAAAAATGCTATCAAAGAAATGCATATATCATATCCTAAACCAACATTCTTTATTTTGCTTCACACACACACCGGCTAAGTTCTAGACATCATATAGAACAAGGAATATACACAAATCTCACATCACACATGGTACATGCTTAACTCAATAGGATCATCATAGACTCCCAACCAAACAATAACACAAATTCAAAACTAAGCCAACATGAACAAGAGTCATAACTTGAACCTAGGAGTCTAAAAAATAGTAATTCACACAATCAAGATGTTTTTACAAACAAACCCACTTGCATCATGTAATTACAAATAGCACCAATAAGAATATCTCACATAAAAAAAAATATATTGATCCAAAATTTGGGAATTTCTCCACCCTACACTTAAAAATCTACTTTGTCCCCAAAGTAAATTTTAAAGGTATGAGATTGAAATACTCCCTAAGGCCTCTAGGCTTTGCTAGAAGCATCTTTTGTATTCATGGGATCTGCGGGACCTCAAACTTTATCTTTGCCATGCTTCAAGCTCATGTTTATGGTACTCAGACTTCCCATTAACCTGTGAATCAACCAAAAATAAAAACTACGTAAAATAAAATAAAAACTAAAAAGAAAACATACCTAATTAACTTGGGTTGCCTCCCAAGCATCGCCTTATTTAGTGTCGCGGCACGATCCAACTCAACTCAACCATATTGCTTCATCTTTTTCCTCATAATTGGAGGCCATATTCTTATCCTTTTCACCCATTTTGCGTGTGACTTCTCAAGAGTAGCAGGTTTCTCAACTTTAGCTTTTTCAAGATCATCAACTTCCATCATTTCAGGCTTAAGAGATATAGTCTTAGGATGCTCAATCAGGTAGTTTGAAGGGGTCGTTTGTTGACTAGACACCCCATACTTATTCCCTTTAATAACATTGATCATACACAAATCTTTAACTTGGGATGTAATTGTGGGTGCTTTGTAAAAATCAAACACCACCTCTTCATTCTCTACTATTATTTTAAGCTTACCTTCTATAACATCAATTAACACTCCTCTGGTTTCTAAAAATGGATGCCCTAAGATAATTGGTACCTGTTCATCTACCTCAAAATCAAGAACAATAAAGTCAAAAGGTATAATGAATTTACCAACCTTTATGAGGACATCCTCAATTATTCCATTCGGATGTGTGAATGACCCGCCTGCCAGCTGCAACACCACATTGGTCGATTATGGCTCTCCCAAGATCAATATTTTGAATAGTGATAGGGGCATCAAGTTAATTCTTTCCCCAAAATCACTCAGAGTATGGACTTTTTTACTCCCAACTTGGATTGGGATGGCAAACTTCCCCTGATCTCTCAATTTCTTGGGGATTTTTTGTGTCAACATAGTTCTACACTCTTCAGTGAGTGTTATAGCTCCCACATCCTATAATTTCACCTTTTTATCCACCACATCCCTTAAGTACCTTGCGTACTTGGTCATACGGCAAAATATCTAACAAAGGTAAGTTAATGTGAAGCTATTTGAATGTGTTAAAAAACTTATAAAATAGTGCATCCTCCTTTGCTTTAATTTTTCTCTGAGGAAAAGGTAATGGCAGTGTCTTCTACACTTCTAATTCAGCAACTTTTTCTTTCAAGTACTCAGACTTCCTTGATTTTTTAGCAACTTCTTTATTTACCTGCTGGGTCACCACATCAGCATCTACCTCCTTTGTTACCTTTGGATGTTCTCTTTAAAGCTTTTTACCACTCCTCAAGGTGATTGTTATGACTTGCTTTGGATTTTCTGTGTCAGCTGGCAACCCACCTTATGGCCTAGTATTTACTACTTACTGATTTTTCCCCAGGTGCAACTCTAGACTTTTTATGGCCTCTTGCAAATTTTTTAAGTCTACAGTAAACTGTTTCTGATTAGCTAAGATCTGTTTCATCATATACTCTATATTATTACTGAACTAATTTGGTTGGGCCTGTGCCTGTAGGGCGTTCCATGGCTGAGTCTTCCACTTCATGTTGTAGGCGTTATGATAATTTGGCCTTTGAGCATTGCCTAAATACATCACTAATTCTGGATTTGAATCACACATGGCCGCAGAATGGCCACTATTTCTGCATACCTCATACCAATCACTAATTTTCTAACCTGCATTAATGGCTGCAATAGGATGTGGAGCTCCTAATTTCATGTTTTTGAACTGAGTGTTGGTCAAATTCGGTAACGCAGACACATAGGGTTGTGAATTGGTCCACCTCTAGTACACCTGCAACTCTTTTTATGGCACTTTTTGGAATCTTAATACCACTCGAGATTTTCTTGTGCTATGCAATTCAACAAAGTGTATAGCTCATTATAAGTCAACTCCAGCGCTTGACCACCTACGGCTGAATCTAGAAAAATCTTCATATTGTGATCAAGAGATTCTACAAAAGTATGAGAAAGTACCTCATTCGACTGTTGGTGGTGTGGACAATCCCAGAGAAGGGACTTAAAGCATTCCCAAGCATGATATAGATTTTCATCAGGCTTCTATTTGAAGCTCACTATACCACTGCGAAGTATCATAATTATGCCTGATGGAAAGAATCTAATGAAGAACCTCCTGGATAAGTCATCCCATGATATGATTGAATTGGCTGGCTATGCATTCAACCACTTTTTAGCTTCACCAATAAATGAATAGGGTAAGAGTGTGAGCCTCACATAATCAGCATTTATACCTATCAAAATAAATATAGTAGTGATCTAAATAAAATTAAGCAAGTGAACCTGTATATCCTCATGTGAAGGCCCTACAAATTTTCCATACTAATCAATTGTTGAACCATGTTGTGCTTAATCTCAAAATTTTCCCCAGCATTTGGTCTTTGAATGGGGGAATTCAAATTTGAAGAAAGTGGGACTGCCACTTCCCGAATAGTCCTGTACGCTACTTGTTGTTCCTCAACCATTTGCACAGGATTTTCTTAGTCTTCTTGGATTTTAGGAATCCGTGGGAGAAGGATTTCCTCTCTCCTTCGATGATGGTAAAGTTTCCCGGGTTCGGAGCTTGGATCAACCAACTCATTATCCCTTGCCAGCTTACCACTTTAAAAACATGTTTCCTGTAATAAAAAAACCAAGACCAAGCATAAAACCACCAAATAAACCTAAAATTAAAACTAAAATAAACAATTACAAAACATCAAGTCCCCGACAACAGTGCCAAAAACATGACATCGCCCAAGTGCACACTCAAGTATACGTGGTATACCAAGTAATATAGTGGCCTTTAAGAAAGCCAAGTTATTGATCCCACAGAGACTTGATTTGGCAACGATTTAATTTAGTTCACAGTTTAGATTCAACTAAAGCAAAAGTAACCAAAGAGAGTTGGAAGTTATAATTGCAAGGAAAGTGAACAAAGCGTAAAGTAAAGATCCTAAGACAATTAGTAGGAGAAAACCCAGGGTTGAAGCACTCTGAACAATCATATTATAATATTAGATTTCATTCATTAACTTGATTTTCTAGGTTGTTGATTCATAGGGTTAATTGCGCGATTATGGTTTCCCAATCTCTAATCTTTTACCTAAGTTGAACCTTACACCTACATTGTTAAGCGGGGCTGTAATAATTCACTTAAGTTCTTAACAAATAGCATCCTACATATGAATAAAGTAAGGTATCTAAGTACATCCTTGTCCTAGATACTAATTCAAGTTTCTTATTTTATAACGAATCAAGAACCATACTCTGCTTATTCCCATGTTCTATCACCCTATTCCCTCTCCCGAGTTCACAAAGTTGAGAATAGATATATTCTAAGGGTCGCGACTCCTTAAAATAGTTATAATAAGAATAAAAAAACAACATATATTGATAATAAAATCAAACAAACTTAATCCATAGCAATAATAATCATGTTCTTGGCTTCAACCCAGGAAAGAAGGCGTTTAGCCATGCATTGTCATAATCCTAATAACAATTTTGTAATTAATGATTAAAAATATGTATGAACTAAATAAAATTAATAAAAATCTAATTATGAAGTTGTATCATCCCTTTTATCTTCAAAATATATGTAAAAACGTGATACAATTTGTATATATTGCATGAGGGTAAGCCAAGTCCGTCTAGGAGTCAATTTAGCATCAAACGCCTAGGTGTAGAGTGGAGCATACATAAAACCCTCTATTCCTTTGGAATGGGGTGTGTGTATTACCCTATGTCCCCGTGGAATAGAGCATGTGACACATTCTAATCGCATGACCTCTCTGGAATTTGTCCTCCAAATTTTGGTTAAGTATTGGTGCTTCCTCCTTCCATCCCTTATCTTGTGGTGTATTTCCATTAATTTTCCAGCCTCTTTAGCATAACAATATCATAATATTCAGATCCAAAAGCATTTATATCATCACAAAACACGAATTATAAGAACAAACAACACTAAACCCATTACGATGAATCAAAAATAAGAGATTAGACTAGGTTGAATTCCACGGTCTTTCACTTCAAGTTCCCACTCTCTCTTTGACTCATATGAACTTTTTAAGCTCATAAAACTTGGTTCCACATATCATAACACATTTAAAACCATAATTAACAGATAGAACTCAATAGAATCCAACAAGATAGACTAGAAAAGCAACGACCTCACGTTTGGAAGATTAGTTTTCTATATGGAACCAAATTGACTCTTTTAAGTACAAACTTACTTGGACTTTACTTGGAACCTTATAAACACATGATTCAACATTTTATACACTTTTATCTTATTATAAATCCATATATCATAGAATCATCCACAAAATAAGGCTAAATAGGCTAGAATAGCAATGCTAAAATGCATAAATTCACCCAACATCACTTCTACCTTGAACAAAACCAGTTTGTTTTTCAGATACACTATCAGGAAGAATATACTTTATCCTATCATGAATAATTCTAGAGAATATTTTATTCATAAAATTACTAAGTGAATGGGTCTAAGATCTGAAAAGGTGTTTACTACTAACTTTTTCGGTAATAAAACTAAATTTGTATGAGTAATAAACCTTTGGAGTTCATACCCATAGAATAAAGATATGATCATCTGATGTAAATCCTTTGAGATTATGCTCCATGCATCCATATAAAATGCACTTGTCATGCCATCATGACAACCAACACTGTTTCTATTCAATCCAATCACTGTCACTTGTACTTCCTCAATAGGTGAGACCTTCTTTTATTGTCCATTCTGGGATTCTGTTACTAGCTTTGGTAGGACATCCATCATTGAGAAATCTTCAGCATCCTTCTGCTTTTCAAATTTCTTTTGGAAAGATGAATTTGCTGCTTCAGTTATTTCCTCCTAGTTGTTAAGCCAACTCTCCTCTTCATCTTGGATTCTTTGAATTCTAAACCTAGACCTTCTGCCTTTCACAACTGTATGAAAAATCTCTTATTCCTTTCTCCATCTTTGAACCATTCAAAACAAGTTTTTTGCTTCTAAATTTTTTTAACTCTTTTCAATTGCATTGATAGTTCTGCATGTGATTGTGACAACTTATCTCTATTGATCCCTGAAGGATCTTCTTCAAATTGTTTTTCTCTTACTTTTATCACTTCCTCCAAAGTGGAAATCTTTTGGAAAATATTTTCAAAAGTTTGTTTGCTCCACTCAGTCAAAGAAGCTTTAATATTCTTTAGCTTTTGATGAAACTTTACAAAGGGATTTCCTTCAATATCAATGTTCCAATTCTGCCTAATAACCTCAATGCATTATTCTTTCTTCATCCAAAAATTATGGAATATGAAAGGTTTGATCAATTGCTTACTTGACTTGCTAAACTGTAACAACATTGGCGCATAGTCTGAACCACTCCTTATTGGATTGTCTAATTTCATAATAGGAAAAAATTCCTGCAATTATCATTAAACAAAAACCTGTCCAACCTCATGAATATGCAATATTCATCTATTCCACCATTCCACCATTCCACCATGTATATTTTCTTTCTTTTAAAACATTTTCCTCCAAGTTACAAATGCTAATGAAATGGTTAAAATTATCTACCTCCTCTATTGTGACTAGCAATCCTTCTAGCTTCTCCTCTTCATTCATTGTCACATTAAAGTCTACACCCACTAGCCAAGGATCTTGAATTATACTATCCATTTCTCCTAATGATTCCCATAAAACTAACCTCTCATTTTGATTATAATTTGCATACACCAGTGTAACAAAAATAAATGCTCCTGCATGCTAATTTTGAAGCTTAAGTGTGAGTAGTTGTTCTTCATCTCCAATGGTATTGTACTCCATTATTGAATCCATAAATGCCCATATCTTTTCTAAATTATTTTTCACTGCATGTTTCATTCCCAGCCTTTTTTATACTGCACTATATTATGACCTTCCTGAAATGGTTCCATCAAGCCAATGAAACCAAATTGATATATCCTATGCATTATGAACAACATTGTAAATATTTTTTGTGTGTTTACTGATCTGATGTTCCAAATTAAGACATTTATTTTGATGAGAATTGTTCCATATGGATCATTGTCTGTATTGTACTTTCTCCTATCTTTTTACTTTTCTTCTTTTTATCCATGCTTTGTACTTAGTGACTAAATTTTCTTTGGAGACAGGTTTTCTTCAACTTCTACCTTATCAATATTATCAACCAAATCATCAGAATTGAAGTCTTCTTTTTTGTTGTTCACAAGTTTTATCATGTTTTTTGCCTCCATTGCTAGTTGTAAAACCCCCTCTAGTATCATCTCTTGCTTCTCAGTCTTATTATGAACTACCGACACTAAGTCATTTGCATTGCTTTGTGCAATTTTTTCATTCTGTCTTTGTTGTTGATCATGTGAATGTTGCCTATCTTTGTCTTTTGTCGGCACTGTTGCTGTTTCTACTTGTTTTTCATTGACTTTTATGGTGTTGTAATTTTTCTCATGGTCATTATTATTCTCCTTGCTAGGCTATTCTTCTGTTAATATTTGTTCTGCTTTGCTAAAGCTCTTAGTCAACTAATCTTTTGTACTTTTCTTATTCTGCATGATACTGGATTTTTCTTGAATCTTATTATGCTCTTGATTTAAAGCATAAAAAGCATTTGATTTCTTAAGTTTCTCTACCTTGTCATCAAATTCTCCTACTATATGCCCATATTTATCCCTTTTATATATGTTCCTCCTTTGTAACCATTGATTTTTGCTACTGTTTATGGAAATTTTTACTTTTAAGAGTCACCACTTAATTTATTTGAAAAGGAATTAAGAAAACCTTTATACGATACTTTAAATGATCCAAAACAGAAAATCATTTAAATTTGAAAATTCTTAGTAGGCGGTTCCTATTAATACTCTTGGAAGGTTGTTAAGGCACCAAGAGTATCCGCTAACTTGCAGTTATCTGGGCTGTTTAAAAATATCTTTTGACTAACTTCAAAAAGAGAGATTAATTGTTAAAATGTAATTCATTTTAGGAAAAGACTTGTGTAAAATAGAATTAGATGATTTAGTAGGGATTTAACTAAGTATAAAAAAATTAATAACAAAGCATGTAAAAGGGGAAGGGGAGAAAATAAAAAACTTAGACCATTGGGCCCAAATCAATAGACCATGTCCTAATCTAATTGGGCTTTTGGCCTACTTACACCTGTCCTAATCTAAATATTGGGCTTTCGACACACAACCTGTCCTAAGCTAGTTTTCGGACCTTTGAGGCCCAAAATCCTCCTCACCTGTATTAAAATAAATCTTTGGCTTCGAGGCCCAAATGAATGAATAAATAAAATAAAGAAATAAATAAAGATAACAATAAATGATTGAATAAATAAATAAATAAATGAAAATGACACTTTCAAGTGTCTTGGACGCTTCAAATATGGACTTCAAACCATTTCTTCTTCTTTTGACTCCTTGCATTTGTATTATGCCATAAGATTAACTTTTATCTTTCTTTTGGGCTTGACTTGAAAGGATAGGCCTTATTCGCCCATGATGAAATTCAAAGGAAAAGAGTCCATTTGGACTATCAAGCGGGTCCATGCAATGAAAAGGGCGAAGGAATTAATATGTGTTCACATGAATGAATAATTTGAACAACAAAGAAACATGAATCAAACTCATACATAGAAAATCAAACAAGGAGGCCATAAGGAAATAAAAATTAGACAAAGTAAAGCAAAGATATGAACTGGACATCCTGAGAGATTAAAAGAATAGGTGAAGGGGAAAGGGTCAATTAGATGCAAGTTCAAACAAACTAGAGAACTAATCAATTTGTAATCCAAGAAAATCCTAGCATAAGAGGTACTACCTTAAAACAATCATGCAATGGATTAATGGTAGATTAGCAAAACTTGAACAAACCATGAAGCCCAATCACAAATAATATTTATGCTACTAATATGATAGGTGAAAAGATTATGAATCGACAAAACAACATATGAGCTAACAATCCTAAACTACACAATCAATGTCAAATTATTACATTAAGACTCCAACAACTAGAACTTGCAATATTAGGACGAAAGTGAGTTATATTTCTGATTCTATAGAGAAATTAAATTGGAAAATCGAGAGCTAATCATAATAAAGGAGCAACAGAGACATTCAATGAGCAGGAAAAGAAGGCTACAAAAGTTATCAACAAATATCTAGTGATTCATCTATTTCTATCTCAATTTCAAGTATGAATTAACCTATAGTTAGCTAGGTACTAGCGAATCAACCTAGAATATTCGAGTATGAAAAAATAATTAATTAGTGACTAACCAAAAACTGATCTTACAACATCTTTGAAAGAAAACTAAACACAATTTCAAGATTAGAACATCGATCCTGCAATAACTCAAAAGAAAATTTTGTATTGAATCTTCACTAAAACAAAATTTTCAGCTAAATGATTGATGAAATTTAACCCAAAATAAATTTTGAAATGAAACAATGACCCAACCATATCGACAGTGAGGCAGTGGACTCAAAACAACAAAAATTAAGAAAAACACGAAATCGAAAGCAGAACGAATATTGCTAATATCTATCCAACAAAACAACATAATAGTCATTATACACCATGTCCTATGCCTATCACATCCATCTACAGTGAGCACCCAACAATGAAAAAAACTATGCTATATTACGATAACAGAGAAGAAGCAGAATTGCAAAAGAAGAGTAAGGTGTTAGAAAGTTTACCTCTTTTTGAGCAGTAAAATAGAACCTTGAGATACCGCCGGACTTACAACCATCATAAAAGTGTCATCTTCATCGACTCGAAAATGCCGATTAGCCGCTGACTTTTATGAAGACAAAATTTTTTTACTAAAATGAATTTTTTTTTAGTATTTTTTGCTCAAAATGGCTTTTTCCCTCATTGAGACTTTTTCATTTGCTCCTAAAAACCTGGTTTATATAGAGAATCATCTAGGATTTATATTTTTATTTTTCACTAATGTAGGAGTGGGATAATTAGAGGGGTTAGTTTTAGGATTTTAAATGAGGAAAATTCAAAATTTTAAAAAAAGGATAAGATTATCCGTTGGAATTGTACGAACAAATTCAAATTTTGAAATTTGAAATTTTCCCTTAAGGATTGATTTTGGCTACTATTGTAATTGTTGTGTGTGGATACGTGTTCTTGAGTTTGGGTCGAAGGCTAGAATTGGGTTGGTGTTTGACTGACGGGTCAGCAGGTTAAAGCCGTTGGCCGGTTGTTTGTTGGTTAACATTGTATGTAGAGATGTTTCTACATATTATATGAGGTTTTAGCTGAGGATGTATGTGTGTTGAGGATTGTTGTTGGTTGTTTAAGAAAGAATGGGAAGTGGGGATTGGGCAGGGTCGGGTGGTTTAGTGTTGGGCCGCTGGAGTTGTTGGGTTAAAAAATGGGGTTATTTAATAAACCCAATTAGATTTAATTGGGGTTAAAATAATTCTAATTAAGTTTAATTGGATTAAAAATAATCCTAATTAAATTAGAAATTTGGTAATTTTGGTATTATTTAGAAAAAATAATCTCATTTAGATAGAGGGTTATTCAAAAATGATTTCAATTGAGATTTATCCTATTCTATTTAAATTGTGATCAAATTAACAGTTAATTGGCCAATTGCATTGCAATTGTGGCCAATTTATCTTCAATTATAATCAAATTTAGTAGATTAGTTAAATTGAATTTAAATCTGATCTTAATTAATTCTTCCTTTAATCCCGAGCTTCTTGATTTAATAATGTCAAACAAGTATTTCTCCAACTAAATTATTTGTAAGAATATACTATATTTAAATGAAGATTTTAATTATTGAAATTTACTTTCAAGATAAGCCTTGATTAAAATCCGACATTCCATAGAATAAATATTTCAGTAATCGAGTTATATAATCTCGTATAATTAAACACAATAATATATCATCACTAATTAAAATGATAAAATGGCGTACAAAAAATATTTTGAAAAGTTTTTATTCAGATGAAATAAATATTTTGATTTTATTAAAAATTGAAGAAACTCAGGATTAAATTTAGTCGTAGAGGAAAAAAATTAGGTGTCAACTACCCCCTCCCTTTGGATAGGGTAGATGTAAGTAACCCTAGACAAAGGGATGTTAATGTTCCTAATTTTTGGCCGTCCACAAATTCGAATATGAAAGAGGTTAGTTTTCACACGAGTTTCATAGAGTTATGGTTGGGCGTCGGTATTAGGTTTCCTACATATCTTAGGTTACATGACAATTTAGGCAACTTGTAGTTCATAAAGCTTGATTTGAAGCACAATTTTCAAAGAAAGTTCACAATCTATCTCGGTTTTGGAGTTTTTAATAAAACCGAAAAACTGGATAATAAAGGGATTTGGGGGGAAGTAGGAATTCAGTTGAGTTTTCAAAATAAAGCCCAGCCTACATATCCCCGAGACTCAGAGAATCAGACTGCTTGTAGTTCGACTCAATTGGTAGAAAAGATAGTCTTTTATTTCAAATGATCTTTGGTTCGGGATGAGTGACAAATTGATCGAGTTGTGGAAAAGAGGCTTGTAACCTCTTAACCATGAATGTGGGATCCTTAACACCCATAGATAAGAACTTACCTGGACATAATTTCCAAAACTCTAAGTATGTTGTCACCCAGATTTGAAACAAAGTGAAGGTTACCCTCGGTATGAGCTTAGGAATATTTCGATGGTGTAGCTGAAACTAGAATATCTCTAAATAACCACATGCATTATAATAGGGGTGTAGTTGGATAGTGTTGGTGATCATCTTTGAACTCGCATTCAGAGAGGTTGACGTCCCTCTCTAGACTATGTCCCATTTTGCTGCTATGAAAGAGTTCCACATTGTGCTGTATCCCATCTGGAGTCATTCGTACCTGTGTTTTTGATTTGAGATTTTCATCCTCTCGGATGCTCTCAATAATGTTTCAAACAAAATGTGTTAATGCTAAATATGATTCACGAAAGAGGTATGTAGTCTTTTCCCATATCTCCACGTAAGTTGTTACCTGAAGTTATCCTCTCATGTACTTGTTTGGAAGAAAATAACTTACTATAACAAACACAACTAACCTCTTGGTTTTTGCATAATTAGCTCATTTGTCGATTGAATATGTCTTCAAAGTGGGGTGACCCATTTTGACACCGATGATACTTTATGCAAAACGGTCCCTGCAACCATGTAATCTTATGCTGATGCGACAACCCTTTGGTCACCTATAATGCCGGATGTATATGGAATGATAACCTCTCCAGTTTCAGAAAATGATTCTTTTCATATGACATCAAGTAAGTCTTGCGCATCTTTTCTATCGATACGACTTATAGATTTTCATTGAATTGTCAATCTTTGGATAATCTGGAACATTATTTAATATTGAATACGAAGCAAATTACAGATATCAATGCAAGTGTATGATATCTCACACATCATCATATATTTGATGCAAATGATACCCTCGACGCTAACGTATGATATCTCGCGCGTCATCATATATTTTATGCAGATGATACACTCGACGCCAATGTATGATATCTCACGCGTTATCAGATATTTAATGCAGATGATACCCTCGACGCCAACGTATGATATCTAGTACGTCATCAGATATTTGATGCAGATGATACCCTTGATACCAACGTATGACATATCACGTGTCATCATATATTTAATGCAGATGATACCCTCAACGCTAACATATGATCTCTCATGTGTCATCAGATATTTAATGCAGATGGTACCCTGGATGCTAGCATATGATATCTTATACGTCATCAGATATTTAATACAGATGCTACCCTCGACGCCAACATATGATATCTTGGGTGTCATCAGATATTTAATGCAAATGATATGCTATAGCCCTCTTGGCAATAAAATAAGATGGAATGGCTGTTTTGTCAATGAAGATGGTTTCGCCTGAATCTATTTTTCTGCGTTTTTTCTTTATATATGTACCTGTACTCAAGGTAGACAGTCAAAAAACATAAAGTCTCTTTTGCTAGTGACTATTTTTTAGAACAATTCTAAATGCAATATTCATAAAGAAAATAAGGCGCCTTTGTTTGTCCTTCACGATCTCAAGAAATGAGATAGGAAATTCAAAAGGTCTTTAATAAATGAGTATTAACCCGTCTTTGGGGCTACCTGAAAATACCAATCTTGAGCATCATATGCTCTGGTGTGGCTCCCAACTTGCTCGGGGATTTTTGAAAAAGACTCTTATTTTTGTGTATTGATCCCTGCATCCACAAAAAAATGATTAGTTTGAGTGAAATTACTCGGTGTTGACCTCCTTCAATCCTTGATTTGATCCTCACAATCTTTTAGGTACTCCTTTATGTTGGTTCCTCCACTCTGACTCCTCATCCTAATAGATGCTTAGGCAATCACTAAGTGAAAATATTTGTATAGATTTTCGAAAGTAGTCTTAATTTTTAAAAACTAGTTTCAAAACATCTGTAATAGATTTAGGAAATCTCTACCAGTTATGTCATGTACTAGCTCAACGAACATCTTTCTCTTGGTGTTGACTGTATCTAACATATGATGGAGGAATTCTAGGGATTCATCATCGTTGAGGCTTTCCATCAAAATTTTTGTCATAGCCGGTGATTTAATATGCCTAGACTTTATCGCGGCTGGTGATATCCAGAACTTACATTTGACCTCTCATGCTGGTGAGTTTGGAATATATTCCAATATTATGGAAATTTTGAGGCCTTCTTCAAAATTTCTAACCTAGTTTAAAGTTGTCTGAGATAATCTCAGCTCATGAGGATCCAAAGTCTTTGTTGGTATTTGTTCTCTTTGTTTTTGGAAGATGATCTTCCTCTTGTGAATTTTTGAGATTGCTTCTCGAAAATTCTGCCCCAGTTTACATTTCCTGGGGTTATATAACCGAGTCGTTGGGGCACCTACCTATCCCGTTGAAATAGGAATCAGGTCAAACATAGTTCAGGCCTACGCTAGAGACATATAGAAAAAATCTAAAGGTTTGAACTAAGCCGACATAGGCCGCCTACGTATCGCTTTCTTTGGAATTCAGGTCTTCACGTAGTTCATACATAAAAAAAGGGATAAATTATCCTAAGGGGTTTATCAAAGTTGACATAGGCTGCCTACGTATCCATCTCTTAGGAATTCAGGTCAAACATAGCTCGTACATAAAAGGAAGGGGATTCTCGGCAATTACACATCATATAGAAGATACTAACATAAGGTCGATTACGAGTAAGCCATGGAAACAATAACATCTTCCAGACACTGTATCTCTTTACCGCATCTGAATTGATTAGTTTTGCTAAGTGATCACTGACACTTGTCTCTTTGATTTAATCATGATCGCCTAAGTTGACTACTCCAGCTTCATCAAAGTTGGGCTTCTCTCAATTTTGAAATTCCTCTATATCTTTCACTAACTGCTCCTCATCACATTTTTCTATTCATCATCATTTCCCTCGCTTTGTTCATCTAACCTTTGACATGACATGACATTGACAGGCTTTAAATTACCCTTTTGAAATAAAGAAAGTTAGATGATAACAAGATAATAAAATATGATTATATAATCATATTTCAAAAATAAATAAAAACTATGGCTCATGACCCATGTAAATGTGGGTCCATGCCTTTTTGACAGCTGTAAAACGCGAAATGAAAATTTGAGACATAAAAAGGTGGATCACGGGACCTCCTCTTGATCATCACTAATTTTTTAAAACTACTAGTAATTTCCCTTTCATCTATCATGACGGGCGACGAGTTATGAATGTAGTAGAGGTCTAGTTTTGCAAAGCCTCTCCTGGTGTAACCTTCTTCACCCCATTGGACTTCGGGAAATATTCTGGTACAACATTGAATACCTCGAATATATTTCCTATCCCATCCCTAAGACCATCATTATTTAACATCTCACGCATGGGAAATGACTAGTACAGGAACGACAAGGGCCTAGGCAAAATCGTCTTTGATTTATCCTTAATCTTATCCTCCTCTGTTGGATGGTATCATAACCAATAATTATATGCTTTTTATGGGACCATAATGGGCTTAATTATTCTTTCTAAATTCTTACTCAAGGCACTTAAAGCATCCACGACTTTCTCTCTCTGTTCTACTTCTTCTATCTTTTTGGAATTTTGTGAATCCACCTTAGTAATAATCTTGCTAGATACCCATTCTCCTGCTATTTCGATCATACTAACTATGGCCCTCCCATGATTAGGCAATGGATTACTGGTGACATTTGGCGTCGTTGCCTGAAGAGTGATGATTTTCTGACCAATCATGTCTTGGATCTTGTGTTTTAGATTGATGTAATCTTCAGTATTATGCCCGGGTGTTCCTGAATGATATTTACAGACTTGATCGACCTACAAGAATCAAGAATTGAGATTGGTAGGCTTCAGTGGAATAGGATATATATAACTAGCTTTCATCAATCTTCCAAAGAGCTGGGTAAGACTTTCAGCCAATGAAGTAAATTTTCTTGGAGGTTTCTTTTTTAGGTTTAGACTGGGGGGTTATATTGGTTTTGATTCGTGGGATGAAGTATCTGATGATAGTTTGGAGGTGCTTGAATGTTTATTTGGTTATTTGGAAGAGTAGCTGGAACATGAGACTGATAATTTAACTACGGAACTTGGTACTGAGGTAAAATATTGGAAAGTGGAGCTTGGTATTGGGATTGGATATTTAGAAATGGAGTTTGGTACTGGGATTGGATATTTGGAAGTGGAGCTTGGTACTGGGATTGGATATTTGGAAGTGGATCTTGGTTTTGAGAATGAGAGGAAGTTGGGTGGTAGTTTGGGAGGAAATTGAAAAATTTTTGTCGATTTCGACACACAACCTGTCCTAAGCTAGTTTTCGGACCTTTGAGGCCCAAAATCCTCCTCACCTATATTAAAATACAACTTTGGCTTCGAGGCCCAAATGAATGAATAAATAAAATAAAGAAATAAATAAAAATAACAATAAATGGCAGAATAAATAAATAAATAAATAAATAAAAATGAGACTTTTAAGTCTCTTGGACGCTTCAAAGATGGACGTCAAACCATTTCTTCTTCTTTCGACTCCTTGCATTTGTATTATGCCCATAAGATTGATTTTTATCTTTCTCTAGGGTTTGACTCGAAAGGATTGGCCTTATTGGCCCGTGATGAAATGCAAAGGAAAAGAGTCCATTTGGACTCTCAGGCAGGCCCATGCAATGAAAAGGGCGAAGAAATTAATATGTTTTCACAAAAATGAATAATTTGAACAACAAGGAAACAAGAATCAAACTCATACACGGAAAATCAAACAAGGAGACCATAAGGAAAAAAAATTAGACAAAGTAAAGCAAAGATATGAACTGGACATCCTGTGAGAATAAATGAATAGGTGAATGGGAAAGGGACAATTAGATGCAAGTTCAAACAAACTAGAGAACTAATCAATTTGTAAGCCAAGAAAATCCAAGCATAAGAGTTACTACCTTGAAACAATCATGCAATGGATTAACGGTAGATTAACAAAACTTGAACAAACCATGAATCCCAATCACAAATAATATTTATGCTACTAATATGACGTGTGAAAAGATTATGAATCGACATAACAACATATGAGCTAACAATCCTAAACTACACAATCAATGTCCAATTAGCACATTAAGACTTCATCAACTAGAACTTGCAATATTAGGACGAAAGTAAGTTACATTTCTAATTCTATTGAGAAATTAAATCAGAAAATCGAGAGCTAATGATAATAAAGGAGCAACAGAGACATTCGATGAGAAGGAAAAGGAGGCTACAAAAGTTATCAACAAATATCTAGTGAATTATCTATTTTATCTCGATTTCAAATATGAATCAACCGATAGTTAGCTACGTACTTGAAAATCAAACCAGAATATTCGAGTATGAAAAAAGAATGAATTAGTGACTAACCAAAAACTAAACTTACAATAGTTTTGAAAGTAAACTAAGCACAATTGCAAGATTATAACATCGATCCTACAATAACTCAGAAGAAAATTATGTATTGAATCTTCACTAAAATAAAATTGCCAGAAAAATAATAGACGAAATCTAACCCAATACAAATGTTGAAATGAAACCATGACCCAACTATATCGACGGTGAAGCAGTGGACTCAAAACAGCAAAAATCACCAAAAACTCAAAATTTACAGCAGAACGAATGTTGTGAATATCTAACCAGCAAAACAACATAATAGTCATTATACACCAAGTCCTATGGTTATCACAACCATCTACACAGAATACCCATCAACAAAAAAAACTATGCTATAATACGATAACAGAGAAGAAGCAAAATCGCAAAAGAAGAGTAAGGTGTCGGAAAGTTTACCTCTTTTGGAGCAGCAAAACAGAAACTCGAGCTAACGTCGGACTCACAACCACTGGAGAAGCTTCATCATCGTCGACTCAAAATTTTTTGATTATTCGCCGACTTTTACGAAGATAAAAAAATTTTACTAAAATGAAATTTTTTTTACTGACTTTTGCTCATAATGGCTTTTTCCCTCTATGAGACTTTTTGTTTTGCTCATAAAAACCTTGTTTATATAGAGAATTAGATAGAATTTATTTTTAGATTTTCAACGATGTAGGAGCGGGATAATTAGAGGGGTTAGTTTTGGGATTTTAAAAGGGGAAAATATAGAATTTGAAAAAAGGATAATATTATCCATTGGAATTGTACGAATTTATACTATTTAGTACAAATTCAAATTTTGAAATTTGAAATTTTCCCTTTGAGATTGATTTTGACTGTTGTTGTTATTGTTGTGCATGGATATGAGTTCTTGAGTTTTAGTCGAAGGCTGGAATCGGGTTGGTGTTTGACTGATGGGTCGGCGGGTTGCTGGGTTGAAGCCATTGGTCGATTGTTTGGTGGTTCACATTATACGTAGAGCTGCTTCTGCACATTGTACATGGTTTTAGCTGAGGTTGTACGTTGGTTGAGGATTGTTGTTGGTTGTTTAAGGGAGAATGGGAAGTGGGGATTGGGTCGGGTCAGGTGGTTTGGTGTTGGGCCACTCGAGTTATTAGGTTAAAAATAGGGTTATTTAATAACCTTAATTAGATTTAATTGGGGTTAAAGTAAGCCCAATTAAATTTAATTAGGTTAAAAATAACCCTAATTAAATTAGGAATTTGGTCATTTTGGTATTATTTAGAAAAAATAATCTCGTTTAGATAGAGGGTTATTCAAAAAATGATTTCAATTGAGATTTAGCCTATTCTATTTAAACTATGATCAAATTAACAGTTAATTGGCCAATTACATTGCAATTGTGGTTAATTTAGCTTCAATTATAATCAAATTTAAGAGATTAGTTAAATTGAATTAAAATCCGATACGAATTAATTCTTCTTTTAATCCCGAGCTTCTTGATTTAATAAAGTCAAATAAGTATTTCTCCAAATAAATTATTTGTAAGAATAAACTATATTTAAATCAAGATTTTAATTATTTAAATTTACTTTCAAGATAACCCATGATTAAAATCTGATATTCCATAGAATAATCTCATATAAGTGAACACGATAATATATAATCACTACTTAAAATGATAAAATTGCGTACAAAAAATATTTTTAAAAGTTTTTATTTGGATGAAATAAATATTTTGATTTTATTAAAAATTGAAGAAACTTAGAATTAAATTTAATCGTAGAGGGCCAAAATTAGTTGTCAACAGCTACTATCAGTTGCTTCCCCTTTTGGACCTTGCTAAATCTTTTTTTTCATATTTTTTAGTACTGTCTTTGGTCTCCCTTTGTCCTTGAAGCTTATCATATATCTCCGGATAAAGATTACAACAAGATTCTTCATCATGACCCTGTAAGCAGCATTCCTTACAATATTTAGGCTTGTAATCAGATTAGATCTAAATTCACTTAGATTTTATTTCCCCATTTATATCATTCATCCTCTTCATTGATCTTCACTCTATGTGGTAACTTAGCAACAAGGTCCACTTTGATCTTCACCCTTGCACAACTTGGCCTTGTGTGATTTTTTGTAGCCATGTCCACTATTAAAGGCTTTCATGAAATGTATGGTTTTTGTTTATAGTTCAGTTATCGGTTGGTTTGGCGGTTGGACACGTTTGGATCGATCATGGTCATAGGCCTATGCCAGAGTCTGAAAGTTGTATAAAATACACTATCTTGTTATATGTTTGGAATTCATCTAACTTAGGGTTTAGGCTAGATTAGTTGGGTTGGGTATTGGGCGTGGTCTCTCATCCTAGTTTCCCTTGGGATGCCTAGTACGATAAGGCCCCGGATCGGGTCGTGTCAAGTTGGTATCAGAGATTTAGGTTCATGGTTAATTAGCAGTCCACAAAGCTGTCATGTAGAGTCTCTTTTAAGGGTATATAGAGTGCCACACTCGTAAGAGAGAAGTGACAAGGGATTTAGGAATGTTTTACTTTCTTAGTATTCTATTTTAAAGCTTGGAGTCTAATTCCTGGAATCTTCTCTAATGCTGGTTTTTTTGGTTTTTAGATCATGCCTCGATAATCTGAGATGTAACGTAACTCTTCTATCCCAACTTGGGACAATGTTGAAGGGATATGTGCTACTTGGTGTAGTGATCCAGTCACTAATATTCTTGGAGTTCCACCGATTTCTACTAGTCTTCTTTAGGGTGAGTTGACAAATGTGAAATTTTGTCAGTATATTTATATGATTTTACCGTTGGTTGTTGCTCGGGCTGAGTGAAGTGCATCTGGTGTTACATCTGCTGAGGCCATAGGGGTTGGCGAGTTTATGAAAATAAATCCTCCTACTTTTCTGGTGTGAAGGTAGAGGAGGATCCTCAGGGTTTTGTGGATGAAATATAGAAAATTTGTAGGTTAATGCATGCCACAAATATGGACGGGGTAAATTTAATGGCTTATCAGCTTAAAGATGTGGTATAACATTAGTTAAATGAATGGGATGAGGCTAGGGGTGACGTTGAGAAGTTGTCTTTATGAGAGACTTCTCTAATTTATTTTTAGTCTGCTTCTTTCGTTAGGAGTTGAGGAAAGCGAAGGTGGAGGAATTTGTCAATCTGCGACAGAGGAAAATGTCAGTCAAGGAGTATACATTGAAATTTCATCAGTAGTCAAAGTATGCTCCGAAATTATTGTCTGATATCAGGGCCAGGATGATAAAGTTCACTTTTGTACTGTCTTAGGATTTATCATTGAAAGCAAGACTCCATTGCTGGTCAAGGACATAGGTATTTTTAGGTTAGTGGTTTATATGCAACAGGTGGAGAAGGAAAAGAGGAAATAGGTTGAGTTTGAGAAAAGGCATGGTAAGAAGTTCAGCTCATTTGAGCAGGGAGGTGTAAACAGAAAGGTGGTTAGGATGGCACTAAGTGGCTAAAGAGGAAGTGAAAGAGTTCTTGTTCCTTCTCTACATCTACTGCTCTATACCCGAAATAAATGGGTGATAGGCGTCAGTAGGGTAGCGATAATTTTTGGTAGGAAAATCACATTTTTCATGGCGATTTTTTCTCATTTCATTAGCCCACACTATTCTGAGACTTTAAGCAAATAAACTTTCATGAAAAGTATCATTTTATTCATAAAAAATAATAGGTAACTTATTTCCTTTACTCCACAACAAGTAAAAAAGTTTTTACCTTTCCTCCGCTTGAGTTGAGGAGTAGAAAGATACTTTACATGGATATCTCTTGCCATCCACCTTTTGAGACCTTTCATCTTGATATCCATGATTTTTCAAACTATAATAAAACATGAATTTCCTTAAAAATTATTGGAGTAATATACCACAATAATTAAATTACAGTTTAAATAATAAAATGAACAAAATGAAGAAAAAATCGCTAATATTCTTCTTGGTTGAGGTGCGGATATCTCACACTCTTTAAGGAGATTCAATCCCACTGCATCATAATCTACACTGATCTAACAGTATCAACTCTTGGCTTGTCCCCTCTAGGATACAACAACCCATCAATGATGTACAACTCGATCAAGTCCGGACTCGTTAAATAGTCCAAAGCTCCACAACAAGAACACCTTACTTCAACATCTAAAACTCTCTTTTGTATAGTGAATATATTTAAAGACTTAGAATATTTTCTTTGTTTAAACTCTTTCTTTCACTAATATAATTACTCACTTTTGTATAGTGAATATAGTTGTAGACTTAGAATATTTTTCTTATCTCAACTCTCTATTTTACTTCTACACACCATAATCTTTTTCACACTTATCATATTTCCTTGTACATGAAATAACATGCAAGACCACCTCTATTTATACGTGAGGTATTCATCCTTGTATTGAATAGGAAGAATGTGGTATAGTAAAGTGGGTACTTGAATGGTCTTTAGGTTACAAATATTATAAGAGTTACAAGAGTAATGAGGTAGACTAATGGTCGAAGTTACAAGAATTAAATGTCACATTCTACCATAAAATAATGAGTGAAATAAAATGTTAGTGGTTATAAGAGTTACACAAAGTAAATACACACTTTTTCTGTTAATAATATTCCACTAACATGCATTGTGCATTGGAAAAGTGAAACCATCAACATCACACATTGTCAATTTGAGATAATGCACTTTCAAAACTTTTTTTGTTTTTTACTAAATGAAGAGGCCAAGACATGGTTGTGAAGCTTACAAGAGGTTCCATTACAATATGGGATCAAATGACCCAAAGATTTCTTGTCCATTACTTTTCACCTGTAAAAATAATTAAAATATAGAAACAAACTAACAACGTTATACAAAAAAATATTCAATTTGTTTCTCAAGTGTGAGAAGGATTGAATGCAATGTTAAGAAAATATCCACACCACGGAATTTTAGATCCTAACATTTCATACATTTTTTATCATGATCTTAAACTATTTTCTACAAATGCATTTGTTATAACTGTAGAAGCAATACAACTACTCAATAAAATTTCAGAAAATACTATCCAATGGTCATCTAATAGAAATTATAAAGAAATAGCAAGATTCAATCAATTAGCCGAATCTTTAAATTCATTGACATAACAATTTAAAGCTTTCACATAAAAATTTGAGCCTTTTCAGGTTAGTTCATAGTTTTTACTTCAATTTGAAAATTGAGATGGTTATGGAGGCAACCATCCAAATCATTAGTGCCAATTTTCAGTGTAATGTGATAAGCAAGTAAATGTTTGTAGGTACAATAATAATTATTCATTTAGTAGTCTCACGGCATAAAAACATCCAGGATTTGAATGGAAGTAGTAGGTAAAGGAACCACCTGGTTTCCAAATTCAAAACAGAGAGCAAAAGAATTTTCAACAATACTAACAAATGCCCTAAATAAATCAATTATAATAACCTAAATTTGTGAGTTTCCATTATTTTAAATTTTGATCATTTTACCCTTCCTTGTAATTGCTACTTATTAATTAAGGGGGTTTGGAGATGGTTGTAATGGTTCTCAATTTGAGAAAAAAATGATTTATGCAAGTTTGTGGTTATAGAGGCTTGAGAAACCATATAGTTTTCATTAGTCAAGATTCATTGCTCTGAGTATTAGATGGCAATTTAGATTGTGCCAGCAGATCAAAATATTGAATTCAGACTAGTAGCAGGTTGGTTCGACTTTGGGACATTTATATCTCATTTCAACCATTCATTTGGAAAATAGTGAAAAATGAGTCCCTGAGGTTAATTTATTGAAAATAACTTTTTCAAAAACCAATATCTCCATTGACTCTAGAACATCGAAATTAGCCTAGTAGCATATAAGGTTTGTTTTAGTCAACTCTTGAATAAATCTTCAAGGATCATTTGGAGAATTAGAAGGCATGCATAATTAGTAAATATTGATATCTGGTGCATGCTATATCCTTCTATGCAAATGCGGGACTCTAGATTCTATTATAGAGAAAGAATTTTCTTTCATCACAATCACAATATGGTGGCCATGATTGCAAAGAAAAGATAGCCCTTCTTTGAAAAGGTGAGGAGTCTTTCATGAATCATCAGTCTTCAAGAATACAAAACCTGGTTAGCACTGACCCTCGTGAATGCAAAGAGTTGATTGCATTTGTGAGGCACTATTCATTGAATGATATAAAACCTCATTTTCACATTTTCATAATTTTTGTACCTTTATGATTCGATTTTGGGTAATTCTTGAAGATTTCTTCACCATTTAAAAAGGGTTTTATTTGTTTTGGACCTTGTTTTTAACCAGTTTTTATATGGGTTTATCCTATAGACTCTTATAATCTTGGAGAATATGTTTTTAAAATAAAATTCTAGTTTTACCCCTTTTTACTTTAGAACTCATATTTCGAATTCATTGTGGACCCGACATAAACATATGAAATATAGGTATTGTTTGCTTTCATTAAATGCGTAGATGCTATATTTGAATGCTTTAGTTTACTTTAAGGTCATTCATATGGGGAAGGCTCCGTGTTGAAGCACTTTAGACTGGAATTTCATCATTTTGTGGTAGGTTATGGCCTAACTTCTTTCAAATTGCATTGGGTACTTACTAAATATGTAAATCATGCTATGGGTTGGGGGAAATAACTATCTAGTTTATATATCAAGATTAGTTTTACTATTGTGTGCCCGCGATAGGGATTTAATTTGATATCATCTCCCTTATCTATACATTTAAATGCCTTTATTCTAGATATGATTACTATATAGGGGCTTATTTTGTTAATATAAGCCTTATTTGAGCAATTTTTGCCTTTATCATTATTAAAATACCCATGTTATGGGTTGATATGATATTTGATATCTTACATGCATATTTATACTGATGGTGCCTAATTGGAGTTGTTGATCGTGAATTGTGGATATACTGAGTTAATTTTTGGGCTCACTTAGATATATACATGTTGGATGGAATGGATATTATCATATTGAGTTAATTATGAGTGTTACATACTCATTCCATACATATACATTTATGAGACATTAGTACTAATGAGAAATACTATTTTTAAAAGAAAATGAGACACTTTTATGGAAACCCTCTCCATGAACATGAGTCAAAGAGGTGAGTTGAGACTGAGTTATCAGATATAGTATATGGGTTACAAACCCCCATGGATCCTACCTAGGATCTGTGAGCTCAATGGGTGTATACAGAAAGCTGTGAGATAGGTTTCACCATTCATCCATCCTCAATACATTGCATTGCATTCATAGATGCATCTTTCATAATTTCTTTAGTTTCCTTGACATGTATTCATTTCGGTATATTTTTCTTGTACTTTTGTACTATTTTTATTTTTGTTTATATATTATAACTATTACTAGAGATGATGTTAGCTACCATTTGGGATTCTTTTTCTTGCAGGTGATGTACTCATAGTTTTCTTTACTTATATTATTTTTCACTTTGCTCAGTCGAACTATGATACCTACTAAGTCCAAGCGGATCTTACTCACCCATATTGTGCCCTTATCTAGACTTAAGTACGAGTATAAGGCACTGGAGCTGATTTCATGCAGATTAGAGTGATGTTTGAAGTATTGGGTTCTCTAAGGATTTCATAGACGACTTCTAGCCTTCTCTTATTTTACTTTATATCTTTTTTTTTATTTTAGAGACATATGTATTTCCAGATTCACTTATGTACTAGATGCTATTACACTTGACACTAGATTTTGGGGACTTATGAGATTTCTTTCAAACTTCTATTTGAATTATGTTTCGTATTAGCTTGGCTTTATTCTAGAAGTCTTTCCTTGATGAATGTAACTATTGATTTCATTTCTTCTTTATCAATTTGGGTGATTAGCTTTTTTATCAAGGTTGAGCACAATAAGTACCATCATGACTAATTTTTGGGTCATGAAAAATCGGCATCTAAGCTAGGTTCACCAATCTTATAAGTGTAAGAGCAAGATGTATAGTAGAGTCTCATGGGTTGGTACGTTGATGTCTATATATAATTTGAGAGAATATAAGATATCATTAGAAAGGACTTCTCTATCTTGATTCCTAAATGTATGGGTTGTTCTTACCTAATTTAATAAGTTGTGTTCTACTCATTTCTACACTGATGGTAAGGACTAGATATCTAGAGGCTAGGGATGTTGATCCAACACCCACTGATAGAGTACAGACTAGAAGGAAAGGCAGGAGTCGTGGATAGACCAGAGATAGAGAATGGGCATGAGGAGCTTCCCCAGTTAGAGGACGTGCTAGGGAGAAATCTCTAGAGCCCGAGGTTATTTATACAAAAGAGATTATCAGATAAGGGATATGGGGACAACTCAGGTCCACAGGGTTCAGTTGATACACCGGTCCTTTAGGGTCTCTTGGTTTATTTCTTGAGTTATTTGGACAGTGTTCCCTTGAGTGTACTTGGTATTCCTCAAACTTCAAGTGATATTCAACCATCAGTTCTGGCATCTTCTTGTGGTATTCCTATTTCTGGGTTGCAACCATTATCTATAGTGCTCCCATATATGTATTCATTACCTGTAAACTTACCATTTCTATTGTTGATTTGGGTATAGTTGTGCCTTCTAATGATTAAAAAAGATTTGAGAGGTTTATTCTCTTGGATCCAACAAAGTTTATTGGAGATAGTGGCGAGGATACCTATAAATTTTTGATAGATTTCCAAGAGATTTTACATAATCTTGGATCACTTGAGTCTCATGGAGTTGATTATACTCCCTATCAATTGATGTATATGGCTAAGGATTGGTGGAGGTTATTTGATAGTTGTATACCCTTGGGTTTTCTTGTTATGTTGTGGATTTAGATTTTTGAGGCCTTGTTAGAAAGACTTGTATCGTATGGCTAGAAATATCAAATGTGTGATGAGTTTGATCACTTGGAGTGGGGCGCCATGGCTATTGTTGAGTATGAGACTTGTTTTCATACTTTACTCAGATATTTAGCTGCTAGCATCTCCATCGAGTCTGAAAGTATTTGAAAGCTTGTGAAGCGGTTAGATGGTACTATTAGTTAGATACAACATAGATGATGGTTTAAGGGGATTTTTTCCAAAGTATTATTATAATCGAGTCTATTATCAAGGCTACTCAGTAAGGAACCAAGAAGATGCGTCGTTATAGGGAGTTTAATGGACATGCCTCTCAAGGTAGAGATTTCACTAATAAAGGTTCTTGTGGTTATCATCGTAGGTTTATTCAAGATGAGTTGCAGTGATCAACTGGTAAACCTTTAAGTTCTGTAGCTTTGGTAGTCAGGTGTCAGGTCATACTGGTGGAGGTTCCAGAATTAGTTATTTAGGGTAGGTTGGCTGTTCTAGTTCATTTTCACCTTCTCATATCAGTTCAGGCTATATGTGATATTTTGTATGTGATGAGTTTTCCATATGGCCAAGGATTTTCCCTGATATTTACTTATATACCCTCAGTAGAGCTCTTAACTTAAGCTTTTCTATACTCATATATTTGTAGTCAGAGATAGTTCACCAGGTGGTAGAGGCAATGCTAGGGATAGAGATAAGATACTTATGGAGCTATTAGTAGGGTTATTCAGTCAAAAAGTGGACATAGTAAGTGTTATGCTATACTTAGGAGACCCAAGGGAGAGGCTTCTGATGCAAATATTACACGTATCATCCCATTTTGCTATAGATATACTTTTATGTTATTTGACCCTAGGTCTATATTATCATATGTGTCTATATATTTTTCTTTTAGTTTTGATATTCCATGTGAGCCTCTTTGTATGCCTCTTTATGTTTCTTCCCTAGTAAAAGATTCTTTTATGGTGGATTAGGTGTAACGATCTTGTGTGGTTACCTTTTTACGCTGTGATACTAGGATAGATTTGATTGTCCAATGTAGGGTTGATGTTATCTTGGGTATGAATTGGTTAGCTCCTTATCATGCTATTTTGAACTGTTATGTCAAGACCATGACCTTAGCTACATCAAGTATTCCAAGGTTAGCTTGGAAGGTATGCTTAGTTTGAGTCTGAAGGGTTTTATATCTTTCTACGAGGCTCATCGCATGATACATAGCGAGTGTTTATTTTATTTGACCTATGTATGTGATTCTAGAATTGCCTCACAACCTCATAAGGATTCTATGTGAGTTTTCCACAAGTTTATAGATGTGTTTCCTACAGATTTGCCTGGTATGCCTTTAAATTTTTATATTGATTTTACAATTGATATGGGGTAAAGACCAAGCCCACTTTTATCCCCCCCTATAGTATGGCCTCAATGGAGTTTAGGGAGCAATTATAAGATTTGTTGAGTAAGGGGTTCATTAAACCTAATGTATCTCCTTGGGGTGCTCCGATCATGTTCATGATGAAGAAGGATAGTTCAATACATATTTATATTAATTTTAGGAAGCTAAAAAAAATGAAGGTTAACAATAGGTATTCTCTTACTTATGTTGATAATGTTCTTGAAAATATTCAAATAGATTTTGCATTTATCAAAATTGATTTGAGATTCAGGGATCACCAGTTGAAGATTCTAGCTTTGAATATTTTGTAGAAGGCTTTTCAGACTAGATACATTCATTATTAGTTCTTTGTTATGTCTTTTGGATTAACCAACTCCTAAAAAATGCTCATAGAGTTGATGAACTAGGTGTTTCGATCGTATCTCGACCCCTTTATAATTATATTTATAGATGGCATCTTGGTTTATTCCAAGAGTGAGGTAGATGATGTGAAGCATTTTAGGATTGTACTTCAGAGGTTGCTTGGTCAGAAGTTGTATGCTAAATTTCTAAGTATAAGTTTTGATTGGATCTATCTCTTTCTTTTGTTATGTTGTGACTAAGTATTCAATTATGGTTGATCCGACCAAGATAGCGGCAAATTATTATTGGGTTAGACCTACTTTCCTATTGAGATTCAGAGTTTTACTGGTTTGACGGGGTATTATGGGTATTTTATGTAGGGTTTGTTATCTATTATGGCTTTTTTAACCAATTAAGCTTAGAAAAAGGTAGTTTTTCAATGGTCGGACAAATGGAGAAAATCTTTAAAATCTCAAAGAGTTATTGACTTTGAATCTTATCTTGACATTGCCCAAGGAGAATGTAGGTTTTATCATATTTTGTGATAGTTCTTTTGTTGGTCTGGGTATTGTGTTGATGAAGGAGGGTAAGGTGATTGCTTATGCCTCTCATGAGTTGAAATCTCAGGAGAGAAATTAACCTACCCATGATTTGGAGTTGGCATCCATAGTGTTTATGTCGAAGTTGTGGCATCATTACTTGTATGGAGTTTCTGTTCATATTTTCTCAGAGCATCATAGCCTTCAGTACTTTTTCAGATAGTGAGATTTTAATATAAGGCAACAACATTATCTTGATTTACTTAAGTATTATGACCTTACTGTTTTGCTTCATTTGAGAAACGCTAATATAGTTGCGAATGCCTTGAGTTGGAAGTTTGCTAATATGGGGAGCTTAACTCATCTCTTGACCCAGGGGTAGCCTTTAGCCTTAGGGATTCAATCCTTATCTAAACAGATGGTTAGGATTCATACTTTGATACTAGGCGTGTTTTAGCTTTTGTTAATGTTATATCTTAGTTTGATTATGAGAGTTTGTGGGTGATTCAAGATTAGGTGATGAGTGGCGAGGATAAGGCAACATCTTTTAATTTTATGGAGTTTTGAGGATTGGAGGTTAAGTTAGTGTACTGAGAGTTAGTGGATGGGTAAGACTAATTTTAAAGAAGGCATATTGTTCCATATATTTTATCTATCCATGTATGACCAAAATGTACCATGGTTTAAAGAAACTTCACTGGTGGGGTGCTAAGCATAAGGATGTGGTGGATTTTGTAGCTCATTACTTGTGTTGTCAACAGGTAAAGACTGAGCATCAAATACTGGGTGTCTAGTTTTAGATATTACACACTCCTGAATGGAAGTAGCAGCGGATCACTATAGAATTTGTGAGTTGGTTGCCTCATACTTCTCAGCGATCTGACGGTATTTGGGTCATCATAGATCGGTTGACCAAATCAACCCATTTCATCTCTATTCAGATCTCATCTAGTGTTGAGAAGTTAGGACCTATCTATATTTGTGAGATAGTTTATCTTCATGGAGTATCCATGTCTATTATTTTAGTAAAGGCTCAGTGTTCACTTCTACCTTCTGCTAGACTTCTCAGGATGAAATGGGAACTTAGGTTAACCTTATCATAGCTTTTCATCCTAGATCGATGGTCAGTTGGAGAAAATTATTTAGGTTTTAGAGGATATTCTCCATGCATATGTTATGGACTTAGGAAGTCAGTAAGATCATCATTTGTCTTTGGTGGATTTTGCTTGTTATAATAGATACTATTTAATTATTATGATCGTCCCTTATGAGGCATTGTATGGTAGGAGTTGTTGATCTCCTATTTATTGGTTTGAGAACTTAGAGGTTAAACCCCACGTTAGTATCTTGTTTTATGAGTCATTGGATAGGGTTTGGATGTTTTAGGATAGGTTTCAGGTAGCCTAGAAAAGGAAAAAGCATTATGCAAGTCGTAGGCATTGCGCCTTAAAGTTTGTGTTTGGTGATCAAGTTTTCCTTTATGTATCTTACCTGAAGGACATACATTGGACCATTTGAGATTGTTTTAACTTTCAGTTTGGTCATTTTGAGTTTATTGTGATGTCTTTTGGTTTGATCAATGCCCCGACAACATTTATAGATCATATGAATTGTGTTTTTTGATACTTCTTAGATTTATTCGTTATCGTGTTTATCAATGATATTTTGGTTTATTCTAAAAGTGAGGTAGATCATGGCGATCACCTCCACCTTGTGTTGCAAACCTTAAGAGATCAACGGTTGTATGTGAAATTTTCTAAGTGTGAGTTCTAGTTAAATGATTTAACTTATCTGGGACACATCATTTCTAGTAAAGGGATCATGGGTGATCCACGAAAGGTTGCGGTGGTGAAGAGGTGGCATATACCTGTGACTCTAACCGATATTTGGAGCTTCTTGGGTTTAGCTGGTTATTATAGAAGGTTTGTGGAGAGTTTCTCTTTTATTATTGCCCCATTGACTAAGTTGGCTCAGAAAAAGGTGAAATTCTTGTGGTCTGATACTTATGAGGGTAGTTTTAAGAAGCTGAAGGATAACTTACTTTGACTCTAGTCTTTACTCTACCTGAGGGTAATAATGCTTTTGTTGTCTATTATAATGCATCTTGGGTGGGACTGAGTTGTGTGTTGATGCAGCATACAAGGTAGTTGTTTATGCCTATAGACAATTGAAAGTTTATGAGAAGAATTATCCAACTCATGAGTTGGAATTATTGGCGATTGTGGTGTTCACATTAAAGATCTGGAGGCATTATTTGTATGGGGTCCATGTTTATATATATTCTGATCATAAGACCGTGCAATACATGTTCATTCAGAAGGAGGTAAATCTCAGGTAGAGCAGATAGGTTGAGTTGCTCAAGGACTATGACATGAGTCTTTACTATTATCCAGGTAAAGCTAATAGGGTTGTTGATGCTTATAGTAGGTTGTCCAAGGGAAGCTTGTCTTATGAACAAAAATGGGATTTGGTTAATTATATTCACCGTTTGGCTAATCTAGGATTCCATCACTCAGATTCTGAGGATGGTGTGTGATTGTTCAAGAGATGGAAAAGTCATCTCTTGGTACTGAGCTGAAGGAGAAGAAAATGTTAGATCTTATTTTGATGCAAATTAAGAAGGATGTAGGTAAGAAGAAGGTGATTATTTTTTAGATTGGTGGTGATAGTATCTCGAGAAACCAATGCAGATTATGTGTTCCTGATGTTGATAGATTGTGAAGAATAATTTTAGTCGAAGCTCATGAGTCGCATTATACTATTCATCCTGATTCGATGAAAAAGTATCACGATCTTAAGGATATTTATTGGTGGAATAACATGAAGCCAGATATTGCCAATTTTATGGATAAGTGCATGGTGTATTAGCAAGTGGAGGTCGAGCACTTGAGGCCCGTTGGATTGACTAAAGTGATCGAGATGCCGGTGTGGAAATGGGAGATAACTAATATGGATTTTGTTATCGGTCTTCCACAATCTCGCAAACAATTTGATTTTATTTAGGTCAACGTGGATAGGATGACTAAGTCTGCTCACTTCTTGCCCGAAAGGACTAATTACTCTTCTGAAGATTATGCCAAGTTGTTTATTGAGAAGATCGTGAAGTTACATGTTTACTTCCATGTCCATCATATGTGATTAGGGTACTTAATTCTGATCGTACTTTTGGAGGTTGTTCCAGGGAGAATTGAATTCCTCCCACAGACGGATGGGTAAACGAAAAGGACAATTAAGGTTTTGGAAGTTAGGCTTTGGTCTTGTATTTTTTATTTTAGTGGTAGTTGGGTTGACCACATACCTCTCATATAATTTTCCTACAACAACAATTATCTCTCTAGCATTGGTATGGTTCCTTTCGAGGCCTTATATAGTAGAAGGTATAGGTCTCCTATTGGGTAGTTTGAGGTTGGTGAGAACAAGTTATTTGGCCCTGATTTAGTTCACCAAGACATAGAGAAGGTGAAGGTGGTTTGGGATAGACTTAAGGCTGGCCAAAGTCTCCAAAAGTCCTAGTGGATGTGAGGCGAAGGGAGATAGTGTTCAATGTTTGTGATTGGGTGTTCTTTAAGATGTCCCCCATGAATAGAGTGATGTGTTTTGGTAATAAGGGGAAGTTTAGTCCTCTTTATGTTGGTCCATACTTAGTTTTGAAGAGGTTTGGTAATGTTGCATTTGAATTGGATTTTCCTTCTAGTATGAGTTTCATTCATCCAGTGATTCATGTTTCGATGTTAAGAAAATGTGTGGGTGACCATTGAAGGTTTTTCCTTTGTAGGAGGTTGGTAATTTGGATTCCGTATCTTATGAGGAAGTCCTAGTTGAGATTTTGGATCAGCAAGTTCATCGGTTGTGTGCGAAAGAGGTGGTATTGGTAAAGATTCTTTAAAGGAACCAAAAGGTTGAGGGAGCTACGTGGGAAGTCGAGGAGGACCTAAAGTCCAAGAATCTATTATAGTTCCCTATGTGGGAATGTTCTTATCTTCTTGATTTAAGAGATCTTAGGTAGAGTTACCTAAGGTAGATATTGGTTAGAGTTAATCAATATCAAGGTTTGTTCTTGGCAGAGTTGTCAAGTTGATCTTGTAGTAGAGTTATTACATGAAGAAGGAACCTAGAGTTAGGTTCATTGAAGTCTGTAATCAAGAGTCTTATTATAGTGAAGTTTTGGGTGGTTTTGATGGCAAGACGTGATTTTTCCTCACTTGAGCCTTGTTTTCACGTTAAATCTTGTGTTCTTTACATTTCCTGCATTTTTTTGTGTTCCTGGTTGGTTTACTGTGTTTTTGCTTATGATTGATTTTGAGGGACCTGGTCCCTCACAGTGTGGTGCACCCCCAAGGTTTCAATAATTAGTATCAGAGACAGAAAACTCTAAAGGTTCACCCCTTGAGTGATTTGGATAGCATGGTTGCACCACCTAACCAAGAAAAAGGGAAATATACACTAAACCACCTAGATTTAATAGGCAGTATTATGGGTGGTGGAAAACCAGTATTTTTGACTTTATTATGGATAAGGATGGTGAACTTATGGATATAATTCTTGATGGTCCTCATATTCTAGTTAAAGAAGTCAAAGAAGGAGAAATGACAAGAATTGTAGTAAAAGAACGAGAGAGTATGATGATGAAGACTGGAAGAAAATTGAGAAGAATTACAAGGCCAAGAAATTACTAGTTTGAGGTATAGGGCTTGATGAATACCATTGGATTTCTCCAGGTGAAAATGCTTAAGAAATCTGGGACTACTTAAAAATAGCTCATGAGGGAACTATAGATGTGAAGGATTTTAAAGTTGACATACTGACTACCCAGTATGAAACCTTTACCATGAAAGAAAGAAATAGAGACAATACATGAAATACATTAAAGATTTACTTCCAACACAAATGAGCTATACTGCCTAGGAGAAGTGATTCGATTGTATAAGAAAGTGAGAAAGATTCTTGAGGTTCTAGAAAAATCATGGGAAAGAAAAGTAGATCCTATTACGGAGGCTAGGAACCTAAAAACTCTCACTATGGATGAGCTTCTTGGAAATTTAAAGACATATGAACTCAAAAACCAGCAAAATCAAGAGAAGAAGAAAGAAAAAAGGGAAAAATCTCAGGCACTGAGGCCACTAAAATCAAACTCAAATGTTGAATACATTGGTGTCGCCTATTTGGAAAGAGTAATCGTTAGAGCAATGAAAAAAAGTGGCCAGTTTCAAAGAAGTGAAAGTAGCAGCAAAAAGGGAGGCACTATAGAGGTTTGTCATAAATGTGAAAGTCCTAAGCAATTTATTAAGGAATGTCCAATGCACAAATTGGACTATTAAGAATATCTCAAGACTAGAGGTGACAAAGGAAAGAATAGGGACTAGATCCTTATAAAATTAAGCAAAATGGTTGCAGCTGATTATGCAGTATGGCAGGCTCTAGAAATATTGTGATATTCCTCTAGTGAATTTGAGAAAGATGGGAAACATGAAGATGTATCTATGGTGACAGTGGAGGATGATAACTGACCTTTGATTTCTTGTTTGCTTTTATGGCAAACACTGAAGATGAAGAAGAAAATGAGGTAACACGTTCTGACCTTAAAGAAAACTTGGAAAACTATTCTGCTAGAAAGATAAAAAAGCTTGCAAATGTGCTTATTGATTCTATGTGTGAAATGACTGGGGAAAAAATTTCTCTAGAAGAATAAGTGGAAAGTCAAGAGCTTGAGTTCATTGCTTTAACTCTCCAAATATTTGAAATTGAAGAGCAGGTGACTAAGTTTAAAACTAAAAATCTAAGATTGGTGAGTCAACTTGAGAAAGTAGATGATTCAAATAATAAGGGGATAAAGAAGCCTTAAAAATTCAACTGAACATAAAAAGAAACTGAAGGATTCTCAAAGGCATCCTATGACAACACTCAAGAAGAATGAGGAGTTAGAGTGGGACCTGGTCCATTTGAGGGAAGAACATAAAAAATCCCTACATTTGACTTAATATTCACAGATCCTTTCTAACTTGGCTGGTAAAAGAGTTAATAATAGCAAAGGCCTGGGCTATTGGGGAGAATTCCAAACTACTAGGTCTCAAGGGAAGACTGTCAATAATGTTAGAAACAAAGGACACAAACTCCTATGCACTCATTTTGAAAAAGATGGGCACACCAAGGATAATTATCATAGTCTGATAAGAGCAAAGATGAATGGTTTCAGATATGCTCAGCAGGAGAATACCTAGCCTAATGACTTCAAGTCTTTAAAAGGTACAAAGGAACTTTTTACCTAGATAGGACAAGAAGATTTTAATCACACCATTGTCCTCCTACTGGTAACTCAAGCTCAAGTGGGTTCCTAAATCCAACATGTTATCATGGTTTCATATATGAGAAAGGGGATTGCAGAAAGGAATGGCCATTTATAGTATGTTCTCAAAGATTAATTTTAAAAGGTTTGAGTGTATTATCTCTTTTTATTAAGACACTTTAACTAGAGGTGTCTCATTTTTAAATAGTTGATTTCAAATAACCTGGTCCACTACAGAACATAACTGAAATTTCTAAGACAAGAAGAACTCATTGGAGCAATGATAAAGGGCTGGTGATATTGAAGATGATGCGAAAAAGTCTAAAAGATGTAGATGAGAATGGTGATAATTCAAAACTCCAGTAACAGATGAAGTAAAATATTAATAAGAAAGGGGTTATGATTCTCAAGGACCTAGTCCCTAGGAGACTCATCTCAGAAGGAAAAACTTCAACATTGTAAGTAAAGTCAAGTCTGGGACCTAGTCCCCAGACCTGTTTTGATAAAATACTCCTTAAATAAAAAGGGTGTGTAGAGGGTAAAGCATGGACTGATCAAACTAACCTGAACTAATATGTGAATTAGTGTCTCTCCTCAAATATGGTCATTATAAAGAGACAGGTATCCATGATAAGGTAGGTACATATTTAGTCTAACTCAGTATCATACCTTTGCAAGTATACACCCATGGGGACAAATTTGGAGGAGGAAAATGTGACATGCACAAAGTCAAGGATTTACTCAAAGAAAGAGAGGGACCTAGTCCTATCTTAAAGGTTAGTATCATGAATGTGTAATTTATTGTTGATTCTAATAGATAAAGTCGCGTCCTCTCTCTCTCTCTTCCCATATTAGAAAAATTATCCTATTCTAAAATAAAGGATGAGTCATCCCTGAATTAAAAATGATAACATCCAATTATTTCAAAAACCCTTCTTATTCTTACTTCTTCCTTTATATCTAGGCATACCTATTCCTTCTCATATATTAAAAAGGGGGAAAAGTCCATTCGAAAATACTTCTCCTGTGGAAAGGATCTACAAATGGCTACGAATTCCTCACTTTCATTTCTTTTAAAGAAAATTGAACTTAGCATTAATAAAAGTCATTTCTCAAATCCTTTTGAAGAACAATCCCCAATATCCTAAACTTCGAAACCCAAACCCCTTCTTAACTTAAATTATCGATGAAGAATCATCCCTAAACCCTAAAAACTTTTCTGATAATACATTGATGGATGATGCCTGGGTTACTAAAAATCTCATCTTGCTTTCAAATAGAACAAAAAGGGGTATACTTGGTCTTAAAAACCAAAATGTTAGTAAATCATTAAGATATTCTAGTGAAAAGTCTAAAAGATATACTGAAAAGGAGAGTCCTGAGGGACCTGGCTCCAAAAGGAGGATAGTGGCTATTAGGGAATCTGTGATCACTTTTACAAGAAGGTAAAATAGGGAGAGAAGTAAGGTTGTGTCTAAATAAATGAGAAATAGGTTCTTGAGAAATCAAAAGATTTTAACTGGAAGGATTTTTCACACAAGTGTGTTAACAGAACCTGGAATATTAGAGTTAGTTTAGCAGGTAAAAAATCAAAGGTTGATGTATAAAATGGAATGACCTATTCCCACAGTATTTCATAAGGTAGTTAGGGAATTCTATTCCACATTAGAGTTCTCTGATGATAAAATGAATATGACAACAGTAGTTTAAGGGAAGAAGATGAATATTGATATTGCTTTACTTGGGAGAACTCTGGATGTTTCTATTTGTGTTGTGAGGACTATCTCAAGGAAATAGCCATCTATAGAGTTCATGGAAACTGCATTAAAGGTTAAAGGTAAATTAGTGGCTGTAGTGAATAGAAAGTCACTCAAGAGTGATTTGTAATTGGTCTTTGATTTTGTAAACAATGTAGTTTTGCCCAGATCACAAAAAAGAAACATTACTTCAACTACTGACTTGTCTGTCAGGGAATGTCTTAGTAGTTTTGTGTTTAGTAATTTTCCTACATTGATGATGGAACACATACACAAAGTGATTCTTGGGAAAAATAACAAACATGTCATGCCTTATGGTTACTGGTTAAATAAAGTGTTTGATAACTTTTGTATTTTCTGTGAGAATGGAACTCCTGATACGGTATAACAAATACTGGTATGAAGACACTGGTCAAAACTGAGTCTGTGAAGAAGAAATCAAGCACCAACTGCCAAAGTGAATTCAACAAATAGATAGAGGAGTTATAACTCAATATAGTTGCTAAGGATACAGACATCAACAAATTGAACATGATAATTTAGCATCTGACTATTGAGAGTCCAAGTGTCACTAATGAACTTAAAACTAAGAATGATAACCTAATTAAAAGAGTCTCAACCTTGACAGATGAGGTTCTCAGCTTGAATGCTAAAATAAGGCATTTAACCTAGGAATTGTTGCAATGTCATGCTACAGAAAATAATAACCTAGACCTACTCCTTCAAACCATCCTTTCAAGTCCCTCCCTTATTTAACCTTCCTTGATTCTTGAGGATTTTTCCCTAGAATACTTAAATTATTCTTTGTAATGATACTTATCCTCTACATATGAATAAATCTTTGCTTGTGTGATACTTGTATTTCCTTTTTCTATTAAAGATGTTTTCATGTTTGTGTTTCCCCAGTGGCCATGAGTTAACTAACTTATTCTAGATATTAATCTTGGTTTACTATTTTCTCTCTTCAATGATGCCAAAAAGGGGAATACTGTTTTTATGTGTTAAGGAATATTGATTTTCAGATGAGTATGATGAGGCAGAATGATGGGGAAAGTATGATAAGGCATAATGATAGGGGAAAATAACTGAGTTGAGTTTTTGATACAAATGATAACAAGGTACCAGGTCTCTAAGTTACATGATGGTGGAAGCATGGTTGGTTTTGCATGATAGGGTGAACATTCATCTTCAGTAGTGGTAATCACACTTATTAAATGTGATAAATGAGTATTGATACTCAAAACTCCATGGTTGGTTTGTCATCATAAAAAAAGGGGTAAATTGTTGTATATTGTTTTGATGAAGAGCAGAAAACAATAAGGGACCAGGTCCCTGGATGGTCAAGGCTACAATAAAGTTGGTACGTGTCTGCACGGTTTTTTCCTCTTATGTAACAAACTGCACAGGTTTACTTGTACTATTTAGGAAACCTCATCCAATTGTATTTCAACCCTAATAATCACTCAAAAATATAATGAAAATGATGCTTCTCTATCAAGTAGTTTTTGCGAAATTCAGAAAAAAAATTGGGAGAGCTAAAACTCAATCCAGATTCAATTGCTCAAGTATAGCTCAGGTTTTTATTTATTATGCACAAAATGAATGAGTGTTCTTGAGTTGAGTCCTGAATTCTAATTGAATTACTCATGTTATAAGAGTAATGTTCTTTTGTTTTTGCTTTAAGAGAGTTTAGATAGAGTTACCTAAGGTGGATATTGGTTAAAGTTAATCAATATCAAGGTGTGTTCTTGGCAAAGTTGTTAAGTTGAACTTGTATTAGAGTTATTACAAGTAGCAGGAACCTAGTGTTAGGTTCATTGAATTTTATAATCAAGATTTTGATTATAGTGATGTTTTGGGTGCTTGTTAGGGAAAGCCGTGTTTTTTCCTCCCTTGAGCAAGTGGGTTTCCACATTAAATCTTGTGTTCTTTACATTTTCTGCACTATTTTGTGTTCCTGGTGAGTTTACTGTGTTTTTTCTTGGGATTTATTTTGAGGGACATGGTCCCTCGCAGTGTGGTGGAACCCCCACGGATTTAACATACCATAACCTACTCCTTTGAGATTACATGCTCGAATAATGAAACTAAAGATAACTAAAACTCATATGAACTGTACATGCAACTGCTTTTCCTTTAAAACTCCCAAGACAATACGAAGATGACTTTCCCGTTCCTTCTTTCTATTGGAGTTAACCAAATGATATCAATGAAAATTATCACAAAAGAATCCAAGAAAGACTTGAAAATGTCGTTCATCAACTTTATGAAGGCTGCTAGTGCATTGTTTAACCCAAAAGAGATTACTAAGAACTCAAAATACCCATACTGAGTCCTAGAAGTTGTCATGGGTATATTTTCAGGCCAAAGTTTCAATAGACGGCAACATGACCTCAAGTCAATCTAAGAGAATACTGAAGCACCCTACAACTAGTTAAAGAGATCATCTACAGGGTGAAAGGGTTACTTATTCATGATGGTAACCTTATTTAACTGTCTATAATCAATGATTATCCTCAGACTACTATCTTTTTTTAATCAATTAAATTGGAGAACCACAAGGTGAAACACTATGATGAATAAATCCCTTATCAAGTAATTTCTGCAACTGAGTTTTAAGTTTACTCAACTCTGATGGAGCCATACGATAAAGAGGAATAGGAATTGGGTGCGTGACCAACTCCAAATCAAAGAAAAAATGAATATCCCTATCCAAAGGTACACTAGTCAAATCCGTGGGATACCTTTTGAAAACTTAATAATTCTAGGAATACAATCAATAAAAGAGGACTCTGCACTAACATCCTAGAGATAAACTAGAAAGGCTGAACACCCCTTCCTCACTAGATTTCTAGCCTGAAAAAAGGTATATTTTTCATTGATCTAAGATTATACATACCCTTCCTCTCAAATTTATCCATTCCAGGCATTTATATATGCATGATATTAGAATTACAATCCAAGACAACATAATATGGAGACAACCAGGTCATACTCAGGATAATTTCAAAGTAAAGCATGTCTAAAATAATCGTATCTACCCAAGTGTAAAAAACCATGAATAAAATAAAACATACTCAAAATAAAATATGCAAGATATACATGGATTAATAGCACAAAATCTCCAACCAGATTAGAAACATATACAAGAGAATTGAGTACATCACAAAAAAGGTACAAACCTAAAGAAAATCTAACAAATACATATGGATAAGTAGACCCCGAATCAAATAAAATATTAGCCATCTTGTCACAAACTAGAATAGTACCTGTGATAACAACGTTTGAAGCTTCGACCTTTGTCTTTCTTGGGAAGGCATATTAGTGAGTTCTATCATCAGCATGGGAAACTGCTTTAGCAGGCTGCGCTCCACCTTTTCCTGAATTATCAATACCCTTATTTCCTTTCTGACCTCTTGGATTATTACCTCATCCACCCTGTGGATGACCCTTACCATTACCACATCCACCTCTACCTACTAGAACCACAAGCCTAGTCTATTTTTATTCGTGAATACCTATTTTGATTAAAGAAAACTCTTTCTTGAAGTCCCCTGTAGTACTACAAGTATAACAAAGTCCTTAAGATAAGTCCTATTGGACAAATAATATGAAGCCCCTTAGCCTCTAGCAATTGAAGACTGCTGAATAGACCCTGAATGACCACTTGTAGAGGCTGTTAAAGATGACTAATGGGCACGCCAGTTGAACCTATTAGCCGTGAACTTTGGAAAAAGAACCACTGGTGTTACCCATAATTTGGGAATTTTTGGCTAACACCTTAGCATAACTACCTACTTAACTCACCCAAGCACTTTCACATAATAAGACACATCATTGAAACCCTTTACTATAGACAACATATTTATAGATATTACCAAATGATCAGTGTTCAAACCTTTAACAAATAACCACATCCTCTACTTCTCAATGCCCAATAGTTGAGTAGCATATCGAGACAAACCATGAAACTTAGCCTCATAGGCTGTGACTGATATACTACCCTGTTCAAGGGCTAAAACTCATCTTTCATATGGTTACAAAGAGTACGGGGCATATAGTTCTCCAAAAATAGGGTGTGAAACTGAGGCCAAATAAATGGAGTCAAAACTAGTAATAAATACTTAATATAGGCTCTCCACCACTACCGTCACAACCCAAAAACAAGGTCACGATGGAATTTGTCACGACCTAGCCATGATAAGTAAGACAATCACTCAAAAGGGAAAGAAATTCTCAACAAGTAACAATTACAATAAGGTGATACTTCTAGAACGAAGTTAGGACAACAGAAAACATAAATAAGTAGAAGTTTAAAAGAAGGAGAATAAAATCCCTAAAAATCTTATTTCATAAGTGTAAAGTATCTAATGTATAATCTAAATTCAAGAATGGTACAGTTTCTGTCTCCAAAAATAAGTAAAGGCTTAATAAAAATAAGAGGAGGCATAAAAGTCAACTCTAACCCTAGAGCAACCTCATACCTTGTTCATAATGTCTAAGAAGCACAATTATCCATCGTGCATCATACTTAAGTTAGGATCTGCACTGAAAGGGCATAGTAGGAGTAAGTATGGTCCACATATATTTAGTAGGAATCATAAGCCAATTGATCAAAGCAAAAAAGTTCACAAATAGTAGCTCACACCATTTTCACTAACAGTTCTAATATAAATACCAAAATAAAATAGCACAAATATACTCAAAAAGTACATGAAAACTAAACACAAGTCAAGAGAACTAATGAAAACATGGGATATGAAAATGCAATGTAGTGGTGATAGAATAATAGTGAAAGTCATTTCATGACTTTATGTATACACCTATCGAGCTTATAGCTCCAAAAATAGGACCCGTGGGGGGTTCGTAATCCATATAATATAATCATATTTCAAATATTAACCCATCTCTCTGGCGCATGTACATTAATAGGGTTTTCATAAAGCTATCTCATTTCTTTCAAAATAGTGTTCCTTAATAGTATCGATATCTCATCATTGTATATGTATGAAATGAGGATGTAATGGTCATAATCAAATTAGCATGAAGATATCCAATTTATTCAGTACATATATATATTGATCTTAAAAATTAACTCAATATATCCATAATTTAGGATTATCAACTCTAATTAGGCACCATCATGATAACTATCCATGTAAGACATCATTAATAACATGTCAACCCCTAAATCAGACATTACTATCATGATTAAGGCAAACGATGCTTAATAAGAATTATAATAACAACTCAATCCCCCACACGAGTATTATATCTTGAATAAAGGCATTTAAATGCATATATAAGGCCAAAGATATCAAATAAAGCCTTCACATGGGCAACATGCAATATCAGATGTCACAAGTCAACAATTATAGAATAATAATCTCAATAGATAAACCCCTTAGTTATTTTCCCCATTCCATAGCATGCTTTCTTATTTATTAAATATGCAGCTCAATTTGAAAGAATACAAGCCATAACCTACCTCATAATAATGAAATCAGAGAATGAAGTGCATAAATATGAAACTTTCCTCTTTTGAATAGCCTGGGTATCAACTACAACATACAAATAGAGCACCTATCTGTTAAAAAAATGTAATGGTCCTCATATTACCTATATTTTAGTCGATTCCAAAACTGGTTTGAAAAATAAATTCAAAAACAATAGGGGTAAAATTGGAATTTTGTTTTACAAATTCATTACCTAAGGTTAAAGGAATCCACAGTTGAAAACCCATGGGAAAATGGGTTAAAATAAGGTCCAAATCTAAGATAAACCATTTTTAAACTTCACCAGTAAAATCCTCAAAATCTCATTTTGAATTTATGATCAAAGAGTGTTTTTAAAGATATAATCAAGGTGAAATAATGAAACAAAGCTTTTGGAGTTTACTGAATCACAAATAGTGAAGAAATTCTCAAAAATTGTCCAAACACAAAGCTCAAAGGTTCAAAAATGGTAAAAAAAATTGAAAAATGGGGTTCATATACAAGTTGGCCGCTTTAGCAGCTAAATAATTGCTAAAATGGTCACCGCTAAAATGATCGGGCATCACTTAAGTGATCATTGATAAGGAGACCCATAGGCACTTAGGAGGCTTCTACCTTAGTGGCCCATTGTCACTTAAGTAGCTTCCACGTTAGATACCAATTGGCTAATTAAGCAGTTGTACCATCCGATGCCTTACACCAGTATCTTAGCTAAAAGTCTAAGTTTCTAATTGGACCTTTGAGATTCTTTCAAAATCTCGTGAATACAAACGAACTATGCTACTAGAATATTTTAGAATTTTAGACTCAGTGTCAATGTCAGATTTTTAAAAAAATAATGTTTTCAACAAATAAACCCCTAAGACCCCTATAAGACATATTTCACTAGATTTTCAAATAGAGGGACAAAATGCATAATAAAGGATCGGAACCCAAGCCAACCTAACTACTAACCCAAATTTGACATTTTGGACCTAATGAAGTTGTCCATTATGCCATCTAGTACTTTGAATGTCAAATGCTAACCAAAGTCAACTATGGAACTTTTGAAACCTCTAAACATCACAAACTCTCCCAAATCACTCCCGATTGTATAGAGAATCGTGCCAACCATCCCCATACTGAAAATTCAACATGTATCTACTATAGAAAAGGAAAAATGGTAAAATCACATACCAAAGAAAGATTTCAAACTTTAGGTCATTATAACTAATTTACATGCCCTTATAGTTGGAAGGTCACAAACTCACACCATGTTGTTGCACAATTCCTAATTTTGCAGCCTCTAATAGTAATTGATGCTAAACTCAAATTCATCCCTAGTATTAGTATAATGAAATGAAGGAGTTTTCATTACCAACCAAAAATTCACCCTCAGTCTTAGTACCATGAAATAAATGAGGCTAAGCACATGACTGAGGAGTACATTAATTCTTGAATACTCACCACTCTGGGAGCTAAAATGGTAGTAGAATAAGTATCTAAATTCTAAAAGGTCGGCATATTGGGAGAGGAATGAGTACCAGTTAGCCCACTCAAAATTTTTTAAACCTATTGAATAACCTCTGAAGACATCAGAGAAAGGGTTGCACTTCCATTCGGTCCTTCCATATTCTATACCCAATCATCCTCGTCCACTTCCTCAACTTTCCCATGATAATATTGGGGTGTGGTAGGTGACACTGATCTCTGATGGGCCTATAAAACTACTACTTGAGTTTCATCCCTAGAGGGTGTTTCTATCCCTCTTCTTCTTCTTCCACCCCTTCTTCATCATCATTCGCAAACAACTAATTCAATAGCTAGACTTGCTGGTACAAAGGCTGCTGCTCGTGCTCTATTCACTTTAGTGTTCATAAACTATGACAAAAAAATAAAGAGGGTCATATACCAATTTAGATTGCTAGATATTGTAATACCCCGAGTTTCCATGTCATAAACCTCTCAACGTTTCTTCGCAAAACTAGATTCATCCGAGGACATGGTTACTCATAATATGACTCCCTCATTTATATCACAACCTTACAACTATTCTTATGTCATTTCATATATTCAAAGAATTAGTTCAATTCATGATATTCAATTCACGTATCATGTTTCAGACTCAGTCATGTAATAATGTTTTTAGTTAGGCATGTTCAGTATGTGATTTTAGTTTCCCCTATATTCTCAGCTTAATTAGTCTTATTCAAGGATGAATGTTCCCAAGGAAAGATATTATAATACCCCATACTTTCTTAGCTCAGTTCAACTCATAGTGCTTGCATAAGAGGCCTACAACCTAAAATTTTCACTAAGTGTTGGGGACTTAGTCTTATTTTTGGCCTCTTAACTTTGAGGATTTTTAAACTGGCCTTCCCTACCCCGAGACGTAATTTTTTGAGTTAATTCATGTTCAGGGGTGTAAAGAGCACGTCTAGATGAAGCTTCGGATTTTTCGGATGAGGATTGGGGTGTGTTTGGATTTAATTTCCAGCACCTCACTGTGAATGTGGCGCGTTGCTGTGGGTATTGCGGTGAGGACCTTGGTACATCATGGTGCTCCTTCAAAATGCATTCAAGTTATAAATTTAAATGTTTGAGGGGCAGTAGCATCTTTTCCCGTCAATCCAAGTCACCATAACACGAATTATATCAACAATTTGTGTGTTATTTACCCATTTTTCTCTAATTTTCTATCAAATAAACCCTAGCCCTCTCCCAAGAACATCAAATTCAATTACATTCTCTTCAAGAAAACCAAGAATTCAAGTTTCCCAATCCAAGAATTTTCAAAAAAGCTTCCAAGATTGTGTTTCCCTTACAAGCTTAAGGGTTCAAGGTATGTGTGATGTTCATCCATGGTTTTCTTTCACCATGGAGTCCAAGTATCCTTTTTTAAATGTTAAATTATGAGTTTACCATGTTTTAAATGTGTTATCTCCATGAATTACTTTTTATTTTGATTTCAAGTTAAGATTACAATTGTCCTCAAGTGGAACGGATTATAGTATGTTTTGGATATTGAAGATTCCATGTCATGTTCATGCAATTCAGGATAAACCTTCAATTTAAGGTTTTTATCATGTAATCATGCTATTTCATCATGTTTAAAAGCATCCCCATGTCAACATCTTAACCTCCATGTGTTTGATGAAATTCCAAAGACAATGACTTTGTAGAAGAATTCCCCATTATGGATTTTGGAAGCTTTTACATATCTTTGTTATTATTTACATTCCCTGTTGGAGGTTATGAATACCCGATACTTAGTTGTTTCCATAGTTTCAGTATTTTCCGAATGATTTCAGATAAACCATGAGCATTGTCATCCAGTTAGTTACCTTGATCAGTTGTATTGCTCAGTTAAACTTAGCTTAGTCCAGTAAATCAACTTCAGTTCAATTGGGAGTAGGATTTAGCACCGAGAAAACCTAGGGATGGGGTCTTACCTATAAGTTAGGACTGGGTATTTATAAATAGTCCCTAAGTTCCAGAACTACGTAGCCAGTGTAGGATTATGAGATGTCACCCGCTAGTTTAGGACTGACATTCTCTGAGATATCACCCGTTAGTTTAGGACTTATATTTTTTTAGGGGTCACCTGCCAGTTTAGGACTGACTCCCTCGTCCTTCTGGACACTAGTTGAGTGGATCCACACAATAATTGTTAGTACCCGTGGTATGGTACTGACACCCTTCAAACTGGGGTTACATGTTCGACCTCGATTAGATTAAATTGGGCTATGTTAGTTAGATGATACCTCCTACAGTCTCAGTTCAATATTCAATACAAATTTCAGTTTAGGTTTACTTGACTATAGCATATAGTTTATTAGTTATTTAGTTACCAGATTTTAGTATTTCAGCTTACAGACTATTTTAGTATCATGTTATATGCTTGGTCATATATTCTCATATTTTCAATTTTTACTCATATTATGCATTAGTAATCTCATGTTATTCAATCAGTCATTATCTCATGCTATTCAGTCAGTCAGTATTTCATGCATATGAACCTGTGCACTTCAACCTAACCTCATATCATACACCAGTACATTCAAAGTACTGACCGCATACTTTCTTCAAGCTATGATGTCTTGTATCATAGGTTCGAACACTTAGTTCCCTGACTACGCTTAGATAGTTCAACGTATCGACAATAGCAGTTGTGGTGAGTCCTCTTATGTTAAGGACCTATTATATTATTTTAGTATTTCTGCATTTTTGATCAGTTAGTTCAGTTTGGAGTAAGTTGGGGGTTGTCCCATCAACTCTTCATTCAGTTTAGTGGCTTTTAGACATGCAACCAGTTAGTTAGATAGTTAGCTATTTTTATCAAATATTTCAGACACGTTTTGATACGTATTGCAGTATCCAGTTTTACATTATCTTATCAGTATTTAAACCTTATGGCATTGATAGATTGCTTTTGCACATGTGTATTTTGTTACTTTATTTAGTGCTCACAGTACGTATCATCTTATGGGTTAGCTTGTTATCAATTGTGACCATAAGCACCATTGTCGCGACTAGGGGGTAGCCTCGGGTCGTGACATATACATGCTAAGGGTCCTATGGTCATCCACTACTCATGACCTACATGGGACGAGCTATTTTCCATGTACCTAATTCCAAACATCAAGTGCCAACCACCTTATACTAACCAATCGCATAAAGATGTCCATATATTGGTCTATCCTACAATAATTATAGATATCACAAAAATCATAACCACAATAAATACAAAATAAAACTTGTAACAACCATAAGACTTACATCTAAGTTCATTAATTGAATTAACACTTAGTATATCAAATATCATTCATTTTCCTTAAGCATGCATTATACAAGAAATACTTAGAAGTAGTTAGTGTGTATACATAAAAAAAAATTGGGTTTCAAATATACGAAAACCACCACCTACCTCAATACAACCCTAAAATGCTCTAAGGAACTTGATCATTCCTTTTCTTGAAACCTTGGCTTGATTGTGGTCTAAAAATAGAATTATAATGCACAATAAATCAAATGACCTACATCATAATTACAACCTAATCCTGAACACCAAGACCAATCTAATGATTATTCCCCTATTCTAGGCCATTTTACTATGAATTCATTGTAGACCTATCAATTTCATGATTATATGTGATAATTATAGTAATGCAAGAGTAAATAATCAACTTTTAACTAAATCCAAAGGCTTTAAACTTAATTTACCCATTGCACCAAAAAATTTACCCAGGTTAAGCTAAACCCACCCCAAGACCCATAAACTATTGATTTTAAGGATTACAAATTGAAAAATTAGTTAATGGGGATAAATAACTTACCTTTATGAAGAATTTTGATGAAAAATAGGTAAAAACCATCCCAAATCACCCTAAACCGTCCCAAATTGAGTTCAGAAATAATAAATTATTTTTGGAGAAATTTCTGTATAAAAAATTATTTACCCCACTGTAGCAACGCAGTCCCACTATGACAACATCGCTATAGCAAAATCCACCCACTATAGGGGGATTGACCATCCTTGATTCTCTTTGTTGCAAAAATTTTCCGCCATAGTTGTATCCCCATAATAGCTTGACACCCATTAAAGTAGGTATGGCTAGACAAAAACTCAAGATTTCTGCCAATTTCACCTTTTTGACAACGCACCCTCAATTCATGATACTTTGGAATAACCTTTTTATGTCAAGCTCGATAGCATGTGTTCCACTAACAAAAATTTACTTTCAAAAAATTCTATGAATTTCTTATCATCTTAGCTAACATAAAAACATGCGACATTTTATAACATTTACCCAATCCATTTCTAGATTTCCCTAGACCAAACCTCATTTGAGATTCATTTAAGACTAATCTAGACTAAAATTTCTAACTCTAATCCAGAAAAAATCTTAACCCAAATATTTGGATGCTAGACTTGTTCGTAATGATGGAAAGTGCTACTACATTATTGAAGATCTTAAGAAAAATATTGATGTATTTGAATATGAGAAAACATTTTTATGTGCTCAAAATTCTAAGATAGAAGAAAAATATGGCATGTTATTGATTAAAAATATGGCTTTGCATGAGAAGTTTAAAGAGACTTCTCACAATAGTTTAAAAGGAAACGACGAAGGTATTAACCTCCAATTTGAGTTTGAAGAAAATCTCAACAGTTCTCAAGTAGATCTTACTTCATTTATTGAAAGAAATATGGAATTTGAAAATGACTTGATTCGTGTTAAAAGTGAACTTGAAACGTCCCTTAGGAAAACTTGTTTTGTCTAAGAGGACCAAGATGCCATCCTGGAAAACATAATCTTGATTTTACCTTTGTCTACTTACTAGGAACTCAAATTAAAATGGGTTCCCAAGTCTAACAAAAAATAATATTGCAGGAAGGCGTGAGAGGGACATGTCGAGGATGGTCTATGGATAGTGGCTACTCAAAACATATGAAAGGAAAGATAAAAAAATTTATTTCACTCAGAGAAATCCAAGGGGTAGTGTTTTCTTTAAAAATAGCAAGAAGGGAGATGTTCTTGGTGTAGGCAAGACTGAAAGCTACTTTCTCATGCTAAAGAGAATGTCTAACTAAAATACAATCTACTTAATGTGGCACAAATTTTGGATAAAGGAAATAAAGTAAAATTTCTCTTATATTAATGCACTATAAGAAGCCTAAAAATTATTGAAGTATTGTTAATAGCTCGAAGGAGTAATAAATTGCTAATTTAGAGTCAATGACAAAACTAACAATACATGTCTGAGTGCCCAAGAATATAAAGCAAAACTTTGACATACAATATTAGGGCATGCTAGTTCCTCTTTTCTTAATAAGCCAATTTCCAAGGACCTATCCATTGTCTGCCTAAATAAAGCTCCCAGAAGGAAATATTTTGGTATATGTGTAATAGGCAAGCAACTCAGATAATCATTTAAGCCAAAGAAGAAAGTCAATTATTCAAAGCCTTTAAATCTCCTACATATGGATCTTTGTGAACTAGTTTGAGTTATTAGTAAAGAAGAAAACAGATTTAATTTGTAATTATGACTGATCATTCTAGGTTCTCCTGGACTATGTTTCTCAAGTCCAAGGATGAGACCTTTTCAACCTTCATCATTTTTGCTAAGCAAGTTTAATTCAAGTTCAAGGAAACTATAGTAGGGATCAAATCCAATCATGGTGTAGAATTTAAAAACTCCAGGTTTGATGAATCTTATGCACAAAATGGTATTTGTATCAAATTCTCAGATCATTGCACTCCTCAGCAAAATAGGGTGGTAGAAATAAAGAATAGTAGATTGTGCAAGAACTATGCTTGTAGATGGCAATGTTCATTAAAGTTTTAGGATAGAGACAATGAACATGGACTGCTATATGCAGAACAGGTGCTTAATTAGGTCCTTTTTGAAGAATAAACCTTATGAGTTGCTATTTTAGAAGAAACCAAAGTTGAGTTACATCTATAACTTCGGTTGCAAGTGCTTTGTTCTCAACAATGGCATGAAAGTTCTAGGAATATTTGATCTAAAAATGATTAATGAATATCCCTTGGTAATTCTTCTACCAATAAGGTATATAGAGTCTTTAACAAAGGGACCCAATGCATTGAAGAAAATATTTATGTGACCTTTGATGAGTTTGTTGATCTAGCACATAGTGAGTCTCTAGACAAAGATAAAATTGAGGAGTTGTTTCACCTTCAAAATCATGATCCTATTGAACTAGAGAATGGTGCTAAGGGAAGATAATATGTTTATAATAATGCTAATCCTGATACTCAATTTCATGAAATTAAAATAAAACCATTAGCTTCTAAGTAATGAGAAAGCACAAATCCTTCCTCTCAAGAGATAGCTCAAGAAGGTGAACAATATGAAGGGAGTTCTAACCTTAGTCAGGAAGTCTCATCAATAAAAAGGTCCAACTAGAATCATAAAATCTCTTACTCTCTGGACAATTCATCTCTCTATTCAACACAAGCATGCATACCATGTCTATGTCCATAAATTCTCTCAGATTCTTAACATTTATATATAAATTAAACCCAAAGGTATTAAGGAAGCAATCAAAGATACATATTAGATCAATGTTTTGCAAGACAAATGTCACTAATTGGATAGAAACAAACTATGGTACCTTGTTCCTAAACTTGCTTACAGAACCATCATAGGAACCAAGTAGGTGTTCAGGAACAAGATTGATGAGGATGGAAAACTACAAAAAAATAAGGCAAGACTGGTAGTTTAAGGTTATAATAAAAAAAAGGAATTGATTATGATGAGATATTTGATCCTATGGTATGGTTAGAATCTTTTAGAATTCCCATTGCCTTGCTACAATTATAGAGATAAAACTCTTTCAAATGGATATCAGAAGTGCTTTTCTTAATGAGTACTTGAATAAGGAAATGTATACTAAGCAACCTCCAAGATTTGAAGATGTTGAACATCCTCTTCATGTATTCAAATTTTAAAAAGCTTTCCATGATTTGAAGTAGGCTTCAAGGGCCTGGTATGAAAGACATTAAAAATTATTACTGAAAAGAGGGAAAATTGATATTATTTTCTTTCTGAAGACGAGGAATAAGTCTGCTCATAGTTCAAATCTATATGGTTTATATTACCTTTGGTCTTGATGAGAGAAAAATATCATATATAAATTAAATTATTAGTTAATTTTAATATTAATATTTTCATTTTTTTTCAAAAAATATCATGATTTAGTAAAAAGAACATCAACTAAGGAAATATATGGTGGAAGAAATTTACGTACTAATTTATAAGAGAAGATCTAGCATAAACAAAATGAAGAAGACAAAGTAAACAAAGGAATAAGAAAGAAATTAAATGTGAAAGAAAGGTGAAACAAGTGTTGCAAAGCAAATTGTGCAACATATTTTACCCTAGGGCACACTAGTTTTATAAAAAGGAAAAATATTATAATTATGCACCTTAATTTGTCATATTTAAACAAATTTTCACATTTATAAAGTAATTACAAAAAATTTAATTAATTGTGTATCTTTCTTAGATGTATCGGGGAGCTAATTATGTTTCTCAACAAATTCAGAATTAGAATAAATATAGCGAAAGTTAATAATGTATCTTCAAAAGGAAAAATGTATCTTGACAGACAAAAAATAAAAAAAATGTATCAGAATCTAATTATGTATCTTTACAAATAAAAAAATTGTATCTTCGTTTGATGTATCAGGAGTTAATTAAGTATCTCGACAGGCCTAATGTTGGTATTTTCAGTAATTATATAAAATATCAGAATTTTCTATAATTAAACTCCAAGCTATCGAAATTTATGTTGTTTGCCATTGTAAAAAAGAAACAACCACAGATAGAAAAAAGATATGAGAATGTGGTCTAAAAGTTGAAGAGATGTAGCAAGTGTAAAGACTAAAAGTAAAATTGTGTAATGCTTCACCACGAGGCCGATAAAAAAAAGAAAAAGAAAAATCAAAAGAGGAATAAAGAAAATACAAAGAATTTAATTCAAGTTGCATCGTCAGATGAAAAAAAATGGTGGATATTAGTAAGAAATCAGATGCTAAAATTTACATTTACAAAATTTCTAAAAATAGAGATTTCATTTAAATAGGGGATTGGATAAGAACATTACTTTCAAATATTTTTTTCTTCTACTCTTTATTTAGTTATTTTATGTTGAAAATTATTCATCTTGAATTTTTATTTTATTTTCTTTTTTAATGAAGAAGAATATTTTTGTTAATAGTGATAAATTTTGTATGGAGTATTTTATTATCGTGTTAGAAAAATGACGAATCTTATCGTTTCTATGTAATATCAAGTATTAGTCCTAAATTTCACGTGCGCAAGCTGAAGCTTTCTATTTAACTTTTTATACTACATATTACAAATTTTTTTATGGAGAGAGGCGAATGAAGTGACATCACTAATTGAAATATTGACAGATTATTATTATTTATCTAGTAACATCTATCTATTTTATGTTATAATTAACTCCACACTTATTTGTTAGTGAGAGAGCTGAATAGTGTAATGATTAGTTATAACAAGTAAGATAACCAAATGGGCTTACCTAAAAAGAACATGTTTTAGTTCAAGTACATATATCTTATTCATTAGTATTACTAATTTGATGATTAAATTATATAGTCGAGAGGACTGAATTTAATTATTTAACTTCAGTAATTATATATAAATATAATCAAGGGAGGTATTTATACTTTTATGAGAAATAGATATAAAGGAATAAAGAATTTACTCTATATAAAAATATCGAGTGAAGTCAAGATCCCAACATCTCTTTAACATATTGTGAAAAACAAAATATTTTATCTTCTTCTCTATTTATGTATTATTAATTAGTTAATTCACTATTCAACTATTTTCAATTTTCTCAAATAGTAATTAAAACAAGAAACATTTGTAGAATAGATAAATCAATTTATTCCTGTTTATCTTTTTTTCTCTAATTATTTTAATTTCTAAAGTTGAGATTTTAGGAAGTGTATGACATGTTCTTCTTTAAGAGAACTAATTACGTACAATTACAAAATTAAAAAATTACTACAATTGTTACGTGAGGAACAAGTCTCTCAATCTCAATTTCTCCCTAAAAAGAAACGGAGAATGAATGGATTAATAATAATAGCAACCCACTTCCACCACATCAAGTGGAAAAAAATTTAAAGAGATAGTACCAGAAAATGATAGAATACATAGAGATCATGCAATACCAAATCACTTTGAAGAAGAGTCAAGTGTGCAGAGGCCACCAATAGTTGCAAATAACATTGAAATCCATATAGGTTTGATACAGACTATTCCACTTCATATCAGTTTACTGGTGATGTAAGTGCATATTCCCATACCCATCTAATTGACTTACTTGAATTAATTAAAAATTCTAAGTATAATGGAGTCATAACTAATGCTATTAGATTACAATTGTTGGTATAATATACCACAATTACAATAAATAATTATAGTTAAAATAAAATGAACAAAAGTTTAGAAAATAAAATAATCTTCTTCTTGGTTGAGACGCGGATATCTCGCTCTGTTTAAGGAGATTCAAGCCCACTACGACATAATTTACGCCGATAGAGTATTATCAAATCTTGGCTAGTCCCCTCCGGGATACAACAACCCATCAACGATGTACAACTCAAATAACTCCGTATTAGTTGAAGAGTCCAAAGCTCCACCATAAGAACACCTTCCTTCAACATATAAAACTCACTTTTTTTGCATAGTAAAAATAGTTAAAGACTTCGAATATTTTCTATGTCTCAACTCTCTCTTTCACTTATCATATTTTTCTTATCCTAATATATGAACACAAAGGAAGAAACACCACTATTGATAGGTGTAGAATTGTTCCATGTAATGAATAATATAAATGAGGGGTAGTAATATGGGTAGATGAATAGCGTTGATGTTACATATGTTACATCCAACTAATGACCATGGAGTTACAAGAAACTAATGGTCATATGAGTTACAAGAATAATGGTCGTATGAGTTACAAGAATAATGATCATCTTTTACCACAATTTATACCCACTAACGCCAAAGGATAATTTGGTGAGTTACAAGACTTATTGTGTAGATAATGGACAAATAAAGTGTAAGATGTTACAAGAGTTATCAAAATATAATAACACCACTTTCTCCACTTTGTGTCCATAAATTATCATGCAATTTAATTTTAATATTAAAATGCACCAATATCCCCCTACTCATTTTAATATTCAAATAAAAGAGTTCACCAATTTAGTTAAAGGGAAACTATTATGCATAATGAAGGTGTGCTCTGCATTGAGCCTCTACTTAGAAAAATAGTAACCTTTACTCCAGAGTCAGTAGTGGTCTTAGACTTGAACTATGACTTTTTAAAGGAAATAAAGTATCACTGCTTACACAAAACAATCAAGGTGTTGACATAAGCTTTAATAGCCAACATATTACAACGTTGTGCTATCCTGATTTTCGTAAGTATTTTTGAGAATAACCTCAATTCTCATAGGAAGTGACCTACTTCAGCACTCACATAGGTGAAATCTATCAAGGATGGTCCTATAATTATGACACCCTGCTCATACGAGATATATAATTTTATGAAGAGTTCTTTGATTCAACCGTTATAAATCATTATAAGAACAAAGTGCACTCATATCATAGGAAGGATTAAACAATAGTACATCCCACACCAAATCGTCATACGATTTGTTCTTCCCATTGAACATGGTTATAGGATCTCTAGTCCCTAAGTTGGGTTTCCTCATATATGACTCAAGGATTTTTATAGGGTTCCTTCCCCCCCTCAATGTAATTCAAACCCTTTATCTTTCCAAGGACTTGCTTAGTTCATCTGTAAGATAATCACATAATTTGACATACTCAATGTTAGTGGTACTACTTATCAAATATAATATCACAATATTATTTTGTTCTCACAGGTCTGAATTTACTGTTGCAATAACAACTTCAAACATTATCAATAATATTGGTTCTATCAGAATACTCAAAATTAGAGAATCAATTTCTCAAAATAAAGAGATTGATCAATTCACTTTTTCACTAGTTGAAACTAAAATAATTAGCTCAACCTCCACAATAGAGTTAACAAATAATAATTTGTTTCTTCATTTCAACCAATAACACTAAGTATTCTCATTTTTATCACAAAGTACTTTAAAGTAAAGCGGGATATTTTTTAAATAGAACAAGCCACAAATATTTATATCAAGTAAATATACTCGATTTGCTTGTATATACCAGAAAAATACTTCAATTGCATCATAATATCAAGCCAAGGGCAATTAGCCACCTATCTCTTTTTTATTAGGCTAGCAAACTCCTTTTTATTTGTCACATCAATTTCACATATTTGAATCAAAAGGAGTTGCACGGCTCATACAATCAACAAATTGTATTTCACAATTTTTCTTTTTCACCATAAAGTGACATCTCAAGAAAAAGCTAATTGAAATACCCTGGGTTTGGACCCTTAGAAAATTTCTTAGATTTCTAGATTCTAGGATACATACGACTTGTGGGTACCAATCGTATGATAGGGTATGAGTGGTATGACTTGGTCGCATGGTAACAAGTGATTGTTAGTGGGTTTAATTGGTTTCTGGAATGGGTATAACTTGGTTGGTACGAGTTGTAAGGTTGGTGACGGGTCATATGTTTTGGGTTTTTCCTTCACTTAATCTGAGACATAGTAACTTAACATAGATCTGAGTACAAGTGTCTTACCATGATCCATAACATAGGCTACGAGTCGTATCATTAACTCGTAGGGTAGATAGTGTTCAAACTTTCTTTGATTCTATTCTGCCAGGGATACGATATAGGGGTACTAATCATATGATTGGATACGACTTGGTTTGGGTAAGTTATATGGTGGATAGTGTTGGGTAAATAGGGAGGTCTAGGGTACGAGTGGTGGGTACGAATGGCATGGGGGAGTCGTACCATCAGATGGGAATTTTAAGCAGTTTAAGTTAGGGGTAATCTGGGCATTTCCCCACTTAACCTCTTAAGGACCCACGACTTAAAACTCTTTTCGGAATATATTTACCCTATTATTCTAATCTTAAACTCTTATAAACTCTCACTAATTCACTCTAAGGCTCTTGGGTAGAGAAAATCTAGGGTTTTATCTAGAGGACCAATTTAAGGATTGTACGGGTGATTTCTCTCCATCATCTTTGTAATATAAGGCACGTACTCCTGCCTCATTGTTAGTTCCAACTAAAGGCATGTTTTATACAATCTTTTCATGGCATGATTATTGTATGGTTTTGGGGGTTTCAAATATATGCTGAGGGTTTTGGTATTCAATATTTGGTTATGGTTTTCCTATGTTTTAATCATGTTTTTACATGCTTTAATAGTGGTTTGGACAATTGGTTACATGGGAAAGGTTAATTGGTAATTGGAATTGATTTTGGAAACACTATGACCCAGATATGTTTGATAAAATGCCTTTGATAATGCTTTTACTATATTATTGGACTTTTAATGGAACAATTGCATAGTATGATTTGGTAATAGAACCCTAAATGGTATAAATGGTTTTGAATGGTTAAAATGGTATGGTTTGGTGGTTATGGTTGTGGTTAATTAAATATCCTTATGGGGTATTAGGAAATCCCTCAAGTAAATATGCTAATGAACAACTTGTGGGGTACATTGGATTCCCCCAAGCAAACATAATAATGAAACACTTGAGGGGTACACGAGATTCCCCCAAGTTAACTTGATAATGTAATCTATGGGAACACATGAATCCCTCTTCCTAAATAAGTTTTCTAAGGACATTGCTTGTAAGCTATACTTGTATGACAATACCAATAATTATAGCCTTGGTTAATAAAAATGGTCTAATGGTTTTGTTGGATGGAAATGATTTTAGTTGGGCAATAATGAAGGGGTGTGATATCTAACCGTGAAGGTGCGATTCCAATGGATGGACACTAGAAACTCATGTTTTCCAACATGAGGGATGGTCATAGAGACCATAGATGATACTATTAGGTACATGGTAATCCTCTAAGTACACTTTGGATATGTATCATGGAGAGAAAAGGGTACTCGAGAATCTGCTACTCTTATGGTATCTCTGGTTCATATGGTTACACTCATCGAGGCTCGTTTAGGGGATTACACTAGACCCATATAACCCGTGGGTGATTCTAGGATGGTTAAGCTTATGTCAACAACTACCCAATTCTAGTTTAACAATTGAAATCAAGTAACCAAAAAAAGTGTTGAATAATTATAAACTAAAAATAAAGTAAACAATGCGAAAATTAAAATTGTGGAACAATCAGTGGATTAAAGCCCAGGGTTAAAGCACTTTGAACAATCATACTATGTTATTGAATTTCATTTGCCAATTTGCTTATCTTTGTTGTTGATTCGTAGGGTTATTTGCATGATCATGGTTTTCCAACCTCTAATCTTTTATCTAATTTGAACATTACAACTACATCATTGAGCGGGGATGTAATAATCTAATTAACTTAATTAAAGCTATCATCCTACATTAGAATCAAGTAAGGCATCTAAGTACATCCCTGTCCTAGACGCTAAGTTTAATTCTTTTTTTATAAAAGAATAAAAACCATATTTTGCTTATTCCCTTGTTCTATCTCCCTATTTCCTCTCCCGAGATCAAAAGGTTGACAATATATGTATTTTATGGGTGATCAATCCATATAATAAGTAAAACAAAAGTAAACAAACAACCAAATATGATAAGAACAATTAATAAAAATTAATCCAAAATAATAGTACTCATATTCTTGTCTTTAACACTGAAAAGAGGGTTTTTAGCCAATAATATTTATAATCACGATCCAAATTATTGAATACATATTATGAAAAATTAAAAGCTAAGTAAAATAATTAAAAATCTAATTTACGTGTAGCTAATTCAATGCAGTTTATAATGTAATGGGTAAAAAAATCAAATTACGCTCACTCTCACAAAGAATTCAAAAGTTACAGACAATGAACCATAAGCTTTCCCTTATTGTAATGGTCTACTAATATCAGAATGTCAAGTATAGGATCAAATAGGTCTTTTCCGGGTTGTAATGTAGGCTAAGGGACGGGTATAAACTATTTGGGAATAGTGACTAACCTCTCTAAGCGCTTTAATACACTACATTAAATATTTAAAACCAATCTCCAACAACCAAATTAAACTTTTTCATTCACCCATATCTTTTATTTTTGCCTCATCTCTTTTAAGCATTTTCACAAACACATGGTGGATGCATAGTTTACTACCACATGAATCAATTTTTCTATTTTTTCAAAATCATGGCAATATTTCTAGCATAAATTACATCACACCTATCCACCACACATCAATTATAAACACCAATAACTATTATCTTAGGGCATCAATTTCTCCTCTTTCTTCTTCAATTTCTCAAACTCCTTACTAATTCAAATTTTTGTTTTTCATTAAAGCACTTATGAGCTTTTTGGATCAAATTATGGTCTGTCAAAGAAAGGAATTAGACTACATATGAGGCTAAAAAGAAAAGGCCAAAGGCTTAATGAGGGTTAACTAGGATAATGCACAAAGGGTAGGACGAATAGAAGATATAAAACAAGGTTATCAAAGAAATGCCTAAATCACCTCCTAAATTCACACTCTTTATTTTGCCTTACACACATACCGAAAAAGTTCTAGACATCACATGAAACAAGGAATATATAAAAATCTCACACAATACATGGAACATTCTCAACTAAATAGGATCATCATAGACTCCCAACCAAACAATAGCATGAATTAAAATTTAAGCTAACAAATACAAGAGTAACAAACATGAGCCTAAGAGTCTCAAAAGTAGCCATTCACTCAATCAACATGCTTTTAAAAATTAAAAAAACTTGCATCATGTAATCAAAAATAGCACCAACAAGAATATGTCATGCAAAAAATTATTAAATTGAGCCAAAATTTGAAATTTCCCCAGAAAAACTTGACAGCACCCATGCGCCCATCCAAGTGTGCGTGGTCTTATCAAGTAATATAGTGGCCTTCAAAAAAGCCGAATATCAATCTCACAGAGACTTGATTTAACAACAATTTAATTCTAATTTAACTTTTAAGAATAATTTAGTGCAAGAGTTACAAAAAGAGTTTTTGTATTTTATAAATTAAAAATAAAGTAAACAATGTGAAAATTAAAATCTTGGAATAGTCAATGGATTAAAAACCAGGGTTAAAGAACTTTGAAAAATCATACTATTTTATTGTATTTGATTCATCAATTTGCTTATCTTGGTTGTTGACTTGTAGGGTTAATTGCGTAATCATGGATTCCCAACCTCTAATATTTTACCTAATTTGGACATTACAACTACATCGTTGAATGGGGATGTAATAATACCATTAAGTTAATTAAATCTATCATCCTACATTTGAATCAAGTAAGACATCTAAGTACATCCCTGTCCTAGATGCTAAGTTTAATTCTTTATTTTATAAATGAATCAAAACCATACTTTGTTTGTTTATTCCCATGTTCTATCACCCTATTCCCTCTTCCGAGATCAAAAGATTGATAATATATGTATTTTATGGGTGATCAATCCATAAAATTATTGAAACAATAATAAACAAACAACCAAATATGATAAGCACAATTAATCAAAATTAATCCAAAATAATAGTACTCATGTTCTTGGCTTTAACCCCTGACAGAGGGTTTTTAGCCGATAATATTCATAATCATGATCCAAAATATTGAACACATTTTATGAAAAATTAAAAGCTAATTAAAATAATTAAAAACCTAATTTACGTGAAGCTGTCTCCACCGTCACACATAATTGTCCAAGCACCAAATTAATTGTCCATTTTTGTTTCAGTGAATGTCCACAATTGTGTGCATATATAATAAATTCTCTGAATTATTGTAGGATTTAGAAATTGGCACAAATTCCAATATATTCCCACAAGATTGCCTTCATTACATAATATTTGTGCCATGCATTGTATTAAGAACAAGATAATGACAAGTTGTGTCGGCAAAATTGAAATGGTGGGATTTATCATGCGTCGCACTCATTAGTTATCCGAAATTGAGGGTGTGACGCACGCTAATCACGTGCACCCATTGGAATTGCATCTTATTTAATTTTCCAAGGTATTGGAGCATGCAACGGATTCTCATCGCACGCACACGCTGGATCTTGTATTCAAAATTTTTGTTAAGTCTTTATCATCCCATCTTTCATCCCTTGTAACGTGGTATATTTTTCATAGATTTTTAGCCTTTATATCATCAATATATCATCGTATCCATCTCACAAAGCTACCTACAACATCACACACCATAAATTAGAGATTAAAACAACACAATATTCTCAGCGACGAATCAAAACAATAGCTAAGATAAGGCTAATTCGCAATGATCTTCATTTTTATGTTCCGACTCTAGACTTAATCAAATTGAACTTTGCCCATTAAAAATAAGTTACTCCACTCATAATTACACATTTAAAATATTTGGAACACATTAAATACATTGAAATCCCACGAAGACAATTAGACACACACCTAGCTCAAGCTAGAAAAACTACTTTTCTCTATTAAATTCTAAATGGCTCAATCAAGTACAAACTTGTTTGAAAACACTTTGGACATTGTAAACACACACTTGGACACTTATAATTATTATTTATATGAATACAAACACGTTAAGCACACAAATTTCTCTCAAAAGAAAGCAAAATAAGCTAGAATAATGATACCGAAGTGCAGAAAATCACCTCAGATCATCACCCTACACTTAAACTCTTGTTCGTCCTCGAACAACTCTTTACTCTAAGAATCAAAAGATGAGGTGATGCTGCACTTCTACTAAAATAAAGACGCTTGAGCTAGTCGTACAATGATTACACGGAATGCAAGTTTCTACACAATGCATGTTATTTACACCATTGAAAGCTCAAGAATTCTACTCTGAAACATTCTAACCTCACGAATTGACTCAAAAAGTGGAAAATTCACACATATTCATCAATCAACAACATCATGCAAATCACCCACATTCATCAAACATGTTCCCCTCACAATGAGGGAGATACCTATAATTACTTACAATAATACAATTTATAACGTGATGGGTATAGGAATCAAAGTATGCTCACTCTCACAAAGAATTCACAAGTTATACACAATGAACCATAAGTTCGAACTTATTGTAATGCTCTACTAATATCAGAATGTCAAGTATAGGATCAAATAGGTCTTTTTCGGGTTGTAATATAGGCTAAGGGACGGGTATGAACTATTTGGAAATAGTGACTATCCTCTCTAAGTTCTTTAATATACTAAATTAAATTATTAAAACCAATCTCCAACAACCAAATTACACTTTTTCATCCACCCATATCTTTTATTTTTTCCTTATCTCTTTTAAGCATTTTCACAAACACATTGTGGACTCATAGTTTACCACCACATGAATCAATTTTTCTCTTTTTTTTTTACAATCATGGCAATATTTATATCATAAATTACATCACACCCATCCACCATACATCAATTAAAAACACCAATAACTATTACCTTGGGGCATCAATTTCACCTTTTTCTTCTTCAATTTATCAAACACCTTACTAATTCAATTTTTTGTTTTTTTATTAAAGCATTTAGGTTATTTTTGGATCAAATTAGGGTCTAATAAAAAAGGGTATTAGGATATATATAAGGATACTAAATAAAAGGACAAAGGATCTGTAACACCCCGTACTTTCAGACAAGAATTTAGACTGTCGTTCCTATGCATATAGCCCCGAACTAAATGATTCCTTGTTAATATGTTTGGTGATTGATCCTATTGTGTGTGAAAACATTTGAATATGAATTGAGGTCACAAAAATCCCCTAACTCTTAAGACGAGTTGAAAACATTTCTATTAATTAAGTTTTAGTGGATGTTTCAACTTGGGTCAAGTTTCATCGACCATAAATTCTTGTATATAATGAATTATAGGGCCTACTATATATAAAATGAAAGGTCTTTGAAGTAGCTTCCAACAATACCAATTTCTCCTTAACACGACACTCGAGAAAAAAGTAATGGCTTTTCAACAGGGCGTGCATCACCTAACAATCACAAACGTTCACTGGATAGAGTTTGCAATAGGCAGTGTGATGCAAACCATAAAGTTTTCCATTGGGAGAGCAACGTAAACCATAAATTTTGTCATAGCTTGTGCGATGAAAACCCCATGGTACAACGACTTGGACATTTTGTTTTTGAGGTATTCCGAGTGCAACCAAGTCTTTTTACACTCTAAAATAATCCATAATCATTATTTAACAAAATGAAGGTCATTAGTAATGTTTTAACTCCTCAAAAATCCCTAAATGATCATACAAAATACAATAGGAGAAAACAACTAGGGTTTGGGTAATCAAGCTTAAAGGTCCAATCTTTTCAAAATTTCTTCATGATTTCTTCGCAACTAAGGTACTTGGGTTTTCCCTAAACTACATGGGCTTGTTGAAAACACAATGAATAATGTTTAAAGTTATCAAGATCATGAATTTATAAAGGGGTTTTGGAATTTGTATTTGTAATTATGCATTATGAACTCTTTAAATGATATTATTGTTTTGGTCTTGAGGCCTTTCCCTTAAATTTATTTGTAGTCGTATATATGCATGTATAAAATGGATATTTAAGGTTTAATTGAGATAATGAACAATTATAACCCCTGTCTTGTTACCAAGACTTTTGTTTTCATATGTTATGATCTATTTAAATTACATTTACAAAAGCAAGATACAAATGTCTTAATTATTATTTATGACTTGATTATGGTTTTGATTTAAGGAGAGGGTGTTTTTACATATTGATAAATATTGAGGATATATAGAGAAAGAGTTGCATATTTTTTCACAAACTTCATGATCACCACATGTTTGTTGAAATATTTAAAAGAGTGATCTTTGCATAATTTGATAAATGCTTTGAAGTATGAATTTTCATAAATTGTTAGAAGTATGGTGTTCCAAACCTTATGCTTGAAAGAAGAGACTTTACTATGATATTTTATGGCTCAGAAATATGACTTGCAAGTCTTGGTGCGACGACACCAACCCAGATAATGCCATAACAGATTTCAGACCATAATAAAAGTCAGATTTCACTTATATTTTTAGAATGTGAGTTTTGAAAGATGATTGTTCAGAAAAGGTTAAAAATGGGCTCAAGAGATGTTAGGTGGTTACTCAAAGAAGGCACGAGTTCAAAAAACTCATTGCCCAAAACCATGATTTGCCGATGCGAGTTATTGTATCCCCAACAGGGATTATATGCTAGCCTAGTTCCCTATGGCGTATCAGAATCAGAATCAGAAACTCCAACTTTTGCGGCAAACTTGGGTTGGGGGCTTGGCTGCCGAGTCAAGGGCGGACTCCATATAGCCTGTGGGGTCGTAGAATTGTAGGGCGTACCACCTAACTTAAAAGTAATACAAATATTAGAACTGTCTTGTCAAAATTATTTTAAGATCATTGAAATTGCCCATGTGCTTTTAACTATTTTATGTATGATGTTTCAAACTTCTCTCATCTATGTTATCTATATGTAAACACATTTTTTTGGATTTCTCTGTGTACCAGTACATTTGTATTAACCCCCTATATTTTAGGTCTGTGGCTCAATCCAATGGTCCCGCTAAGCCGTAGGTCTATCAAACAAAATGTGCAGTCAGTGAGCCTTTTTTATTTTAGAAGGCCGATTTTTAGAAAATTATTATTTCATTCTGGTTTTGGGTTCGACTGGGGGCTTTGTCCTAATTTTAGACAAGTTATTATATTCTAATGTATTAGAGATTTCATAAACTGAGATGGGTGCTGTCTAGATACTTATTGATTTCATTCTGTGTTGTTACGTTGAACTCAGCGCATGACCATGATTTCATTTGTTTATTTCCATATTTCTTTTATATTATTATGAATATTATGCATGATTACCAGATACAGAAGGGAATTAGGGCCTTTATGGTTCGTGATGCTTGTCATGGCCAAGACCCTTGTTCGGGTCGTGACAAACTTTGTATCAGATCATGGTTCATGGTCCCAGGGTATCTGCAAAATTATGTTGGGTAGAGTCCTATTTATGGGTGTGTAGCACGCCACACTTATAACTAGAAGGCTACAAGGCGTTTAGGAATGTTTCTCTTTCTTAATGTTCTAGTTCGTTCTAGGGAGTTAGAATATTTCTTTTTCATACTCTAGTTCGTTCTATGGTGTCGTCCATATGAAAGTAAAGTTATCCCAACTCGTTTCTTACTCTGATGTTCTTAGATATGTCTCATTATATAGGCGAGTCAAGTGTAGAAGCTTAGAATATAAATGAGGTAGTCCTTTTCTACTTGAGTCATAAAGGATTTTAAAATTGTGTAAGGACTTGAGAGGAGTCCATTAGTGCTTCAAGGTGTATTAATTCTAGTGTAAACTTTGATGCAAGTGAAATCGTGCTCTTCATCCTAAGGTATTAAGTGTATCCATTCCCTTTCAAAATTCTTGTTGCAGATGTTATGCGTAATGGGAATGATGAGTAGAAAAATGTTGGAACTTTACTTTCACCCGAGTAGTAGTGTATGTTAAAGTGTCATGACTTATTGGTAGTGAGATTAGGCCAAAAAGTTGGTGATATGAAGTCATGAGGTTAGAAGTCAGAATGAGGGAGAATTATGTGTAAATAAATATTTTTTTTATGGTATAACCATTGTTTGAGGGATGATTTGTCATTTTATGGTGATAAACTAGTGTGGTAGCAATACTTGCAGACTGTACAGTAATTGTGAAGGAAGTGTTTGGCTATTATTATTATTTAATCAAAATAGGGAAGGAGCCTAGAGTGGATAGTTATGATGGTTATAGAAAACTCTTATAGGTTTTGAATAAAAATGGTTAGATTAGCCAATAAGTTATAATTATAGACTCATGGTTGTTTGTGGAATTTGAAGGTAGTATAAATGTTTGCTTGGGTAAGTAAGTATAATGAGAGAAACTAGAATATATAGACAAGATCATATTGGGTTATAATAGAAGATTAGGTTTAACCATGTCTATTATGTGACTTTACCTCCCTTCACCTCTTTTATTTAGTGGTTGTAAACTAGTACTACTTGTGAGAAGGTATGTAGTCGATTTTGAGGTATAGTAGTAATGTCATGGAGGTGATTTGGTTGTGGGTAGTATCTAGGTGAAATGAGGTATTTGGGTTGAATTTCCCAATTTGATGGACTAGTATATTATGTTGCATGCTTCATTGGTGGTAGATGATTGATGCTAGACTATAGGCTTGAATTTTTTATGTAAAATATTATGGTAAGATTAGTAGCTTAATATTAATGATGTATCTTTTGCAGGAATGAATTAGTAGGCTTGATGTTAATTGTGAAAGAGCCTAGGTTTATAATTTATGAAAAGTTTAAGTGGTAATTTTGACATATATGTGTATATGAGGACTAGTGTTAAAATGATAAATTGTGGGTGAGTCATTAAGTGGATAAGGGCGTAAGTATATAAGAATAAGTTGCACCCCCTTGGTAGTATGGCATTAGGTAAGATTTTATGTTATAAGTTATGTGATTAATGGTCTAATGTTAGAAGGTTAAGTAGTTGAGAGTGGATTTTTATGTGATAAGGAGTGAGGATGCGTATGCTCATGAGACTGTGAGTCGTAGGTTGATGACAATAGAGGATTGCAAAGAGTAGAATTCTGGGAAAGCAATGCCTTGAGAGTATGCTTAAAAGGGGAATGTTTAGCATTTATGTGTATAAGTGTTTTGTGTAACTAGTTTGTGTTCTTGAAATTATAGTATGGAGAAGTATAGTGAGTTGTTGTATGGTGTTCGTTAGAGTTGAATTAAGAAAATATTGGTAGGCAATATGAGCCTTGGGTATGGTTTTACAAAATTTGTTAAGTTGTAAGTTATGTGATTAGAGGTGTAATGCGAGTATTCTAAGGAGTTGATGATGGAGTGTTAAGTGCTTAGCAGCATGGATGTCCATGCCCATAATAATATTAGTCATGAGTCAATGACTTTGTGGTTAGAGGAAGTTATGATTAGTATCCCTGAGGGGGGATGTCTCAGAAAGAATTTAGTGTCTTTATGTTAAATTATTGAGGGAATTTTACGTTCATGTGTATACTGATACCCCCTATTGCAATGAGAATTGTGGTTATAGATTGATAAGAATTTATGTTCTCAAGTCTAGGATTGTGACTTTGATCTAAGGGGGAGATGGTGAGTTAAGGTAGTTTCTAAATTTTCTCATTGTGGCAAGTTAGGAAAGAGTCATGATAAACCTATTCCTATTCAAAAATGTCCCTCCTACTTCAGTTTAAGAGTTCATTCTACCAATGTCTTATGTACTCAACCCGGCCTATGTCTAAGGTTTGAGCTCTCCATGTAACTCATGTCATGTCTCGACTTCAAAACTAGAAGCAATAATTTCCCTTAGTGATCCAATATTCCAGGTATCCAAGCCATATGTTATGTTGCTCATGAACCATAAATCTGTATCCCAAATCGTGCTTGCTTCTAAGGAACTATGTTTCTATATGTTACAAATTTATTTTAGGCAAGGATTAGTCAAAAATGATAAGGTTGTTCAAATTCATGACTATTTCATCCCTGAAAATAAGAAGTGATAGCTTCGAGTAGGAGTCCTTATCTTAATCATTGACTTCGTGAATTCTAAACTTATGTTATACGATTCATGATGTGAGCACCCATGTTTCTCACTATAGTGTGTCCTAAGAAATCATGTTGCATTGTGTTTATGCTGAACGACTCTTTACTTATGATCCAGACACTTGATATATGAAGCACTTCGTGCCTGTTCTATTATATATTCCTTTCATGTCCCTTCTTGAGTATTGTAATAATTATAAGTTATGATCAAATAATCTTACTTCCATTCATGATATTTATGCTCAGGTTACCCAATTACCCTCCGTATGTTAGTATAATGGTGGTTGTGGAAGCGTAGTAGTGTGTTAGATGGGGGAGTAGTAAGGTTATAAGTGAAAAGGAAAAGAAGGAGATGAACTTTTATTGTGTGAAATAGCTAAGAAGAAGAGATATAGCAAAAATATTTTTGAGAGTGATTGAAACTGCTAGTCTTAGTGGGGAGATCCATGTCGTGGGTGTAGTAATGATTAGGCTTGAATGTTCTAATTGATCAAAACACAAACCTATGTTCCATATGGTTAGTATTCCTTGAATTAAGGCTTGAGGTTGTTGGGTTATAGTGATGAGGTGAGGTGATTTCTTAATGTGATGTAAAGTGCAGGGTCCCATAGTTTAAATTAGCACCTCTTTCCTTTGAGTTAGGCTTGAACCTAGAAGTATTATATGGCGGGACATTTCTAGTGGTTATATGTGTTATGGGAGAATTGTAAGTTGGAAATAAAGAAGCATGTTGATTAATGTTGGGGTATAGATGAGTAGTGTCTCTAAGTTTAAGTCTTTTTGTTGTATCTTGTAAGATGGAGAATGTTAATATTCTTATGTCCTGCGAGAATCTTATCTCATGTCTTGGGCCAATCTTAATTAGGCTGAGGACTCCTAGGAAAAATTCATTTCTTACAATGCTTTGATCATGTGCCATAAAACACATGCCAAGATCATGTCGATGTTAAGTTTCATTCTCTCGGGTTTCATGCTTACACGCTTCCCTAGGGGTTATCATGAAGATCATGTGATGCCTCTGCATATTTTGATAAGGAAAAATGATCAAATCAATATTACGTTCTGCATTCTACACGTTTAGAGCTTCAAGAAGTCCCTACCCATCATTCAGGGATGGATGATCCCAGGGGAGAGATAATGTAACACCCCGTACTTTAGGGCAAGAATTCATATTATCGTTCCTATGCGCATAGACCCGAACTAAATGATTCCTTGTTAATATATGTGTGGTGATCGATCCTATAGTGTGGGAAAACTTTAGAATATGAATTGAGGTCAAAAAAATCCCCTAACTCTAAGACTAGTTGAAAACATTTCTATTGATTATGTTTTAGAGGACGTTCCAACTTGGGTCAAGTTCCATCGACCATAAATTCTTGTATATAACACATTAGAGGGCCTACTATGTATCAAATGAAAGGTCTTCGAAGTAGATTTCCAAACATACAAATTTCACCTTAATCCGACACCTGAGTGAAAAGGTATGGCTTTGCAAAGGTGTGTACGTCTCCTAACAATCACAAACGTTCACTGGAAAGAGTTTTCCATAGGCAATGCGACAAAAACCATAAAGTTTGCCATAGGGAGTGAGACGCAAACCATAAAGTTTGCCATAGCTTGTGCGGCGCAAACCCCATGGCACAACGACCTGGACATTTCATTTTTGAGGTATTCTGAGGGCAACCAAGTCTTTTTATACTCGAAAACCATCCCAAATAATCCTTTAATGAAATTAAGGTCATTAATAATGTTTTAACTCAAAAATCCCTAAACCATATTCCAAAACACAAGAGAAGAAAACAACTAGGGTTTGGTCAATCAAGCTTAAAGGTCCAATCTTTTAAAAATTTCTTCGTGATTTCTTCGCAACTAAGGTACGTGGGGTTTTCCTAAACTACATGGGGTTATAGAAAACACATTCAATAAGTTTTAAAGTTATAAAGATCATGAATTTATAAAGGGGTTTTGGAATTTGCATTTGTAATTATGCATTATGAACTCTTTAAATGACATTATTGTTTTGGTCTTGAGTCTTTTACCCTAAATTGATTTGTACTCGTATATACATATGTATGAAATTGAGATTTAATGTTTAATTGAGAGTATGAAAAATTATAACCCCTCTCTTGTTACTAAGCCTTTTGTTTTTGTACGTTATGAGCTATTTAAATTGAATTTAGAAAATCAAGATACAAATATCTTGATTATTGTTTATGACTTGATTATGGTTTCGAATTGACGAGAGGGTTCTTTTAAATGTTGATAAATTTTGAGGATATATAGTGAAAGTTTCATATTTTGTCACAAACTTCATGAACACCACATGTTTGTTGAAATGTTGAAAAGAGTGATCTTTGCAAAATTTGATAAATGCTTTGAAGCATGAATTTTCATAAATTGTTGGAAGTACGGTGGTCCAAACCTTATGCTTGAAAGAAGAGACTTTATTAAGATATTTATGGCTTAGAAATATGAATTTCAAGTCTTGGTATGACGACACCAAACTAGATAATGCTATAACAGATTTCATACCATAATAGAAGTCAGATTTCACTTATATTTTCTGAATGTGAGTTTTGAACGATGATTGTTCAGAAAAGGTTAAAAATGGGCTCAAGAGATGTTAGTTGGTTACCCAAAGAAGGAACGAGTTCAGAAAACTCATTGCCCGAAATCGTTTTTTGCCAATGCGGGTTATTGTATCCCCAAGAGGGATTATACGCTGGCCTAGTGCCCTGTGGAGTATCAGAATCAGAATCAGAAACTCCAACTCTTGCTACAAACTTGGGTTGAGGGCTTGGTCGCTGAGTCATGGGCTGACTCCATATAGCCCATTGGGTTGTAGAATTGTAGGTCATACCACCTAACTCAGAAGTAATACAAAGATTAGAACTGCCTTGTCAAAATCGTTTTAACATCACTGAAATTGCCCATGTGTTTTTAAATATTTCATGCATGATATTTCAAACTTTATCTCATCTATGTTATTGATATGTAAACACATTATTTTTTATTTCTCTGTGTACCAGTACGTTTGTATTGACCCCATATATTTCAGAGTCTGAGGCTCAGTTCAGAGGTCCCGTAAGCCCTAGGTCTATCTGACAGAAGTGTGCAGTCGGTGAGCCTTCTTTATTTCGGAAGGCCTATTTTGAGAACATTATTATTTCATTCTGGTCTTGGGTCCGACTGGGAGCCTTGTCCCATTTTTAGAAAAGTTATTATATTCTAATGTATTAGAGATTTTGTAGACTGAGATGGATATTATATAGACACTTACTGATTTCATTCGTATTGTTAAGTTGAACTCAGCATATTACCATGATTTCATTTTTTTATTTCCACATTTCTTTTATATTATTGTGAATATTTTGCATGATTATCAGATATAGAAGGGCTCCTAGGACTTCATGGTTCGGGATACTCATCACGGACATGACCACTGTTTGGGTCGTGATAGGCTCAATGGGAATTAACTAGGATAATGCACAAAGGGTAGGACAAATAGAAGATATAAAACAAGGTTATCAAAGAAATGCCTAAATCATCTCCTAAACCCACTCTCTTTATTTCGCTTTACACACACACCGGGCAAGTTCTAGACATCACATGCAACAAAGAATATACAAAAATCTCACACCACACATGGCACATGCTCAACTCAATATAATCATCATAGACTCCCAACCAAACAATAGCATGAATTCAAATTTAAGCCAACAAGTACAAAAGTCACAAACATGAGCCTAAGATTCTCAAAAGTAGCCATTCACTCAATCAACATACTTTTACAAACAAAAAAAACTTGCACCATGTAGTAAAAAATAGCACCAATAATAATATCTCACACAAAAAAGTTTAAATTGTGCCAAAATTTGGGAATTTCCCCACCCCACACTTAAAAGTCTACTTTGTCCCCAAAGTGAATTTAAAAGTAAGAGATAGAAACACTCCCTGAGGCCTCTAGGCCTAGCTAGTAGCATCTTTACACATAAAGGAGATCCGTGGGACCCCACACTCAGTTTTTCCCATGCTCCTTAGCTCAAGTTTGTGGTACTCAGACTTCGAATTAACCTTTGACTCAACCGAAAACAAAAACAACGTGAAATAAAAACTAAAAACTAAAAAGAAAACATACCTAATTAACTTGGGTTGCTTCCTAAGCAACACCTATTTTAGTATTATGGCACGGCAAAGTTTAACGACTTAGTCATTCTCTTTCCTTCTTTTTCTCACGCTTGGTCTCCATCTTCTTATTCTTTTCACCCCGCTTGGGTATGAATTCTTATGGGCAGTACATTTTTCAACTATAGACTTTTTAGACTCATCAATTAGCATCCCACCAGGCTGCATTATTAGAGGTTTGGGTAACTCAATGAGGGTGTCCGAAGAGGTCTTTGGTGGACCAACCACCCCATACTTATCCCCTTCAATAATAGTGATCATGCACAAACCTTTATACTGGGATGATGTGTTTAGTGATTGGTAAACTTTAAATACCGCCTCGTCATGCTCCAACCTCATGGTGAGCATACCTTCTCTAACATCAATCAATGCTTCTCCCATTGCAAAAAATGGATGCCCCAAGATGATTAGTACCTATTTTTTTTCCTTAAAATCAAGAACAAAAAATTTAATAGGATTAATGAACTTACCAACCATAATAAAGACATCCTCGATGATTCCTTTCAGACGGGATATGCCTCCATTCGCCAACTGCAGAAGCGTAATGGTCGGTCTAGGCTTTCCCAAGCCTAATATGGTGAACAAAGAGAGGGGCATCAAATTTATACTCGCCCATAAGTCACACAGTGCATTGACCACTTTACTCCCAATTTAGACAGGAGATTAAACTTCCCCGAATCTCTCAACTTCTTTGGGATTTTCTGTGTCATTACCAGGCTACACTCTTTAGTGAGTTTCATGGTCTCAACCTCCTGCAGCTTAGTTTTATTTGCAACCATATCCCTTAAGTACTTTGCATATTTTTGCATACCCTGTAAAACATCTAACAAAGGTAAGTTAATGTGAAGCTCTCTGAACTTGTCAAAGAACTTCTTAAACATTACATCCTCCTTTGCTTTAAAGTGCTTTTGAGGAAAGGGTAATGGAGGCATCTTCTTCACTTCTTCTACATAAACTTTTTCTTTTAAGTTCTCAGACTTTCTTGAATTTTTAGCAACTCTATCATTTACCTATTGGGTCACCATATCAGCATCTACCTCTTTTGTTGTCTTTGGAGGTTCGCCTTGAATCTCTTTACCACTTCTTAATGTGATTCCCATAACCTGCTTTGGAGTTTCAGTGTTTGCTGGCAAACTACCTTGTGACCTTGTATTTAATGCTTGTGATAATTTCCCCAACTGCGACTCTAAACTTTTTGTGGCCGTTTGCTGATTTTTCATGTCTGTAGTCAACTGTGCTTGGTTAGCTAAAAGATGCTTCAGAATCTCCTCCATATTACTAGTTGACTGATTGGTTTGGTCTTGTGGCTATGGAATTTTGCTATTGTTGTGCATTCCAAGGCTGATTCTACATTTTCATGTTGTAGACGTTACCAAAATTTGTCCTTTGAGAATTGCCTACATACATCACTAATTACAGATTTGAATCACACATGACTACTGAATGGATATTATTTCTACATACTTTACACCAACTTGCACCTTGTTGGATAGCATTGACTGTGGCTGTAGGTTGTGCTGCTCCAAATTTTATGCAGTTGAACTGAGTGTTGATCAAATTGTGTAATGCAGAAACCTATGCTGATAAGACAGTGAATTGGTCCACCTCCAATATACTAGTAATTTTTTTAGTGGAACTTCTAGAATCTTAATGCCACTCTGAATTTCCTTGTGCTACTCGGTTCAATAATGTGTACATATCATCATAAGTCAATTCCAGTGCTTGACCACCTATTGTTAAATTTAAGTAAATCTTCGTATTGTAATCAAGAGTTTCTACAAAAGTGTGAGCTATTACCTTATTATACTATTGGTGATATGGACAGTCTCGAATAAGTGCCTTGAATCATTCCCAAGCATGATAAAGGTTCTTGTCTGTCCTCTTCTTGAAGCCACTATCTCACTGCGATGTCTCGCAGTGTTGCCAGATGAGGAATTTTTTGGCTAAGGCATCCCATGTAGTGATTGAGTTGGTTGGATCCGCATTCAACCATGTTTTTGCTTCCCCCAGAAGTGAACGGGGAAAAAGTGCTAGCCTCACATAATCTGTATTAACCCAATCGAAATGAATGTGATAGTAAGCTCAGTGAAATTTTGCAAGTGGACATGTAGGTCCTCGTGTGAAAGCCCTACAAATTTCCACTACTGATTATAAGCTACACCATATAGTGCTTTAACTCAAAATTCCCACCAGCAGTCGGTGTAACGCCCTAATTTTTCTGAATCAGAATGATACACGGTTCTTATGACCTCGAGGGACCACAAGCTAACCCATGACTGATATATGTACCTGTATACTATAATTCATGACATAATAATGCGGAAAACATTCACAATAGGCCATAAGGTTCAACTGAAATAATATAACATCCATATAGGCAAAAAATACCCAAAACAACTGAAAACTGAATCTGAACGCTAAATCTGAGCGTAAATCCAAAAGTTTCTAAGTACTATCTGAAATAAGGATTTGAAGGAACATGTCTCCAACTAACTCTGTAAAACTGAACTGAATAAATAAATAAATAAATCAAATAATGTCATCCTTGAATAAAGAGGACTCACTGCAACTCTGTATGCTCAATGCGACTGCAACTGCTGGTCTGGGACTTGTGCCTCTGAACCTATGGTGTAACATGAAAAGAAAGAACCATATCGTAAATACGTCAGTACAACTGGAGTACTGAGTATACGAGTAAGGTAGGCTAATGCAAAGGGTTTACATGCATGAATAATACTACTGACTGACTGATATGAACGTAAGAGTGCAAACATACATACATAGTAACTAAGATCATAAGTACATAATGTCTAAATCTGTACGATAATACATGGATGGAATCGTAGTTCTGATAACATGGATGATTGTATCTGACAGCCCTGAATCTGGTTGAACTCTCTGAGTTCCGTGCTATAACTAAATTTGAAAGTATCTAACAGTCCTGGTATACTGATATCTGAAGAACTATCTGAGTTCTTTTACTAAGATTGATACTAAAACTGTGGGAGGTAGCTATTTAACCGAAATGTCCCATGTATACCATTACGACTAAGTTGGGGTCCAATCTTTGCCCCGATTGGAGGGGTGTCAATACCGCACCACTGGTAAAGACAGTTCTGAGTGACCCTTATCTGGCAGGTACTAAAAGTAAGAATGGTGGGACCCTGAACTGACAGGTTAAGCCACCTCATCAACCCTAATCTGAAAGGCTAAGATGTCTCAACCTAGGATGGCTATGTAGTTCTGGAATACAAGGATGACTTCTAAGAATCACACCCTAAACTGGTAACTGAGTCCTCATCCTTGGTTTCACTCGGTGCTAACATGGACTTGTTATTTAGATACCATGGACTCATGTACATAGGAATTTCTAGTATCCTAGGCATTTTATCAAGCACCTTACATGCATTCTCTAAGGCATAGGTGGATTTCATACTTGCATTATATCAAACCACCCAAAATTCATGATTTTTAACCAATAACCACATATATTCCATGAAAACATTCTTAGATATCATCTTGAAACTTAAACAACAATCGTCAAAATGTACATACTCATATCACCACAAAAAGTTTACAAAATAATATTTAAAACATGGTTCTTGAGCTCTATGAACGAATTGGATCCATAGATGAACACTACGCATACCTTAGAAAGGAAACCTTGATGATTTGCTGAAGAGTTCTTGGATTTGGGAAACTTAATTCTCAATTATCTTGGAAAAAGGCTTAAATATTGCTTTTGAGAGATGAGTTTGATGGAAACCCTAATCTTGTGGTTGAGAGAGTAAGAGAGGGTTTTTGAGATGCTTAACTAATGAAAAATGGGAAAAATTACGACTCTTTAGGGTTATAAGTCATGGAAGGTGAAGGAAAAGACCAAAATACTCTTATGAAATAAATTCCCAGTCGCTGAAAATCATAGCTGATGACATTTGTGACAAGGCATCAAAAATGTGGTAAGCCGTCAAAAATACCGTCATACAAGAGCTGGAATTGATAGTTTCTGCCTAAGTCTAACGACCTTCGTGATAGGGCGTCATAAGTCTGGTAAGCTACCAAGAATGTTGTCACTTAGGAGCTGATTTCTGCCTAAGGCTGACGACCTTTGTGGTAGGGCGTCACAAGTGCGGTAAGCTACCATGAATGTCGTCACACTTTTTCCAGCCTGACATGCTGGAGTAAAATAGGAATAACTCTATGGTCCGATATCGGATTTAGGAAAAATTTGTATAGTTTAAAAGATAATTCAATTATATATCTGTTTTTTTATCATAAGATCAAAAATTCTAAGTATAATGAGAGATATACTCATTTGAAGTTGAATATACCAATATCCTTCTCAAGAATTCAATTTGTAAGGAATATTTTGATTCGTCTGATAGCTGGGAGTTATTTGAAGCCTTAATATACATCTAACCTAATCATAAAATTATAAAAGAACCATGATGTACTATGCATAAGCTTGGTACATAGCTCTAACATTGGTTTGGATTTTTTGGGGTATTACAATATCTCCCCCTTAGAAACATTCGTCCTCGAATGATGACTGCTTGAGAGGGGAGAAAAGATAAAATGATGCATAGACTGATCATGCTCAACTGGCACATGATTTTAGGACTTAATTGAATTCTAAACTAAATATAGCCAACTGAACATGCATATCTGATGCATGACTGATAAGTTGAACTCATAAATGCATGATAAGCTATGCACTGATACTTGATACCAATTTTATACTGGAATTTTGAACATGTAACTGAATAAACTTAAGGAAAATGGTTACCTCAAGCTAATTCTAAATTAGCGAAGAAAATATAAGGGTACTTGGTTCGCATTTCTGCTTCTGCTTCCCAAGTAGCTCCCTCCATGGATTGATTCCGCCAAAGAACCTTGACTAGAGGTACTTCTTTGTTCCTCATACTACGAGTCTGATAGTCGAGGATTTTGACTGGAATCTCTTTATAAGAGAGGCTATCCTGAATGTCAACACTTTGAATATGGACTACAACTGCTGGGTCACCTATGCACTTCTTTAGCAAAGAGACATGAGAGAATGGATGAACTGAGGCTAGATGTGAAGGCAATTCGAGCTCATAGGCTACATTACCAAAGCGACTGAGAATCCTGAAGGGACTGACATATCGGGGACTGAGATTTCCCTTCGTGCCGAATCTCTTCACTTCCTTCATGGGAGAGATCTTGAGATAGACATAGTCATCGACCTCAAATTCGAGATCCTTTCTACAAACATCCGCATAAGACTTCTGTTGGCTCTGAGCAGCCCGGAGTATTTCTCTGATCAACTGAACTTTCTCTAAGGCATCAAATACTAAGTCAGGCCCTATGACTATGGTCTCACTAACTTCAAACCAACAGATCGGAGACCTACATCTCCTACCATAGAGATCTTCGAATGGAGACATCTGAATACTGGAGTGATAGTTGTTGTTGTATGCAAACTCAATCAAAGGAAAGTGGTCATCCTAGCTTCCCTTGAAATCAATTGCACACGCCCTTAGCAAATCTTCTAGGGTCTGAATGGTCCTTTCTGCTTGACCATCTGTCTGAGGATGAAATATTATACTGAGATGAACTTAGGTGCCAAGACCCTTTTGGAATGCTTTCCAGAATTGAAAGGTGAAAAGGGTACCTCTGTCTAAGATGATAAATAGTGTAACACCGTGTAATCTGACCAACTCCCTTATATAGATTTTGGTATAATCCTCAACTGAGTAAGAGGTACGAACTAGAAGGAAATTAGCTGACTTGGTCATTCTGTCTACAATGACCCAAACTGAATCATGCTGATGACGTGTTCTAGGCAAACCCATCACGAGTTCCATGTTCACTTCTTCCCACTTCCAAGTATGAATAGTGAACTCCTGTATGGAACCACTAGGTTTCTGATGCTCTATCTTAACCTGCTGACATGTAGAGCATTTAGCCACAAACTCTGTAACATCCCTCTTCATCCTACTACACCAATAGATGTCCCGTAAGTCCCGGTACATCTCAGTGGCCCCTGGATGAATAGAGTATCGTGCACCATGCGCTTCTGCAATAATTCACTGCCTCAAGTCATCTACACTGGTAACACATAGATGACCCTTACAACGAAAAACACCATCTCCCCCTTGGGAGAAAACCTCTACTTCCTGACTCTGAACTGACTCTTTTAGTTTGACAAGGCTAAGATCCCTTTATTGCTTGTCTTTCAACTTGGAAACTAGAGATGACTCTGAACTACTCTGAATACATACACCACCCTATGAAGAGTCGACTAAGCGAACGACTAGTCTGGAAAGCTGATGAATCTCCTGAGATAATTTCTTCTTACTATCCTCAACATGGGAAACACTACCCATAGATAGTCTACTGAGTGCATCGGCCACTATATTGGCCTTTCCAGGATGATAAAGAAAACTCATGTCATAATCCTTCAAGAGCTCTAACCATTTTCTCTGACAAAGATTGAGATCTTTCAGGGAAAATACATACTGAAGGCTCTTATGATCTGTGAAGATGTCTACATGAACATTGTATAGATAATGCCTCCAAATCTTTAAGGCAAAGAAAACTGTTGCTAACTCAAGGTCATGAGTAGGATAATTTTTCTCATGGGGCTTTAACTGTTTGAGGCGTAGGCTATGACTCTACCATACTACATGAGGACAAAACCTAAACCTACTCTAGATGCATCACAATATACTACTAATCCATCGAAACTGTTGGGAAGTGCTAAAACTGGAGCTGAGGTGAGTCGAGTTTTCAACTCCTGAAAACTCTTCTTGCAAGTTCTAACCACTGAAACATGACCTTTTTCTGAGTAAATTTGGACATAGGAGATGCAATAGAAGAAAATACCTTGAAAAACAGTCGGTAATAGCCAGCCAAACCCAAGAAACTCCTAATATCTGATGGAGAGACAAGGTGAGGCCAGTTTCTTACAGCTTTGGTTTTCTGAGGATCTACTCTAATTTCATCACCGGAAACAATGTGGCCAAGTAATGCTACTGATCTTAGCCAAAATTTGCACTTACTAAACTTGGCGAACAACTGGTGATCCCTGAGAGTCTGAAGAACAATTATAAGATTGTCTGAATGATCACGCTCTGTGCGAGAATAAACCAGAATATCATCTATGAAGACTATGATGAATGTGTCCAAGTACTGCTTGAACACCCGGTTCATCAAGTCCATGAAAGCTGCAGGGGCATTGGTAAGACCAAAGGACATGACTAGAAATTCAAAGTGACCATACCGAATACGAAAAACAGTCTTCGAAATGTCACATTCTTTAACTCTGAGCTGTTGATAGCCTGATCTGAGGTCTATCTTTGAGAGATAACTGGCACCCTAAAGTTAGTCAAACAAGTCGTCTATCCTTGGCAGCGAATACCTGTTCTTGACCGTTACTTTGTTGAGCTGACGGTAATCAATACATATTCTGAGAGAACCGTCTTTCTTGCACATGAATAAGACTGGTGCACCTCATGGGGATACACTGGGCCTGATAAATCCCTTATCTAAGAGATCCTTCAACTGATCTTTTAGTTCCTTGAGCTCTACTGGTGCCATTCTATATAGCGGAATAAAAATAGGCTGAGTATCTGGGAGAAGATCTATGCCAAAGTCTATTTCTCTTTCGAGAGGAATTCCTAGAAGATCTTCGGGAAAGGCATCTGAATATTCATTAACCACTAGGACTAATTCGAGACTGGGACATTCGGAACTGGAATCCTTAACATGCACGAGATGATACACACACTTCTTAGAAATCATTTTCGTTGCCCGAAGGTAGGAAATAAGTTGTCCCCTGAAAGATGAAGTTCTACCCTTCCACTCTAGGACGGTCTCATTTAGGAACTAAAATTGAACTATCCTATTTCTGCAGTCGACTATGGCATAACAGTAATGAAGCCAATCCATGCTGAGAATGACATCAAAATCAATCATCTCTAACTCGACTAAATCTGTAGATGTGGATTTTTGAAATATCATAACCGGGCAGTTCTTGTATACCCGCCGAACAATGATGGTTTTACCCAATGGGGTAGAGACTGAAAAGGGCTTTGCTAAAATTTCGGGACTGATTCCGAAATTGCCTGCTATGTATGGAGTGACAAAAGACAAGGATACACCTGGGTCTAGAAAAGCATAAACATGAAAATGGAAAATTTGTAATGTACTAGTAACGATATCAGGAGAATTTGCCTGATCCTGTCAGGTCTGAAGAGCATAGAGTCTATTTGGGCGTTGCCCACTAGTAGCACCGGAAGTGGCACCCTGCTGGTTCGGGCGATCGGACTGAGCTGTGGAACGATTCTGCTGACTCTGAGGGCCTGGCTGAGGACACTCCCTAATCCTATAGGCTGGCTTACCACAACCAAAATAGACATCACTACCGGCACTGCAAATACCCTTATGGTTCTTACCATAAATCTGACAAAAGGGGTTTATTCGGGCACTGCTAATAATGCCCTGAGATTTATAGCCTGGTTCACTGTCTCTGTTGCCATCCCTAAACTTTGGCACTGGGGAACTAGCGTAGGAAGGGGCTGGAACTTCTAACTTAGGACGAAACTACGAACTATTTCCTCTCTCTGATTTGGGCTGAGCAAAACTGAAACTGCCTGCTCTTGCTCTCTTGTTCTGCCTCTCCCTAGTCTTAACCTTCTGCTCCTCTATCTGTTGAGCGTGGTTCATGATCCTGGCTAAAGTCATATCACTATTCAGCATCGCAGACCTACAACCATTTACCACGCTATCATTCACCCCTAACACAAACTTGCTCATCTTAGCCCTGTTGTCTGCAACCACATGAGGGGCATATCTGGCTAGCTGAGTAAATCTAAGAGAATACTCTCTAACTATCATATTTCCCTGCCTGAGATTGATGAACTCAAGAACTTTGGCCTCTCTCAGCTCTTGGGGAAAGAATCTGTCTAAGCAAGCCGTGAAAAATTCTTCCCACTCAACAGGACCTGCATCCTCTAACCTTTATGCTAACCAATGCTTGTACCAAGTGTGAGTGACACCCTGCAATTGGTAGGCGGCTAACTCGGCACTCTGATAAGAAGTGACTCCCATGATATCAATGACCTTCTGGACTTGGTCAATGAATTCCTGAGGATCCTCGACTGGCTTAGACCCAAATAAGGATGGAGGGTTTATTCGGGTGAAGTCCTGAATCCTAGATGCTGCTGAATTAGCCACTAGGTTGGATAGAATGACTGCTGGTCATTCATTTTGGGAAGCTACAGACTTATCAAGAGCGCTAAATGCCATCCTGAACTCCGCATGAGAAACATGTTCGCCCAAAGGATCTTCGGGCTAAGGAGCTGGCTGATTTCTTCTCTTTGGAGGTATGTTTCTGAAATAAGAGAAGAGAAGATTAGACTGAGATACTGATTTGAAATTATGTTTAATAACACGAAATGAATACTGAAGAAAGGGAACTATTTCTAAAACATCTCATAGCCTCCTGTACATAAATGTGGCACGCAACACACCCATGTACAAGACTTTACTAGATGCGGCTTTCAGACTTCCTAGGACTCTATTGAACCTTAGGCCTGATACCAAGTTTGTAACGCCACAATTTTTTTGAATCAGAATGCTACACGGTGCTTATGACCTCAAGGGACCACAAGCTAACCCATGAATGATATATATACCTGTATATTTCAATTCATGACTTAATAATGCGGAAAATATGCACAATTGAAATAATATAACATCCATATGGGTGAAAAATTCCCAAAACAACTGAAAACTGAATCTGAAAGCTAAATCTGAGCTTAAATCCGAAAGCCTCTAAGTACTTTATGAAATAAGGAGTTGAAGGAACATGTCTCCAACTAATTCTGTAAAATTGAACTGAAGAAATAAATGAATAAATCAAATAATGTCATCCTCGAATGAAGAGGACTCACTGCAACTCTGTATGCTTAATGTGACTGCTACTGCTGGTCTAGGGCTCGTGCCTCTAAACCTATGGTGTAACATAAAAAGAAAGAACCATAGCAAAAATGCATCAGTACAACTGGAGTACTAAGTATACGAGTAAGGTAGGCTAATGCAAAGGGTTAACATGCATGAATAATACTACTGACAGACTGATATGAACGTAAGAGTGCAAACATACATACACAGTAACTAAGATCGTAAGTAAATAATGTCTAAATCTGTACGCTAATACATGGCTGGAACCGTAGTTCTGATAACATGGATGACTGTATCCGACAGCCCTGAATCTGGTTGAACTCTCTGAGTTTCGTGCTATAACTGAATTTGACTGTATCTAAGAGTCCTGGTATACTGATATATGAAGAAATGTCTGAGTTCTTTTACTAAGACTGATACTGAAACTGTGGTAGGTAGTTGTTTAACTGACATGCCCCATGTATACCATTACGGCTAATCTGGGGTCCAATAAATGCCCCGATTGGAGGGGTGTCAATATCGCGCCACTGGTAAGGACATTTGTGAGTGACCCTTATCTGGAAGGTACTCAAAGTGAGAATGTTGGGACCCTGAACTGACAGGTTAAGCCACCTCATCAACCCTAATCTGACAGGGTAAGATGTCTCAACCTACGCTGGCTACATAGTTCTGGAACACAAGGATGATTGCTAAGAATCACACCCTAAACTGGTAGGTGAGTTCCCATCCTTGGTTTCACTTGGTTCTAACTTCTAATCCCATCTAAAGAGACTAAACATGATTCAACTTACTGTACATGGACAGATTAACTTACTTCCGTTGACTGACGGAGTAGTACTATTATCTAAGAGTTAACATAGATCATGATATTTTAGAGGTCTCCTGAGTTACATGACTGACTTAGTTTTATAGATTATAGCTTGACTGATATTATCGTGACAACATGACATGGATCTACGCACACAACTATGTTTTTTGGGTACGAATACCCCCAGGACTCAATAGAAGGAAACTGACACATATGACCTGACTTGAGCACAAGATTTGAGTCCACAATTCATAATATCATACGTAAGGGATAGCGTGCTTCATGGGTTTATTCAACATCTCAACATGGTAGGAAAACATGGATATATTTCGTATACATAATTCATATCTCCATCATCATACATGCTTCATTACACCACCATGAAATACATAAATAGCATCGAAATTCATATTGAAGTGTATAGCTAACATGGTATTTAGATAGCATGGAATCATGTACATAGGAGTTTCTAGAATCCTAGGCATTTTATAGAACACCTTACATGCATTCTCTAAGGAATAGATGGATTTCATACTTGCATTATATCAAACCACCCAAAATTCATGATTTTCAACCAACAACCACATATATTCCATGAAAACATTCTTAGATATCATCTTGAAACTTAAAAAACAATCGTCAACATGTACATACTCATATCACCCCAAAAAGTTTACAAAATAATATTCAAAACATGGTTCTTGAGCTCTATGAACGGATTGGATCCATAGATAAACACTACGCATACCTTAGAAAGGAAACCTTGATGATTTGCTAGAGAGTTCTTGGATTTGGGAAACTTAATTCTTAATTATCTTGAAAAAAGGCTTGAATATTGCTTTTGAGAGATGAGTTTGATGGAAATCCTAATCTTGTGGTTGAGAGCATAAGAGAGGGTTTTTGAGATGCTTAACTAATGAAAAATGGAAAAAATTACGCCTCTTTAGGGTTATAAGTCATGGAAGGTGAAGGAAAATATCAAAATACCCTTACGAAATAAATTTCCTATTGTTGAAAATCATAGCTGATGACATTTATGACAAGGCGTCAAAAATGTGGTAAGCCGTCAAAAATGTCGTCACATAGGAGCTGGAATTGATGGCTTCTGCCTAAGTCTGACGACCTTCGTGATAGGGCATCACAAGTGTGGTAAGCTTCCACGAATGTCATCACTTAGGATATGGTTTCTGCCTAAGGCTGACGACCTTCGTGGTAGGACGTCACAAGTGTGTTAAGCAACCACGAATGTCATCACACTGTTTCCAGCCTTACATGCTGGAGTAAAATAGGAATAACTCTTTGATCCGATATCGGATTTAGACAAAATTGGTATTGTTGGAAATCTAATTCAATTATATATCTGTTTATAGGTCATTAGATCAAAAATTCCAATTATAATGAGAGATATGCTCATTTGAAGTTGACTATACCAATATCCTTCTCAAGAATTCAATCGGTAAGGAATGTTTTGATTCATCTGATAGATGGGAGTTATTTGAAGCCTTAATATACATATAACCTACTCATTAAACTATAAAAGAACCATGATGTACTATGCATGATCTTGGTACATGGCTCTAACATTGTTTTGGATTTTTTAGGGTATTACAGTCGATCTTTGAATTGGGGAAGTCAAGTTTGTCAGAAGTGGGTCTGCCATTTCTCTAACTGTCCTGTGTGCTTGTTGTTCTGCAGCCATTATAGAATTATCTACTTGGTATTCTTCTATTTGTGTAAATTGGAGATGGATTTCATCTCTCTTTCATTAATTAAAGTGTTGTTCGTGTTCGGGGCTTGGTTAAACCAAATCCTTATCCATTGCCAGCTTTCTATTCTTAAAACCTATTTCCTACAATCACAAAACCAAGACCAAGCGTAAAAATATAAAATAAATTTAAAAGTAAAACTAAAATAAATAATTGCCAAATAACAAGTCCGCAGCAACGGTACCAAAAACTTGACAGCGCACCGACAACTGTTTGTGGTCTTATCAAGTAATATAGTGGCCTGCAAGAAAGCCAAATATCGATCACACAGAGAGTTGATTTAACAACAATTCAATTCTAGTATAACTTTTAAGATTAATTTAGTGCAAGAGTAACCAAAAAGAGTTTTATATTTTTTAAATTAAAGATAAATTAAACAATGCGAAAATTAAAATCTTGGAACAATTAATGGATTAAAGTATACGGCTAAAGCACTTTGAACAATCATACTATGTTATTAAATTTCATTCATCAATTTACTTATCTTTGTTGTTAATTCGTAGGGTTAATTGCATGATCATGGTTTCCCAACCTCTAATCTTTTACCTAATTTGGACATTAAAACTACATTGTTGAACGGGGATGTAATAATCCAATTAAGTTAATTAAAGCTATCATCCTACGTTTGAATCAAGTAAGGCATCTAAGTACATCCCTGTCCTACATGCTAAGTTTAATTCTTTATTTTATAAAATAATAAAGACCATACTTTATTTATTCACATCTTTTATCTTCCTATTCCCTCTCCCGAGATCAAAAAGTTGACAATATATGAATTTTATGGGTGATCAATCCATAAAATAATTAAAACAAGAATAAACAAACAACGAAATATGATAAGCACAATTAATCAAAATTAATCCAAAATAATAGTACTCATATTCTTGACTTTAACCCCAAAAATAGAGTTTTTAGCTGATAATATTCATAATCATGATCAAATTGTTGAGTACATGTTATGAAAAATTAAAAGCTAACTAAAAACCTAATTTACGTGCAGCTATCTCTGTCGTCACACTGTAATTGTCCAAGCACCGAATTAATTGTCCACTTTCGTTCCAGAGAATGTCCACAATTGTGTGCTTATACAAAAAATTCTCCTAATTATTGTAGGATTAAGAAATTGGCACATATTCCAATATATTCCCATAAGATTCCCTTCATTACTTAATACTTGTACCATGTATTGTATTTAGAATAGGATAATGTCAAGCTGTGTTGGCAGAATTTAAATGGTGGGATTTATCATGTGTCGCATGCATTAGTTCACTGAAATTGATATTACGAGGCACGCTAATCGTGTGCACCCAATAGAATTGCATCTTCTTTAATTTTCTAAGGCAGTGGAGCAATGAATAGGAGAATGCGACGCACGCATATCGCACGCACACACTCGAAGTTGTGTCTAAAATTTTGGTTAAGTCTTTATCGTCCCATCTTTCATCCCTTGTATCGTGGTGTATTTTCCATGAATTTTCAGCCTTTATAAGATCAATATGTCACTGTATACAGCTCACAAAGATTCCTACAACATAACACATCATGAATTAAAGATCAAAACAACACAATATTCTCAACGACGAATCAAAACAAGATCTAAGATAATGCTAATTCGGAATGATCTTTAACTTTATGTTTCGACTCTAAAATTAATTAAATTGAACTTTGTCCATTACAAACCAGTTATTACACTCATAATTACACATTTAAAATATTTGGAACAAATTAAACACATTAGAATTCCACGAAGCCAACTAAACACACACCTAGCTCAAGCTAGTAAAACTAGTTTTCTCGATTAAACTCTAAATGGCTCAATTAAGTACAAACTTGTTTAAAAACACTTTGGACATTTTAAATACACACTTGGACACTTAAATTCTTATTTATATCAATATGAATACGTTAAGAACGCGAATTGCTCTCAAAATAAGGCAAAATAAGCTAGAATAATAATATCAAAGTGCATAAAATCACCTCAGATCACTACACATACCCAAGTTAATGATTTTAAAGGAATCCTAAACCCAGATTCCTTTCTTGGAATAGTTATATATATATATGTTTGTGTTTGTGGGCATATGGTTGGTTTACATAATTTTACTGGATGGCATTGTTTATCCTATACTGGGTTCATGCTAGCATTCACCTGCTAACCCATCTTCAGGTGGTTGTATCCCCATGTGATATAGGAACCAACCATTCTACTCCTCCTATTTAGTGTTTGGATTTAGGATCGGCTATTGGATTAAAGTGGTGAACTTCCATATTTTGGAAGGGTCCATTTCATATTATAGATGTCTTTACATAGTTTAGTTACTTTATACATATTGGTTTTGGATATGGTTGGGGGCATGTCCCAATCAGATATTATTTTTCTTTTTTCTAAAGGCTTTGTGGAACTACTATGGCTTGGAATGGGAGGTGTCGGTATCGGTGTCAGCCTTAGTATTGGGCCTGACACTTTGAACGATATTTGGTTTATGATTGTTCCATTTTGTTTTGGATTTTTTATATTATCATTTTGGAACTCTTTTTTTTTGTTAAATTTGTGGTTTTATTAATCAAAAAATTGTCTTCAATATGATGGACCAACCTATCCAAATAGTCCAACAACAATCAGCAACTGAAAATAAAAGATCGGCCCAAAACGTTCACCCGACCTTAAATGAAAATATATATATATATAGTAGGGTTTTCTAATTTGAGCTTATAGCTAAGCTCCCTTTCTATTCGCCTCCTTCAACATGTTTACCTTTGTTAATGTGATGTTCATTCTTCTTCAGCTATGGGTGCTTAACACCGTGCCATGGTTGCTCTGGATTAAAGCTTCTTCCAACTTGCATGAGTAAGTAATTTTCTTCATTGCTCTATTGGATGCTTAATCTTGTGTTGAGGTCCTTAATTGTTACTTTTCTTTCTAATGTCAAAGTTAAGATCTACAGTTTATGGATACTGAAAGTGTTTTTTGGTGCTAACACATCGGGTCTAGTCCATTGAGGCTTGATTCCTCCAAGTGAGTTATTTTCACTAGTTAGCTTGGTGACTACCCTGTACATTTCTTTTAACAAACTTATCATTCTTGAGATATAGGTATATCTAAGATGGAGATTCTGGGATGCTCAGGCCCGCTAATATTTGGAAGTTATCAAGTAACTCAGTCGGTTGAAGTACATCTGACCTTGTGACCATCAATCTTCTAAGATTCCTTTTTTGTTGGCTGGTGTATATAGGCTAAGTAAAAATTTCATTTTTTTGTTAACCTTTCCAGGTTGTAAATATAGTGTATGTGAAATAACTTGTTGTAGCCCGTCCAGTCCCCTTAACCCTTTGCTGGTACTAGTCTTAAATATGGGTATTGTTTCTTGTCACTATTAAGAATCTTTCTGCCTGAACTTGGTAACTCGTTGAAGGTTGTGAATGTGAAATTCCCATATTTAAATGCTAAATTAGCCAAATAGTCAGCTAGTTGGTTGCCTTCTCTGAATACATGTAGTATGTGTACTTGCTTATCTGATAATAATTGCCTTATCTGCCAAACTATGTCTGCTATCTTCCATGAACTTTTAGATTCCTCATTTAGAAACTTTTGCATGGCTAATGAATTAGTCTAAATAATTACCCTGTCCTCACCTAATTGATTGCAATGAATAGTTGCATGTAGTATGGCCTTGGCTTCTGCTTCAATGTTATATGTGTCCTCTATTATTGACCTTTCTACATGTATTAAGTCACCTTGTACATCCCTCAAACAAACTGCCCATGAACTACTACTTGGGTTCTGTTTTGATGCTCCATCAGAGTTGTATTTACTCCAACCCTTCTCTGGAAATTCACATAGTACTAGTTTAACTCTAACTTTAGGCTTCAACTGACCTAGCTTCTCTAAAATTATGTCCATTCACCAGGAAAATCTAATCTTAGTTTTCTAATTTTCAACAACATCCTCAGGTGCCTTGTGACAGTGAAGATTAGTCTATGTATTGTCACCCCTTTGCCTTCATGCTTCAACATATTTCTCCTCTTCCATAATTTCTATAAAATGATAGCTAGAATTGCTCTAAAATATACCTTCTCTCTTAACTTCACCTGAGCATCCCACCATGCTTGTATTGTCTATTTTATGCTCAGCCCTTGTATGTTAATTCCTGCAAAAGAAGAAAAGTAGAACCAGGTCCTGTTAGTAGAATGAGATCTTACTAGCACATGGGATATGGTCTCTTGTGCTGAATTTTGGCAACAACAACATATGGAAGGACCATGTATTCCCCATCTCATTATAGTATCATCCACATATATCTTCCCTTTCCACATCCTCCACATAAAAAACACAATCTTAAAAGGTATCCCTTTAATCCATAACTTCTTATAAAAATCATTAGCCTCATCTATATGTCTCATATATTCCCATGTTGATTTAACTGTGAAATTTGCTCTTGTTTCCACACTCTATATTGCTTTATCCTTTTGTGTTTGTTGTTGTGCTAGCCTTACTTTATGAACTACATGTTCCACTATTTATTCAGGTAACAACTTCTTCATTAACTCTTCATTCCAGCATCCACTAGTCATCAAGTCCTTCACACATTGATAATTATCATCCCATTCTTTGCTGTCTTGCAGAATAGAATAAAACTCACCTAAGCCACTCCAATTTTTAAACAATATATAAGCATTCCGTCCTTTAATCTGCCATATAATAAGATGATCAATGAGGTCCCTGACCTGTAATATCTTTTTCCACACTTGAGAGCCTCCTCCTACTTTCCATATCACTTCTTTAGGATGATACCTTCTACAATATTTATTAAACATATATTCACTCTAGATTGACTTCTTAGTTCTAAAATTCCACCATAGTTTACAAAAGAGGGTTGTTGATACATCATGCAGCATCCTGAAACCCAATCCTCCTTCTGCCTCAGGTAGACACATATTAGACCATGATACCCAATATATTCCCCTAACCCCTATTGTACTACTCCAAAAGAACTTAGCAAATATCTTCTGAATAGTATTTAGGACATTCTTAGGGAGATTCATAACAAAGAGACAATTTATGGAATTCTCTGCAATATATTTTTAATTAGGACTACTCTACCTCCAAAAGACATCAACTATCATTTCCATGCTTGCAACTTATTAGTAATTCTATTCATAATATGGTGATAGTACACCTTTTTCTATCTCATGTAGAATACAGGACATCCCAAATAATTGAAAGAGAATTTCTGTCTCAATATACCAGTTTCTACATCTGCTAATACCACAGCACCATTTGAAACACTTTTATATAGATATAGGGCACTTTTCTCCTTGTTAATTTTCTACCCTGAAACCTCTTCATACTTCAACAAAGTTGATGTGACCAACTACAATGTAATCATTTTTACCTTATAAAGTATAATCATATCATCTGCGAATGCAAAATGACTGATTCTTGGACTTCCTCTAGGCATCCCAAAAAGTCTGAATTATTTTCTGAAAAGAAGTTCCTTTAAACTCCTTGATAAAACTTCTACATCAATAATGAACAATGTCGAAGACTGTAATACCCCAAAGTTTCCTAACTAATTTTGTCTCAAGAATGTCAATAATATCTTCTAAATTGAATGATGTTTATTCCATGGCAAATTTTTAAGATTTTTAGTTTTTTTTCATGTGGAAAATTCAATAATCTTTCCATCGATATAAGATTCACCTAAATCTGATAATCGGGTAAGAAGTTATGACTATTTTAAGTTCCCATCATAAAACTGTGTCATATTAGTCAGTGACGTGCCATGCCACATGAGAAAATGGCATTTGTCAAATTTGAGTAGCGCTCCACGATAGTGGCGCATCATGCCAAACTTCCAGGTCACAAACGAAGTGGCAACGCGATGGTTCCGCATCGCGCCATCCCCCAATTTTCCAGTTGTGAAATTCCAGTGACACGGCGCAATAGCACCGCGTCGTGCCAGGGTTAAGGTCAGGAAATTTTCACGAATTTAAAAAATGCATCCAGGGTTAAAAAGGTTAATTTCCCACCCCTATTTAAGCCCTTTAACATGAGATTCAGCTATTTAGAACCCAAAATATACTAGTTTCTCTCAAGAACAAGCTATGGTTTCATTTGGGGATTCAATTTCAAGAAAGTCTCTCTGTCAATCTTTGGTAAATCAAGAACTAAGGTATGCATTGTGTTGATCTATGGATTCCTTTCATTCGTAAAGCTCAAGAACCCTATTTCAAGTTGTAAATCATGATATTTATGTTTTTGGTTGGTTGCAATCATATTTATCTTTTTATACGATTGCCAAGTTAGAATATATGTGTCTTTGATGAAACTACATTAGTAAGTGAGTGAAATTTATAAATTTAGTTATTTATAATGTGTTAATTTGATGATTATGCCTATTCCCTAAGGGTGCATGCAAGGTGTTTGATAAAATGCCTAGGAGGATAAAAATTATGTACTATAGCTAAATTGTGATCCAAAATGGGTTCCATTTATTATTATGTATTGAAATGGTTTGTTAGATTGCTCATGAGTTAGCCTTATGAAATTATTCTATGTATACATGCTATCTTATTCACGTACCAAGCTATGATAATCAAATGCCCATGAAATATCTCCAATTATGGTATTATGGATTGTTGACATTGGTCATGTATTCAAGAATGTCATGCTTTGTCAGTTCCTTCCCTCGAGTCCTAGGGGTACTTGTACTCGAAAAATATAGTTCCTTCCATACAGTAATCCATGTTCAGTGTCTACTCATATGGGAGTAGGAATTATCACCGAGTGAACCCAAGGATGGGAACTCACCTGTTATATGAGGGTGTGATTCTTAGAAGCAATGGTTGCATTCCAAAACTACGTAGCCAGCGTAGGTTGAGACATCATTGCCTGCTATATAAGGGTAGATGAGGTAGCTTAACCTATTATATGAAGGTTCCCACTATTCTCACTAAAGTTACCTATTATATAAGGGTTACTCACAGATTGTCCTTACCAATGGTGCGGTATTGGCACCCTTCCAATTGGTGTTATAGTTTGGACCCCAACTCATTCATAATGGAGTATTAGGGTCATGTCAGTTATATATCTACTTCCCATAGTTTTAGTTACAGAATTGAGATTGTTAGATATAGTCATTTAGTCTCAGTAATAGGACTCAGATACTTCTACAGAATTTAGGACTATTTGATATAGTCAACTCAGAACATTATGGAACTCATCTAGTTCCATTAGATTCAGGACTTTCAGATACAGTCACTCATGTTATAAGTTATATCAGTCATTAGAACTCAATTATCAGTCATGATAGTTATCAGTAAACTTATGTTATCATGATCTCAGATATAGTTACTATGTATTCATGCATGTAATCTCACATTCATATTAGTCAGTTAGCCTATATTGTTCATGCATATAAACCCCATGCATTCATCCTACCTCACATGCATACCAGTACATTCAAAGTACTGACACATTTGCGCTGTGGTGTTTTATACCATAGGTTCAGAAACAGGAGCTCCAGAGAATCAGTAGCATCCCAGTCTCAGCATCATATTTAGCAGCGAGTCCTCATCCTTCGAGGACATGACCATTTCTTTACTATATCATTAATTAATTTATTAGTTGGAGTTAGTTGGGGACATGTCCCATCAACTCTTTATTCAGAAAATCATGTTTTAGAGGCTTTTCAGATTATCATGTTCAGATAGTTATTTCAGTGTTTTGGGTATTTCATACCCATCCATATGTCATGATTTATTAGTTAGGTTACAATTTTGAATCTTATGGCCTTTAAGTTCATGTTTCCATATTTATACAGTATATCATGCAGTATATAGGTACAGATATCAGACATGGGTTAAATTGTGGTCCTTCGGGGTCATGAGAACCGTGTAGCTTTTCGGGTACCAGATTTGGGGTCTTACAAACTTGGTATCAGATCCTAAGGTTCAATAGTGTCCTAGGAAGTCTTAAAGCCATATCTAGTGAAGTATTATAGATGGGTGTGTTGCGCGCCACATTTAAGTGTTGGAGGTTGTAAGATGTTTTAGGAATAGTTTCCCTTCTTTCAGTATCCAATTCATGCCAGTGAACATAATCTCAAGTCAATCTCTCAGTCTAAACCTTTTCTCTCTTTCTTCTACAGAACATGTCTCCTAAAAGAAGAAATGGGAATCAGTCAGACCCTCAGACCGAAGATCCTTTAGGAGAACATGTTTCTCATACATAGTTTAGAGCTGCATTCACTACTATTGCTCAGTCAGTTACTGCTCAGAATGAATGACCAACTATCATTCCAGCCAACCCAATGGCCAATTCAGCTGTAGTCAGGATTTGGGACTTCACCCGAGTGAATCCTCCATCCTTTCTTGGGTATAATTAATATTGAGGACCTTATTAAATTCATCGATCAGGTTTAGAAGGTTACTGACATCATGGGAGTTACTCCTAGTGAGAGTGATGAGCTAGCTCTATATCAGTTACAGGATGTTGCTCACACTTGGTACAAATAGTGAAAGTCAGAAAGGCCAGATGATGCAGGGCCTATTGAGTGGGAGGAGTTTGTCACCGCATTCTTAGATAGATTCTTTCCCCAAGAGCTGAGAGAAGCTAAGGTGTTAGAATTCATCAACCTCAGGCAGTGCAACATGATGGTGAAAGAGTATTCTCTTATGTTTACTCAATTAGCCAGATATGCTTCTCATGTGGTTGCCGATAGCAGGGTCAAGATGAGTAAGTTTTTTTCTGGGGTGAATTATAGTGTGGTCAATGAGTGCAGGTCTGCGATGTTGAATAGAAGATCAAAAGGTTATGATGAGGGAGAATCAAAATAAGAGAGTAAGGACATGTAGTTTTAACTTTGCTCAGCCCAAATCAGAAGGAGGAAATCGTTCTCAGTTTCATCCTAAGTCATCAGTTCCATCTCCTTCTTCAACTAGTACTCCAGCTCCTAAGTTCAGGGATGGTATTAAAGATAGAGCACCAAGCTCTAAGTCTCAGGGCAGTATTAACAAAGCCCACACCTATCTTCTTTCCCTGACTTGTGGCAAGCACCATCAAGGTATTTGAAGAGATGGCAGTGGTATTTGTTTTGGATGTGGAAAGCCAGGACACAGAGTCAGAGACTGTCCTCAGCCAGGTCCTCAAGGCCAGCAGAACCGTTCCTCAGCTCAGTCTAATTGCCCAAATTAGGAAGGTGCCACTTCCAGTGCTACTAGTGGGCAACCCCCAAATATAATCTATGCTATCCAATCCAGACAAGATCAGGAAAATTCTCCTGATGTAGTTACAGGTACGTTACAGATCTTTCATATGCATGTTTACGCTTTGCTAGATCCAGGAGCTTCCTTGTCTTTTGTTACTCCCTATATAGCAGGCCATTTTGGAATCAGTCCCAAAATTCTAGTAGATCCCTTTTCACTATGTACCACAGTGGGTAAAACCATCATAGCCCGGTGGCTATACAGGAACTGCCCGATTATGATATTTCAGAAAGTCACTTCAGAAGACTTAGTCGAATTAGAGATGACTGATTTTGATGTCATTCCTGGTATGGATTGGCTTTATTCATGATATGCCACAGTCGACTGCATAAATAGAATAGTCCTATTTCAGTTTTTGAATGAACCCATCCTAGAGTGGAAGGGTAGTGTTTCCGCTTTCATAGGTCAGCTTGTTTCCTACTTTCGAGCTTGGAAAATGATATGTAAAAGATGTTTTTATCATCTTGTTCGAGTTAAGGACACTAGTTCCAAAACTCCCAGTCTTGAATCAGTCCCAGTAGTGAGTGAATATTCAGATGTCTTTCCCGAAGATCTTCCAGGGATTCTTCCCGAAAAGGAATAAGACTTTGGCATTGATCTTCTTCTAGATACTCAGCCTATATCTATTCCTCCATTTAGAATTACACCCGTAGAACTCAAAGAACTGAAAGAGCACTTTAAGGATCTCTTAGATAAGGGATTCATCAGGACCAGTGTGTCCTCATGGGACGCACCAGTCTTATTCGTGCACAAGAAAGACAATTCTTTCAGAATGTATATATATTACCATCAATTCAATAAAGTCATGTTCAAGAACAAGTATCCACTTCCCAGAATCGATGACTTGTTTGACCAACTTCAGGGCGCCAGTTATTTCTCTAGGATAGACCTCAAATCAGGCTACCATCATCTCAGAGTCAGAGAATGTGATATTTTGAAAATAGCTTTCCGTACTCGGTATGGTCACTTTAAACTCTTAGTCATGCCCTTTGGTCTTACCAATGCCCCAGCAACTTTCATGGACTTGATAAACCGTGTGTTCAATAAGTACTTGGATATGTTCGTTATAGTCTTTATTGATGATATTCTGGTCTATTCCCGCAGTGAGAGTGATCATGCAGACCATCTCAAAATTGTGCTTCAGACTCTCAGAGATCATCAGCTATTCCCCAAATTCAGTAAGTGTGAATTATGGCTAAGGTCTGTAGCATTCCTGCGTCATATCATTTCTGGTGATGGCATTAGAGAAGATCCTCAAAAGACCGAAGCAGTAAGAAACTATCCCAGACCTGTCTCTCCATCAGATATCAGGAGTTTCTTGGGTTTGGATGGCTATTACAGACGGTTTGTTGAGGGATTTTCTTCTATTGCATCCCATATGTCCAAATTGACTCAGAAGAAAGTCAAGTTTTAGTGGTAAGATCTTTGCTAGAAGAGTTTTCAGGAGTTGAAGACTCGACTCACCTCAGCTTCAGTCTTAGCTCTTCGATATGGTTTAGATGGTTTCGTACTATATTTTGATGCATCCAAAGTAGGTTTCAGTTGTGTCCTCATGCATCATGGTAAGTTCATAGCCTACGCCTCCAGACAACTTAAATCTCATGAGATGAATTATCCTACTCATGATCTTGAGTTAGCAGCTCTAGTTTTTTCCTTAAAGATATGGAGGCATTATCTATACGGGGTTCACGTAGATATATTCTCATATCATAAGAATCTTCAATATGTCTTTTCTCAGAAAGATCCTAATCTTCATCAAAGAAGGTAGTTAGAGCTCTTGAAATATTATGACATGAGTGCCCTTTATCATTCGGGCAAGGCCAAGGTAGTGATCGATGATCTCAGTAGACTATCTATGGGTAGTGTTGCTCATGTTGAGGACAGTAAGAAGAAGTTAGCTTAGGAAGTCCATCAGCTTGCCAGACTAGGCTTTCACTTAGTCGATACAAAGGAGGGTGATATATGGGTTCAGAGTAGTTCAGAATCATCTCTAGTTTTCGAGGTGAAAGAAAAGCAAGATAGAAACCCCAGTTTAGTCAAGTTGAAACAGTCAGTTAAGGATCAAAAAGCAGGGGTTTTCTCCCAAGAGGGAGATGGTGTCTTGAGTTGTCAGGGTCGTCTCGGTGTTCTAGCTGTAGATGACTTAAGGTAGCGAATTCTTGTAGAAGCGCATGGTGTGCGCTACTCTATTCATCCAGGGGCCAAAAAGATATACCGCAACTTACGGGAGATCTATTGGTGGAGTGGGATGAAGAGAGATATTGCAGAGTTTGTGGCTATGTACTCTACATGTTAGTAGATTAAGATAGAGCATTAGAAGCCGAGTGGGTCCATGCAGCAGTTCAGTATTCCTACTTGGAAGTGGGAAGAAGTGAACATGGACTTCGTGATGGGTTTTCCTCGTACGCGTCATCGGCAGATTCAGTTTGGGTCACTGTTGATAGAATGACCAAATCAGCACATTTTCTTCCAGTTTACCTCTTTTTCAGCCAAGGATTGTGCCAAACTCTACATCAGAGAGTTTGTCAGATTGTACGGTGTTCTGTTATTCATTATTTTAGATAGAGGTATCCAGTTCACCTCTCACTTCTACAAAGTGTTCCAAAAGGGTCTTGGTATCAAAGTTTATCTCAGTACAGCCTTTTATCCTTAGACAGATGTTCAAGTAGAAAAGACCATTCAGACCCTAGAAGATATGCTAATGGTGTGTGCAATTGATTTCAAGGGAGTTGGGATGACCACTTTCCTTTGATTGAGTTTGCATACAATAATATCTATCATTCTAGTATTAAGATGGATCCGTTCAAAGATCTCTATGGTAGGATATGCAAATCTCCAGTCTGTTGGTTTGAAGTTAGTCAGGCCTCAGTTATAGGGCCTGACTTAGTATTCGATGCCTTAGAAAATGTCTAGTTAATCAGAGAAATACTTTAGTCTACTCAGAGCCGACAGAAGTCTTATGAGTATATTCACAGAAAGGATCTCGAGTTCGAGATTAGTGACTATGTCTATATAAATATCTCTCCCATGAAGGGAGTGAAGCGGTTCGACAAGAAGGGAAAGCTTAGTCCCCAATATGTCAGTCCCTTTAAAATTCTCAGTTGCTTTGACAAGGTAGCTTATGAACTCGAATTGACTTCAGATCTAGCCTTAGTTCATCAAGTGCTACATGTCTCTTTTCTCAACAAGTGTATAGGTGACCCAGCAGTTTTAGTCCCTATTCAGAGTATAGATGTTCATAACAACCTCTCTTATGAGGAGACTTCAGTCAAAATTATAGACTACCAAACTCTTAGACTAAGGATCAAAGAAGTCCCTCCAGCCAAAGTTCTTTGGCAAAATCAGTCCGTTGAGGGAGCTACTTAGGAAACAGAAGCAGACATGCGTACCAAGAATCCTCACCTCTTCCACACTAACTCAGATCAATCTCAAGGTAACAGTTTTCCTTATGCTTTTCAATTTTCATGTCCAGATTTCAGTTACAACTTGGTATCAATCTTATGTTTAGAATTCCATTTTTAAACTTAGCACTAAGTACCATTACATATTTAGTTATATGTTCATGCATCAGATTAGTCATGTGTTCATGCATCAGACATGCATTCTCTTGTGAGAAGACTCAGTTATTAGAAATCTCAGTCATGTAATCAGTTCCATCATATATTCATGCATCAGAAATGTGTGATCAACTTATCAATGCTCTCAGTCATGCATTCATGTATCAGCTCTGTCATAAAATCATGCATCAGATATGCATGCTTAGTATAAATCTTAGGAACGTCAGTTATGTAGTCATGTTTCTATGTTTAGGTTCATTATGTACTTCGGCTTATCATTTCTCCCCTCTTAGTTAGTCTCATTCGAGGATGAATGTTCCCAAGGGGAAAGTATTATAATACCCGGAAGTTTCCTAACTAATTTTATCTTGAGAATGTCAAGTATTATCTTCTAAATTGAATGATGTTTATTCCATGGGGAATTGTTAAGATTTTCACTTTTTTCATGTGGGAAATTCAATAAGCTTTCCATCGATATAATATTCGCCTAAATCCAATAACCGAGTAAGAATTATGACTATTTCAAGTTCACGTCATAAAATAGCTCCATATTAGTCAATGGCACGCCATGGCACAAGAGAAAATAGAATTTTTCAAATTAGAGTAGGGATCCTTGATAGTGGTGTATCACGCCAAACTTCCAGGTTGCAAACAAAGTGGCAACGCGATGACTCCGCATTGCGCTATCCCCCAATTTCCCAGTTGTCAAATTCCAGTGACACAGGATGATAGTGTCGCGTTGCGTCAGGGGTACAGGTCGGGAAATTTTCACCAATTTAAAATAAGAATCCATGGTTAAAAGGGTCGATTTCCCACCCCTATTTAAGCCCTTTAACACGAGATTCAACTATTTGGAATCCAAAATATACTAGTTTCTCTCAATTTTCTCTCAAGAACAAGCTAGGGTTTTAATTGGGGATTCAATTTCAAGAAAGTCTCTTTATCAATCTTTTCTAAATCAAGAACTAAGGTATGCATTGTGTTGATTTATGGATTCCTTTCATCCATAAATCTCAATAACCCTACATCAAATTGTAAAACATGATATTTATGTTATAGGTTGGTTGTAATCATGTTTATCTTGTTATACGATTCCCCAGTTGGAATATTTATGCGTCTTTCATGAAACTACATTAGAAAGTGAGTGAAATCCATAAATTGAGTTATTTATAATGTGTCAATTTGATGATTATGCCTATGCCCTAAGGGTGCATGCAAGGTATTTGATAAAATGCCTAGGAGGATATAAATTATGCACTATAGCTAAATTGTGATCCAAAATGGCTTCCATGCTATTTTTATGTACTGAACTAGTTTATTGGATTGCTCATGAGTTAGACTTATGAAATTATGCTATGTATACATGCTAACTTATTGACGTCTCAAGCTATGATAATCAAATGCCCATGAAATATCTTAAATTATGGTATTATGGATTGTTGACGTTGGTCATGTATTCAAGAATGTCATGCTTTGTCAATTCCTTCCATCAAGTCCTGGGGGTACTTGTACCTAAAAAATATAGTTGTGTGCCTAAAGTTAGTGCCATGATTTCAAGATACTCTCAGTCAATCTATGATCCATAGAACTCATTCAATCATGTGACTCAGGAAAGCTTAGTAATATAGTAATCTTAGTACTATTCTATCAGTCAACGAAACTCATTTAATTCAGTATAGCTTAGTCCCGTAATCCATGTTCAGTGTCTATTCAGATGGGAGTAGGAATTAGCACCGAGTGATCCCAAGAATGGGAACTCACCTGTTATATAAGGGTGTGATTCTTAGAAGCAATCCTTGCATTCCAGAACTACGTAGCCAGCATAGGTTGAGACATCATAGCCTACTATATGAGGGTAGATAAGATGGATTAACCTATTATATGAGGGTTCATACCATTCTCACTAGAGTTACCTATAGTATGAGGGATACTCATATATCATCCTTACCAGTGGAGCGGTATTGACACCCTTCCAATTGGGTTTGAGATTGGACCCCAACATAGCCATAATGGCGTATTAGGGTTATGTCGGTTAGATAACTACTTCCCACAGTTTCAGTTATAGAATCAGGACTGTCAGATACAGTCATTCAATCTCAGTAATAGTACTCAAATAGTTCTACAGAATTCAGAACTGTCAGATACAGTCAACTCAGAATAGTATGGAACTCAGCTAGTTCCATCAGATTCATGACTGTTAGATACAGTCACTCATGTTATTAATTATATCAGTCATCAGAACTCAGTTATCAGTCATGTTAGTTATCAATAATCTTATGTTATCATGATCTTAGATATAGTTACTATGTATTCATGCATGTAATCTCACGTTCAAATTAGTTAGTTAGCTAGTATTGTTCATGCATATGAACCCCATACATTCAGCCTACCTCACATGCATACCATTATATTCAAAGTACTGACGCATTTGAGCTATGTTGTTTTATACCATAGGTTCAGAAGCATGAGCTCCAGAGAATCAGTAGCATCCTAGTCTCAGCATCAGATTTAGCAGCGAGTCCTCATCCTTCGAGGACATGACCATTTCTTTACTATCTCATTAATTAATTTATTAGTTGGAGTTAGTTGGGGACTTGTCCCATCAACTACTTATTTAGACAGTCATGTTTTAGAGGCTTTTCAGACTATCATGTTCAGACAGTTATTTAAGTGTTTTGGGTATTTCATACCCCATCCATATGTCATTATTTATCAGTTATGTTACAGTTTTGAACCTTATGGCCTTTCAGTTCATGATGCCACATTTATACAGTATATCATGTAGTATGCAGGTACTGATATCAGTCATCGGTTAGCTTGTGGTCCTTTGGGATCATGAGCACCGTGTAGTGTTCCGAGTAGCAGATTTGGGGCGTTACAAAGATAGTAAATCACTTTGCTTTATACCCCTAGAATATTTAAAGAAATCTTTAGTCTATCCATTTAGCAGTATAGAATACCAGTTATTTGACAGTAATCTGAAAACCATATCAATGATTTTTTCACAAAAACCAATCTTCCTTATCACTTTAGTGAGAAACGGTCATTCTACCTTGTCATATGCTTTCATCATATCAATTTTCATTACCATGTTAGGTGGCTTTTTCCTTATCTTGATTTCAAAGACTATTTATTGAACTACTAGAATCTTTTCAGCTATGTTTCTTGATATCGCACACGCAAGTGTATGTGGTCTACTAATTAATATAATGGCCTTCAAGAAAGCCGATTTATTGATCCTTCAGAGACTTGATTTGGGAACGATTTAATTTAGTTCACAGTTTAGATTCAATTGATGTGAAAGTAACCAAAGAGAGTTTGAAAGTTATAATTTCAAGGAAAGTGAACAAAGCGTAAAGTAAAGATCCTAAGACAATCAGTAGGAGAAAACCCAAGGTTGAAGAACTCTGCAAAATTATATTATGCTATTGGATTTCATTCATTAACTTGATTTTCTAGGTTGTTGATTCGAAGGGTTAATTGCACGATTATGGTTTCCCAACCTCTAATCTTTTACCTAAGTTGAACCTTACACCTACATTGTTGAGCGGGGATGTAATAATTCACTTAAGTTCTTAACAAATATCATCCTACATATGAATCAAGTAAGGTATCTAAGTACACCCCTGTCCTAGATACAAATTCAAGTTTCTTATTTTATAAAGAATCTAGAACCATACTCTGCTTATTCCCATGTTCTATCGCCATATTCCCTCTCCCGAGTTCACAAGGTTGACAATGGATGTATTTTAATGGTCGCGGCTCCTTAAAATAGTTATAATAAGAATAAAAAAATAACTAATATTGATAATCAAATCAAAAAAACTTGATCCATAGCAATAATAATCATGTTCTTGGCTTCAACCCCGGAAAGAGGGCGTTTAGACATGCATAGTCATATCGCAATCACAACGTTGTAATTAATGACTAAAAATATGTATGAACTAAATGAAATTAATAAAATCCTAATTAGGAAGTTTTAGCATCCCCTGTCTCTTCAAAATATGTCAAAATATATGTAAAAATGTGATACAACATGTATATATAGCATAAGGGTAAGCCAAGTCCGTCTAGGAGTCAATTTAGCATCAAAAGCCTATGTTTGGAGTGGAGCGCGTATCGTACCCTCAATTCCTATGGAATGGGTCATACATCGCACCCTATATGCCCCTGGAATAGAGTATACGACGCATGATAATCGCATGACCTCTCTGGAATTTGTCCTCCGAATTTTGTTTAAGTGTTGGTGCTTCCTCCTTCTACCCCTTATCTTATGGTGTCTTTCAATTGACTTTACAGCATCTTTAACATCAAAATATCATAATATTCAGCTACAAATGCATTATACATCATCACACCATATGAATTAGAAGAATAAACAACACTAAACCCATTACGATGAATCAAAAACAAAAGCTTAGACTAGGTTGAATTCCACGGTCTTTCACTTCAAGTTCCCACTCTTTATTTAAATCATATGAACTTTGTACAGTCCTACCACTTGGTTATGAATATAATAAAAAATTTAAAACCATAATGAACACATAGAAATCAATATAATCCAACAAGATAGACTAGAGAAGCAACTAGCTCACGCTAGGAAGACTAGTTTTCTATATTGAACTCAAATTTACTCTTTTAAGTACAAACTTACTTGCATTTCACTAGGAACTTTGTAAACACATGCTTCAACAACTTTATACACATTTATATTATTATCAACCCATATATCATGGAATCATCCTCAAAACAAGGCTAAATAGGCTCGAATAGAAATGCTAAAATGCATAAATTCACCCAGCATCACCACCCCATACTTAAAGCCTTGTTCGTCCTCGAACAATTCTTAACTATAAGAATCATAAGTTGAAGAGACTGCATACTTCTACTACATGCAAGATACTCAAGATAGTACTACAATGACTACACATAACGAAAGTTACTACACTAAGCATGTTTCAACACAATTGAAAGCTCAAGAACACTACTCAAAAACAACCTAGCCTCAAGAATTGACTCACCTAGTTGGAAAACTCATGCTGATTTCTCAATTAAGGATATTATTTAAATCACCCACATTCATCGAACATGTGCCCCTCACAACAAGAGAGTTACCCATACTCACTCATAATCAAGCAATTCATAACATGATGGGTATAAGAATCAAATTACACTCACTCTTACAAGGAATTCACAAGTTACATATAATGAACCATAGGCTTGCCCTTAGTATAATTGTCCACTAATAGTCGAATGTAAAGCTTAAGATCATTTAGGTTTTTTTTGGGTTGTAATATAGGCTAAGGGACGGGTATGAACCATTTGGGAATAGTGACTAACCACTCTTAGCGCTTTAATACACTATATTCTACATTTAAAACCAATATCCAACATCAATATTACTTTTTTGTCCACCCATTCCTTTTGTTTTTACCCCATCTCTTTTAAGCATTTTCACAAGCACTTGGTAGATACATAGTTTACTGTCACAAGAAATAATTTTTCTCTTTTTCCACAATCATGGCAATATTTTTAGCATAAATAACATCATAACCATCCACCACACATCAATTATACTACAATAACTATTACCTCGGGGCATCAATTTTATCTTTTTCTTCTTCAATTTCTCAAAATCCTTACTATTTCAATCTTTTATTAAAGCACATAAGAGCTTTTTGGATCAAATTAAGGTCTATAAAAAAAGAGATTAGGCTACTCATAAGGTTGCCAAAGAAAAAGCTAAAGGCTCAATGGGGGTTAACTAGGATAATGCATAAGGGTAGGATAATATAAGGTATAAAAATGCTATCAAAGAAATGCATATATCATATCCTAAAACCACATTCTTTATTTTGCTTCACACAAACATCGGGTAAGTTCTAGACATCATATACAACAAGGAATATACACAAATCTCACATCACACATGGCATATGCTTAACGCAATAGAATCATCTTAGACTCCCAACCAAATAATAGCACAAATTCAAAACTAAGCCAACAAGAACAAGAGTCATAACTTGAACCTAGGAGTCTAAAAAATAGTAATTCACACAATCAAGACACTTTTACAAACAAACCCACTTACATCATGTAATCATAAATAGAACCAATAAGAATATCTCACATACAAAAAATTAAATTGAGCCAAAATTTGGGAATTTCTCCACCCCACACTTAAAAATCGACTTTGTCCCCAAAGTGAATTTTAAAGGTAAGAGATAGAAATACTCCCTAAGGCCTCTAGACTTTGCTAGTAGCATCTTTTGTATTCATGGGATTTGCGGGACCTCAAACTTCATCTTTGCCATACTTCAAGCTCATGTTTATGGTACTCAGACTTCCCATTGACCTATGAATCAACCAAAAATAAAAACTACGTAAAATAAAATAAAAACTGAAAAGAAAACATACCTAATTAACTTGGGTTGCCTCCCAAGAAGCGCCTTATTTAGTATCGCGGTATGACCCAACTCAACTCAACCATATTCCTTCATCTTTTTCCTCATAATTAGAGGCCATATTCTTATCCTTTTTACCCCTTTTGGGTGTGAATTCTCAAGAGTAGCAGGTTTCTCAACTTTAGCCTTTTCAGGATCATCAACTTCCATTATTTCAGGCTTAAGAGATATAGACTTAGGATACTCAATCAGGTAGTTTGAAGAGGTCTTTTGTTGACTAGACACCCCACACTTATCCCCTTTAATAAGATTGATCATACACAAATCTTTAACTTGGGATGTAATTGTGGGTGCTTTGTAAAAATCAAACACCACCTCTTCATCCTCTACTCTTATTTTAAGCTTTCCATCTATAACAACAATTAACACTCCTCCGGTTGCTAAAAATGGATTCCCCAAGATAATTGGTACCTGTTCATCTACCTCAAAATCAAGAACAATAAAGTCAAAAGGTATAATGAATTTACCAACCTTTATGAGGACATCCTCAATTATTCCATTCGGATGTGTGAATGACCCGTCTGCCAGCTGCAACAAAACAGTGGTCGATTATGGCTCTCCCAAGATCAATATTTTAAACAGTGATAGGGGCATCAAGTTAATTCTTTCCCCTAAATCACTCAGAGCATGGACTGTTTTACTCCCAACTTGGATTGGGATGGAAAACTTCCCCTGATCTCTCAATTTCTTAGGGATTTTTTTGTGTCAACATAGTGATACACTTTTCAGTGAGTGTTATAGCTCCCACATCCTACAATTTCACCTTTTTATCCACCACATCCCTTAAGTACTTTGTATACTTGGTCATACTCTGCGAAATATCTAACAAAGGTATGTTAATGTGAAGCTCTTTGAATGTGTCAAAGAACTTATAAAATAGTGCATTCTCCTTCTCTTTATTTTTTCTCTGAGGAAAAGGTAATGGCAGTGTCTTCTACACTTCTAATTCAACAACTTTTCTTTCAAGTACTCAGATTTCCTTGATTTTTTAGCAACTTCTTCATTTACCTGTTGGGTCACCACATCAGCATCTACCTCCTTTGTTTCCTTTGGATGTTCTCTTTAAAGCTCTTTAACGCTTCTCAAGTTGATTGCCATGACTTGCTTTGGATTTTCTGTGTCAGCTGGCAACCCACCTTGTGGCCTAGTATTTACTACTTACTGATTTTTCCCCAGGTGCAACTCTAGACTTCTTATAGCCTCTTGCAAATTTTTTAAGTCTACAGTAAACTGTTTCTGATTAGCTAAGATCTGTTTCATCATATCCTCCATATTGTTACTGAACTAATTTGGTTGGGCCTGTGGTTGTAGGGCGTTCCATGGCTGAGTCTTCCACTTCATGTTGTAGGCGTTATGATAATTTGGACTTTGAGCATTGCCTACATACATCACTAATTCTGGATTTGAATCACACATAGCCACAGAATGGCCACTATTTCTGCATACCTCATACCAATCACTAATTTTCTAAACTCCATTAATGGCTGCAACAGGATGTGGAGCTTCTAATTTCATATTTTTAAACTGAGTGTTGGTCAAATTCGGTAACGAAGACACATGGGGTTGTGAATTGGTCCACCTCTAGTACACCTGCAACTCTTTTTGTGGCACTTTTGGAATCAGAATACCACTCGAGATTAACTTAGGTTATGCAATTCAACAAAGTGTATAGATCATTATAAGTCAACTTCAGCGCTTGACCACCTACGGTTGAATCTAGAAAAATCTTCATATTGTGATCAAGAGATTCTACAAAAGTATGAGAAAGTACCTCATTTGACTGTTGGTGGTGTGGACAATTCCAGAGAAGGGCCTTAAAGCATTCCCAAGCATGATATAGATTTTCATCAGGCTTCTATTTAAAGCTCACTATCCCACTGCGAAGTATCACAATTATGCCTGATGGAAAGAATCTAATGAAGAACCTCCTAGATAAGTCATCCCATGATGTGATTGAATTGGCTCGCTCCACATTCAACCACTTTTTAGCTTCCCTAATAAATGAATAGGGTAAGAGTGTGAGCCTCACATAATCAGCATTTATACCTATCAAAATAAATATAGTAGTGATCTAAATAAAATTCAGCAAGTGAACCAGTAGATCCTCATGTGAAGGCCCTACAAATTGTCCACTGCTAATCAATTGGTGCACCATGTTGTGCTTAATCTCAAAATTTTCCCCAGCATTCGGTCTATGAATGGGGGAATTCAAATTTGAAGAAAGTAGGACTGCCACTTCCCAAATAGTCATGTATGCTACTTGTTGTTCCTCAGCCATTTATACAGGATTTTCTTGGTCTTCTTGGATTTGAGGAATCCGTGGGAGAAGGATTGCCTCTCTCCTTCGATGATGGTAAAGTTGCTCGGGTTCGGAGCTTGGTTCAACCAATTCATTATCCCTTGCCAGCTTACCACTTTAAAAATATGTTTCCTGTAATAACAAAACCAAGACCAAGAGTAAAACCACCAAATAAACCTAAAAGTAAAACTAAAATAAAAAATTACCAAACGTCAAGTCCCCGGAAATTAATGACTTGAAATTACCACTAGCAATAGTCATATCGCAATCACAACGTTGTAATTAATGACTAAAAATATGTATGAACTAAATGAAATTAATAAAAACCTAATTATGAAGTTGTATCAGCCCTTTTATATTCAAAATATGTAAAAATATATGTAAAAACATGATACAACTTGTATATATTGCATGAGGGTTAGCCAAGTCCGTCTAGGAATCAATTTAGCATCAAACGCCCAGGAGTGGAATGGAGCATACATAAAACCCTCTATTCCTTTGGAATGGGGTTTGTGTATTACCCTATGTCCCCGTGGAATAGAGCATGTGACAAATTCTAATCGCATGACCTCTCTGGAATTTGTCCTCTGAATTTTGGTTAAGTGTTGGTGCTTCCTCCTTCCATCCCTTATCTTGTGGTGTATTTCCATTAATTTTCCAGCCTCTTTAGCATAAAAATATCATCATATTCATATACAAAAGCATTTACATCATTACACAACACGAATTATAAGAACAAACAACACTAAAGCCATTACGATGAATCAAAAATAAGAGCTTAAACTAGGTTGAATTCCACAGTCTTTCACTTCAAGTTCCCACTCTTTCTTTGATTCATATGAACTTTTTAAACTCCTAATACTTGTTTACACATATCATAACACATTTAAAACCATAATGAACATATATAACTCAATAGAATCCAACAAGACAGACTAGAAAAGCAACTAGCTCACTTTTGGAAGATTAGTTTTCTATATTGAACTCAAATTGACTCTTTAAGTACAAACTTACTTGGACTTTACTTGGAACCTTAAAAACACATTCTTAAACATTTTGTACACTTTTATCTTATTATAAAGACATATATCATAGAATCATCCTCAAAATAAGGCTAAATAGGCTAGAATAGCAACGCTAAAATGCATAAATTCACCCAACATCACTTCTACCTTGAACAAAAACAGTTTGTTCTTCAGATACACTATCATGAAGAATATACTTTATCCTATCATGAATAATTCTAGAGAATATTTTATTCATAAAATTACTAAGTGAAATGGGTCTAAGATCTAAAAAGATGTTTACTACTAACTTTTTCGGTAATAAAACCAAATTTGTATGAGTAATAAACCTTTGGAGTTCATACCCGTAGAAGAAAGATATGATCATCTGATGTAAATTCTTTGATATTATGCTCCATGCATCCATATAAAATGCACTTGTCATGCCATCATGACAACCAACACTGTTTCTATTCAATCCAATCACTGTCACTTGTACTTCCTCAATAGGTGGGACCTTCTTTAATTCTCCATTCTGGGCTTCTATTATTATCTTTGGTAGGACGTACATCATTGAGAAATCTTCAGCATCCTCTTTCTTTTCAAATTTCTATTGGAATGATGAATTTGCTGCTTCAGTTATTTCCTCCTAGTTGTTAAGCCAACTCTCCTCTTCATCTTGGATTCTTTGAATTCTTAACCTGGACCTTCTGCCTTTCACAACTGCATGAAAAATCTTGTATTTCTTTCTCCATCTTTGAACCATTCAAAACCAGTTTTTTTCTTCTAAAATTTTTTAAATCTTTTTAATTGCATTGATAGTTCTGCATGTGATTGTGACAACTTAGCTCTATTGATCCCTGAAGGATCTTCTTCAAATTATTTTTCTCTTACTTTTATCACTTCCTCCAATGTGGAAATCTTTTGGAAAATATTTCCAAAAGTTTGTTTGCTCCACTCAGTCAAAGCAGCTTTAATATTCTTTAGCTTTTGATGAAACTTTACAAAGAGATTTCCTTCAATATCAATGTTCCAATTCTGCCTAATAAACTCCATGCATTATTCTTCCTTCAGCAAAAAAATATGGAATCTGAAAGGTTTGATCAATAGCTTACTTGACTTGCTAAATTGTAACAACATTGGAGCATAGTCTGAACCACTCCTTATCGGATTGTCTAATTTCATAATAGGAAAAAAAATCCTGCAATTTATCATTAAACAAAACCCTGTCCAATCTCTTGAATATACAATATTCATCTATTCCACCATTCGACCATGTATATTTTCTTTCTTTTAAAGCATTTTCCTCCAAGTTACAAATGCTAATGAAATGGTTAAAATTATCTACCTCCTCTATTGTGACTAGCAATCCTTATAGCTTCTCCTCCTCATTCATTATCACATTAAAGTCTCCACCCACTAGCCAAGGATCTTGAATTATACTACCCATTTCTCCTAATGATTCCCATAAAACCAACCTCTTATTTTGATTATAATTTGCATACACCAGTGTAACAAAAATAACTGCTCCTGTGTGCTAATTTTCAAGCTTAAGTGTGAGTAGTTGTTCTTCATCTCTAATGATATTGTACTTCATTATTGCATCCATAAATTCCCATATCTTTTCTAAATTATTTACCACTGTATGTTGCATTCCCAGTCGTTTTTATACTGCTCTATATTATGACCTTCCTAAAATGGTTCCATCAAGACAATGAAACCAAATTGATATCTCCTATGCATTATGGTCAACCTTATAAATGTTTTCTATGTGTTTACTGATCTGATGTTCCAAATTAAGGCATTTATTTTGATGAGAATTTTTCCATATGGATCCTTGTCTGTATTGTACTTTCTCCTATCTTTTTACTTTTCTTATTTTTATCCATGCTTTGTACTTAGTGACTAAATTTTCTTTAGAGACAGGTTTTCTTCAACTGCTACCTTATCAATATTATCAACCAAATCATCAGAATTGAAGTCTTCTTTCTTGTTGTTCAGAAGTTTTATTATGTTTCCTGCCTCCATTGCTAGTGGTAAAACCCTTTCTAGTATCATCTCTTGCTTCTCAGTCTTATCATGAACTACCGACACTAAGTTATTTGCATTTCTTTGTGCAATTTTTTCATTCTATCTTTGTTGTTGATCATGTGAATGTTGCTTATCTTTGTCTTTGGTCGGCACTGTTGTTGTTTTTACTTATTTTTCATTGTCTTTTCTGGTGTTGTAATTTTTCTCATGGTCATTATTATTCTCCTTGCTTGGCTATTCTTCTGTTAATAGTTGTTCTTCTTTGCCAAAGCTCTTAGTCAACTAATCTTTTGTACTTTTCTTATTCTGCATGATACTGGATTTTTCTTGAATCTCATTATGCTCTTGATTTAAAGCATAAAAAGCATTTGATGTCTTAAGTTTCTCTACCTTGTCATCAACTTCTCCTACTATATGCCCATATTTGTCCCTTTTATATTTGTTCCTCCTTTGTAACCATTGAATTTTGCTACTGTTTACGGAAATTTTTACTTTTAAGAGTCACCAATTAATTTATTTGAAAAGGAATTAAGAAAACCTTTATACGATACTTTAAATGATCCAAAATAGAAAAATCATTTAAATGTAAAAATTCTTAGTAAGCGGTTCCTATTAATACTCTTGAAAGGTTGTTAAGGCACCAAGAGTATCTGCTAACTTGCGGTTATCTAGGCTGTTTAAAAATATCTTTTGACTAACTTCAAAAAGAAAAATTAATTGTTAAAATGTAATTCATTTTAGGAAAAGACTTGTATAAAATAGAATTAGATGACTTAGTAGGGATTTAACTAAGTATAAACAAATTAATAACAAAGCATGTAATAGGGGAAGGGGAGAAAATAAAAGACTTAGGCCATTGGGCCCAAATCAATAGACCATGTCCTAATCTAATTGGGCTTTTGGCCCACTTACACCTGTCGTAATCTAAATATTGGGCTTTCGACAGACAACCTATCCTAAGCTAGTTTTCGGACCTTTGAGGCCCAAAATCCTCCTCACCTGTATGAAAATACAACTTTGGCTTTGAGGCCCAAATGAATGAATAAATAAAATAAAGAAATAAATAAAGACAACAATAAATAACTGAATAAATAAATAAATAATTAAATAAATAAATGAAAATGAGACTTTCAAGTCTCTTGGCCATTTCAAAGATGGACTTCAAACCATTTCTTCTTCTTTTGACTCCTTGCATTTGTATTATGCCATAAGATTAATTTTTATCTTTCTTTTGGGCTTGACTTGAAAGGATATGCCTTATTCGCCCATGATGAAATTCAAAGGAAAAGAGTCCATTTGGACTATCAAGCGGGTCCATGCAATGAAAAGGGCGAAGGAATTAATATGTGTTCACATGAATGAATAATTTGAACAATAAAGAAACATGAATCAAACTCATACATAGAAAATCAAACAAGGAGGCCATAAGGAAATAAAAATTAGAGAAAGTAAAGCAAAGACATGAACTGGACATCCTGAGAGATTAAATGAATAGGTGAAGGGGAAAGGGGCAATTAGATACAAGTTCAAACAAACTAGAGAACTAATCAATTTGTAAGCCAAGAAAATCCTAGCATAAGAGTTACTACCTTAAAACAATCATGCAATGGATTAAAGGTAGATTAACAAAACTTGAACGAACCATGAAGCCCAATCACAAATAATATTTATGCTACTAATATGATAGGTGAAAAGATTATGAATCGACATAACAACATATGAGCTAACAATCCTAAACTACACAATCAATGTCAAATTAGCACATTAAGACTTCATCAACTAGAACTTGCAATATTAGGACAAAAGTGAGTTACATTTCTGATTCTATTGAGAAATTAAATCAGAAAATCGAGAGTTAATGATAATAATGGAGCAACAGAGACATTCGATGAGCAGGAAAAGGAGGCTACAAAAGTTATCAACAAATATCTAGTGAATTGTCTATTTTATCTCGATTTCAAGTATGAACCAACCTATAGTTAGCTACGTACTAGCAAATCAAACCATAATATTCGAGTATGAAAAAACAATGAATTAGTGACTAACCAAAAACAGAACTTACAATGGCTTTGAAAGTAAACTAAGCACAATTTCAAGATTAGAACATCGATCCTACAATAACTCAGAAGAAAATTATGTATTGAATCTTCACTAAAATAAAATTGCCAGCGAAACAATAGACGAAATCTAACCCAATACAAATGTTGAAATGAAACCATTACCCAACTATATCGACAGTGAAGCAGTGGACTCAAAACAATAAAAATCAATAAAAACACAAAATTGATAGCATAACGAGTGTTGCGAATATCTAACCAGCAAAACAACATAATAGTCATTATACACTAAGTCCTATGGCTATCACAGCCATCTACACAGAATACCTAGAAGCAAAAAAAACTATGCTATATTACGATAACAGAGAAGAAGCAAAATTGCAAAAGAAGAGTAAGGTGTTAGAAAGTTTACCTCTTTTTGAGCAGTAAAATAGAACCTTGAGATACCGCCGGACTCACAACCATCAGAAAACCGTCGTCTTCGTCGACTCGAAAATGCCGATTAGCCTCTGACTTTTATGAAGACAAAAAAATTTACTAAAATGAAATTTTTTTTACTATTTTTTGCTCAAAATGGCTTTTTCCCTCATTGAGACTTTTTCTTTTGCTCCTAAAAACCTGGTTTATCTAAAGAATCATCTTGGATTTATATTTTGATTTTTCACTAATATGGGAGTGGGATAATTAGAGAGGTTAGTTTTAGGATTTCAAATGGGGAAAATTCAAAATTTATAAAAAGGATAAGATTATCCATTAGAATTGTACGAATTTATACTTATAGTACAAATTCAAATTTTGAAATATGAAATTTTCCCTTTGGGATTTATTTAGGCTACTATTTTTATTGTTGTGTGTGGATACGGGTTCTTGAGTTTGGGTCGAAGGCTGGAATCGGGTTGGTGTTTGACTGATGGGTCGGCGGGTCGGTAGGTTAAAGACATTGGTCGGTTGTTTGTTGGTTAACATTGTATGCAGAGCTTCTTCTACATATTATATGCGGTTTTAGCTTAGGATGTATGTTGGTTGAAGATTGTTGTTGGTTGTTTAAGAAAGAATGGGAAGTGGGGATTGGGCAAGGTCGGGTGATTTAGTGTTGGGCCGCTGGAGTTGTTGGGTGAAAAAATGGGGTTATTTAATAACCCCAATTAGATTTAATTGGGTTTAAAATAATCCCAATTAAATTTAATTGGTTTAAAAAGAATTCTAATTAAATTAGTAATTGGTAATTTTTGTATTATTTAGAAAAAATAATCTCATTTAGATAGAGGGTTATTCAAAAATGATTTCAATTGAGATTTAGCCTATTCTATTTAAATTGTGATCAAATTAACAGTTAATTGGCCAATTGCATTGCAATTGTGGCCAATTTATCTTCAATTCTAATCAAATTTAGTAGATTAGTTAAATTGAATTGAAATCTGATCTTAATTAATTCTTCCTTTAATCCCGAGCTTCTTGATTTAATAAACTCAAACAATTATTTCTCCAAATAAATTATTTGTAAGAATAAACTATATTTAAATGAAGATTTTAATTATTGAAATTTACTTTCAAGATAAGCCTTGATTAAAATCCGACATTCCATAGAATATATATTTCAGTAATCGAGTTATATAATCTCATATAATTAAACACGATAATATATAATCACTAATTAAAATGATAAAATGGAGTACAAAAAATATTTTGAAATGTTTTTATTCAGATGATATAAATATTTTGATTTTTTTAAAAATTGAAGAAACTCAGGATTAAATTTAGTCGTGGAGGAAAAAAATTAGGTGTCATCTACCCCCTCCCTTTGTATAAGGTAGATGTAAGTAACCCTAGCCAAAGGGATGTTAATGTTACTAATTTTTGTCCGTCTACAAATTCGAATATGAAAGAGGTTGGTTTTCACACGAGTTTCATAGAGTTATGGTTGGGCGTCGGTATTAGGTTTCCTACATATCTTAGGTTACATGACAATTTAGGCCACTTGTAGTTCATAAAGCTTGATTTGAAGAACAATTTTCAAAGAAAGTTCACAAGCTATCTAGGTTTTGGAGTTTTTAATGAAACTGAAAAGCTGGAGAATAAAGGGATTTGGGGGGAAGTAGGAATGCAGTTGAGTTTTCAAAATAAAGCCCAGCCTACATATCCCCGAGACTCAGGGAATCAGACTGCTTGTAGTTTGACTCAATTGGTAGAAAAGATAGTCTTTTATTTCAAACGATCTTTGGTTCGGGATGAGTGATAAATTGATCCAGTTGCGGAAAAGAGGATTGTAACCTCTTAACCATGAATGTGGGATCCTTCACACCCATAGAAAATAACTTACCTGGACATAATTTCCAAAACTCTAAGTATGTTGTCACCCAGATTTGAAAGAAAGTGAAGGTTACCCTCGGTATGAGCTTAGGAATATTCCGATGGTGAAGCTGAAACTAGAATATCTCTAAATACCCACATGCCTTATAATAGGGGTGTGGTTGGATGGTGGTGGTGATCATCCTTTAGCTCATGTCCAGAGAGTTTGACGTCCCTCTCTAGACTATGTCCTATTTTGTTGCTAAAAAAGAGTTCCACGTTGTGTTGTATCCCATCTGTAGTCTTCCGCACCTGTGTTTTTGATTTGAGATTTTCATCCTCTCAGATGCTCTCAATAATGTTTCAAACAAAAAGTATTAGTGCTAAATATGATTCACGAAAGAGGTATGTAGTCTTTTACCATATCTCCACGTAAGTTGTTACCTGAAGTTATCCTCTCATGTACCTGTTTGCAAGAAAATAACTTACTATAACAGACACAACTAACCTCTTGGTTTTTGCATAATTGGCTCATTTGTCGATTAAATATGTCTTCAAAGTGGGGTGGCCCATTTTGACACCGATGACACTTTATGCAAAACGGTCCCTGCAACCATGTAATCTTATGCTGATGCGGCAACCCTTTGGTCACCTATAATGCTGGTTGTATATGGAATGATAACCTCTCCAGTTTCAGACAATGATTCTTTGCATATGACATTGGGTAAGTATTGCGCATCTTTTCTATCGATACGACTTATAGATTTTCATTGAATTGTCAATCTTTGGATAATCTGGCACATTATTTAATATTGGCTATGAAGCAAATTACAGATATCTTTTAAATTGCTAGCTTCTAGGTGATCCTGCACATTATCCGACCTTGGATAAGAGATGGTTTATATATATCCCTCCAATCGCTAGCTCTCAGGTATTCCTGCACATCATCTGACCTTGGATACAATATGACTTATAGATATCTTTCAAATTTCTAGTCCTTGGGTAATTCTACACATAATCTATCTTGGATATGACACATCTTATAGAGAACCCTTGGATCTATCAATTTGATAATCTCGCATATTCTTCGGTAAGGATTTAGCAGTAACTTATGGATGACCTTTAAACTATTGATCTTAGAGTAACCTTGCACACTATCTGGTTAGGATGTCATTGTGGCTTACGGATGACCTATGGACTATCAACTCATAAGATATCTTGCACACTATTCTATTTCAAATAATATGACTTATAGGTAACCCTAGGATTGTCAATTTCTAGGAAGTCTCATATGTTGTTCGCTTTCAGATAGTGACTCACAAAAGTCCCTTTAAAGCATGTTCTTTTGTTAATTTCATATGATGATTCATAAAATGATAAGATACCCTCGACGCCAGCGTATACTATCTCACTTGTCAACAGATATTAGATGCTGATGATATCCTCGGCGCTAGCGTATGCTATCTCGCATGTCAACAAATATTAGATGCTGATGATATCCTCGATGCCATCATATGCTATCTTGCATGTCAATATATATTAGATGCTGATGATATCCTCGATGTTACCGTATGATATATCGCGTGTTAATAAATATTGATGATGATGATATCCCCGACGCCAGCGTATGATATCTCGTATGTCAACAGATATTAGATGCTGATGATATCCTCGACGCCGGTGTATGATATCTCATGTGTTAACAAGAATTAGGTGATGATATCCTCAACGCTAGCGTATGATATATCGTGAGTCAACAGATATTAGATGATGATATCCTCGATGCCAGTGTATGATGTCTTATGCATCATCAGATATTTAATGCAGATGACACCCTCGATGCCAGCGTATGATATCTCATGTTTCATTAGATATTTAATGTAGATGGTACCCTCGACGCCAGCATATGATATCTCGCGTGTCATCAGATATGTAATGCAGATGATACCCTCGATGCCAGCATATGATATCTCACGCATTATCAGATATTTAATGAAGATGATACCCTTGACGCCAGCATATGATATCTCACGCGTCATCAGATATTTGATGTAGATGATACCCTCAACTCCAGTGTATGATATCTTTATGTCATCAGATATTTAATGCAAATTATACCCTCAACGCAAGTGTATGATATCTCGTGCATCATCAGATAATTGATGCAGATGATACCCTCAATGCTAACGTATGATATCTCGCGCGTCATCATATATTTGATGCAGATGATACACTAGATGCCAACGTATGATATATCATGCGTCAACAGATATTTGATGCAAATAATAACCTCGACGCCAGCGTATGATATCTAGTACATCATCAAATATTTAATGCAGATGATACTCTTGATACCAGCGTATGACATATCACGTGTCATCATATATTTAATGCAGATGATACCCTCGACGCCAACATATGATCTCTCATATGTCATCCGATATATAATGCAGATGGTACCCTCGATGCTAGAGTATGATATCTTGCGCGTCATCAGATATTTAATACAGATGCTACCCTCGACGCCAATGTATGATATCTTGGGTGTCATCAGATATTTAATGCAGATGATATGCTATGACCCTCTTGGCAATAGAATAAGATGGAATGGTTGTTTTGGCAATGAAGATGGTTTCACCTGAATCCATTTTTCTGTGTTTTTTCTTTATATGTGTACCTGTACTCAAGGTAGACAGTCAGTAAACATAAAGTCTCTTTTGCTACCGACTATTTTTTAGAACAATTCTAAATGCAATATTCATAAAGAAGATAAGGCGCCTTTGTTTTTCCTTCACGATCTCAAGAAATGAGATAGGAAATTCAAAAGGTCTTCAATAAATGAGTATTAACCCGTCTTTGGGGATACCTGGAAATACCATTCTTGATCATCATATTCTCTGGGGTGGCTCCCAACTTGCTAGGGGATTTTTGAAAAAGTCTCTCATTTTTTTGTATTGATCCTGCATCCACAAAAAAATGATTAGTCTGAGTGAAATTACTCGGTGTTGACCTCCTTCAATCCTTGATTTAATCCTCACGATATTTTAGGTACTCCGTCATGTTGGGACCTCCACTCTGACTCCTCATCCTAATAGATGCTTAGGCAATCACTAAGTGAAAATATTTGTATAGATTTTTGAAAGTAGTCTTAATTTTTAAAAACTAGTTTCAAAACAGCTGTAAAAGATTTAGGAAATCTCTACCAGTCATGTCATGTACTATCTCAACGAATATCTTTCTCTTGGTTTTGACTGTATCTAACGTATGACGGAAGAATTCCAGTGATTCATTATCGTTGAGGCTTTTCGTCAAAAGTTTTGTCATAGCTGGTGATTTAATCTTCCTAGACTTTATCGTGGCTAGTGATATCCAGAACTTACATTTGACATCTCATGCTGGTGAATTTGGAATATATTCCAATATATTAGTTGAAATTTTGAGGCCTTCCTCAAAATTTCTACCCCAGTTTAAAGTTGTTTGAGATAATCTCAGCTCGTGAGGATCCAAAGCCTTTGTTTGTCTTTGTTCTCTTTGTTTTTGGACGATGATCTTCCTCTTATGAATTTTCGAGATTGATTCTCGAAAATTCTTCCCCAGTTTCCATTTCCTGGGGTTATATGACCGAGTCTTTGGGGCGCCTACCTATCCCGTTGAAATAGGAATCAGGTCAAACATAGTTTAGGACTACGCTAGAGACATATAGAAAAAATCTAAAGGTTTGAGCGAAGCCAACATAGGCCACCTACATATCCCTTTCTTTGGAATTCAGGTCTTCACGTAGTTCATACATAAAATCAAGGGATAAATTATCCTAAGGGGTTGATCAAAGCCGACATAGGCCGCCTACATATCCCTTTCTTAGGAATTCAGGTCAAACATAGCTCGTACATAAAAGGAAGGGGATTCTCGGCAATTGTACATCATATAGCAGATACTATCATAAGGTCGATTACAATTAAGCCATGGAAACTATAACATCTTTCAGACACAGTATCTCTTTACCACATCTGAATTGATTAGTTTTGCTAAGTGATCACTGACACTTGTCTCTTTGATTTAATCATGATCGCCTAAGTTGACTACTCCAGCTTCATCCAAGTTGGGATTCTCTCAATTTTCAAATTCCTCTATATCTTTCACTAACTGCTCCTCATCACCTTTTTCTATTCATCATCATTCCCCTTGCTTTGTTTGTCTAACCTTTGACATGACATGACATTGATAGGCTTTAAATACCCTTTTGAAACAAACCAAGTTAGATGATAACAAGATAATAAAATATAATTATATAATCATATTTAAAAAATAAATTCTTAAATGAAGGGAGGCCTTTTAGAAAATAAATAAAAACTATGGCTCATGACCCATTTAAATGTGGGTCCATGCCTTTTTTAAAGTTGTAAAACACAAAATGAAAATTTGAGACATAAAAAGGTGGATCGCCGGACCTCCTCTTTATCATCACTGATTTTTTAAAACTACTAGTAATTTCTCTTTCATCTATCATGACGGGAGATGAGTTATGAGTGGAGTGGAGGTCCAGTTTTGCAAACCCTCTCCTGGTATAACCTTCTTCACCCCACTTGAATTCGAGAAATATTTTGGTACAACATTGAATGCCTCGAATAGATTTCCTATACCATCCCTAAGACCATCATTATTTGACATCTCACACATGGGAAATGACTAGTACAGGAAAAGGTAAAGGTGATTTGATATAGGCTTAAGGCTTCCCAAAGTTGCCAAAAGTCCTATGCATATGTAAGGCATAGATACTTTGAGTTTTAGGTTGGGGATAGGGTATTCCTAAATATGTCTCCCATGAAGAGAGTAATGTGTTTGGTAAAAAAGGGAAGCTTAGTCCCCGATATATTAGTCCTTATGTATTCTTGCGAAGGGTTGGTAATATGGCATATGAATTGGAGTTTTCTTCTAGTTTGATCTCTATTCATTGGTATTTAATGTCTCTATGTTGAGAAAGTATCTTGGTGATCCTTCTTTGGTGGTTCCTTTGGAAGAATTGGGTATCTCAGATTCTTTGGCTTATGAAAAAGTCTCGATTGAGAAATTGGATAGGTAGGTTCGTTGGTTATGGACCAAGGATGTGTCCTCAATTAAGGATCTATGGCGGAACCACAAGGTAGAAGAGGCTAAATGGGAAGTGGAAGCAGACATAAATTAAAAATATCCACATTTGTTTTCTACTCTGAATATTTGTGCGGAAGGTATGTATTCTTAGTCGCATCTCTATTTTCTAACTTGGTTAAAGGTGTGATTGATATTTTATAATGCAAATGAATTGTTCTTGTGTTTGACCTACCTTTCCCATCATTTGAGGATGAATTATCCTAGTGGGGGAGACTCAAACACCCTGGGTTTGGACCCTTGGAAAATTTCCTGGATTTTTTTATTCTAGGCTACGACTTCTGGGCTCCAGTCGTATGATAGGGTACGAGTAGTATGCCTTGGTCACATGCTAAACAATAATGGTTGGTGGGTTTAATTGGCTTATGAAATGGGTACGACTTAGGTGGTATGAGTTATTTGGTTGGTGACGGGTCGTATGGTTTGGGTTTTTCCTTCACTTAATCTGAGACTTAGTAACTTAACTTGGAGTTGAGTATGAGTAGCTCACTATGAGCCGTAAGATAGGGTATGAGTCATACCATTGACTCGTAGGGTAGACAGTGTTCAAACTTCCTTTGATTCTATGCTACTAGGTATTCGATTTAGGGGTACTAATTGTATGGTTGGATGTGACTTGGTTTGGGTAAGCCGTATAGCGGACAATGTTAGGTCCAAGGGAGAGATCTAAGGTACGAGTAGTGGGTATTACTCGTATTAGATGGTACGACTGGTATGGGGAAGTCATACCATCTGACGGGGAAACACTATTCCCCCAACATGTTTGATAAAATGCCCTTGATAACTACTTTTACAATATTTTTGGACTTTTAATGAAACTATTGCATGGTATGGTTTGGTAATGGAACCCTAAATGGTATAAATGGTTTGGAATAGTTTAAATGGTAAGGTTTTGTGGTTATGGTTATGGTTAATTAAACAACCTTGTGGGGTACAAGAGAATCCCCCAAGTAAACATGCTAATGAATAACTTGTGGGGTACATGGGATTTCCCTAAGCAAACATAATAATGAAACACTTGAGAGGTACATGGGATTCCCCCAAATTAACTTAATAATTTAATATATGGGTACATGCGAATCTCTCTACATAAAAAGGTTGTCTAAGTAAATTGCTTGCAAGCTATAGTCAGTATGAAGATACCACTACTTATAGACTTTGTTAATAATAATGCTCTAATGAATTATCTGGATGGAAATGGTTTTAATTAGGAAATAATGGCGGGGTGTGATAGATAACCGTGAAGGAGTGAGGCCAATGGAAGGACACTAGAAACTCATGTTTGTTGCTATGAAAAAAGGTCATAGCTACCATATATGATACGATAAGGTACATAGGAATCCTCTAAACTCTTATGGTAGCTTCTTTTCGTGCGGATACATGCACCGGGGCCTGTTCAGGGGGTTACACTGGACTCATATAGACCGTGGGTGCTTTTAGGACAGTAAAGCTGCACATACCCAGATTAATGGTTTTAAAGGCATACTATACCCGACTCCCTTTCCTGGCATGGTTATATATATATATATATGTGTGTGTATATGTATGTGTATGTGTGGTTGTGTGCATATGGTTGGTTTACTTTGTTTTACTGGACATCATTATTTTATCCTTATCCTGGGTTCATGCTAGCGTTCACCTGCTAACCCATCTATAGGCGGTTGTATCCCCACGCAATACAGGAACTAACCATTCTACTCCTCTTGCTTACTGTTCGGCTTCGGGATTGGCTATTGGATTAAAGTGGTGAGCTTTCATATTCCGAAAGTCTCCATTTCATATCATGGATGTCTTTACATACTTTGGTTTTGGATATGGTTGGGGGTATATCCCAATTAAATATTATTTTTCTTTCAGCTAGAGGCTTTGTGGAACAACTATAGGTTGAAATGGGCGGTGTCAGTATTCGTGTCTGGCTTTGTATTGGCATTGGTATTGGGGCTAACACCCTTGGACGATATTTGATTTATGATTTTTCCATTTTGTTTTGGATTTCATATATTATCATCTTGGAACTCATTCGGTATGGGATGTATGGTTTTGGTCTATGGTTCAATTATTTGTTGGTTTGGATGGTTGAACTCGTTTGGGTCAATCACAGTCATAGGCCTATCTCAGAGTCTGGAAGTTGTATAAAATACACTATCTTGTTATATATTTGGAATTCATCTAACTTAAGGTTTAGGCTAGATTAGTTGGGTTAGGTATTGGGGGTGGTCTCTCATACTAGTTTCACTTGGGATGCCTAGTACGATAAGGCCCCAGGTCGGGTCGTGTCAAGTTAGTATCAGAGCTTTAGGTTCATGGTCAATTAGCAGTCCACAAAGCTGTCAAGTAGAGTCTCTTTTAAGGGTATGTAGCGTGCCACACTCGTAAGAGAGAGGTGACAAGGGATTTAGGAATTTTTTACTTTCTTAGTATTCTATTTTAAGGCTTGGAGTCTAAGTCCTGGAATCTTCTCTAATGCTGGTTTTTCTGTTTTTTAGATTATTCCTCGATAATCTGAGATGTAACGTAACTCTTCTATCCTAACTGGGGACAATGTTGAAGGGATATGTGCTACTTGGTGTAGAGATCCAGTCACTGATATTCTTGGAGTTCCACTGATTGATACTAGTCTTTTTTAGGGTGAGTTGACAAATGTGAAATTTTGTCAGTATATTTATATGATTTTACCGTTGGTTGATGCTCAGGCTAAGTGTAGTGCATCTGTTGTTACATCTGTTGAGGCCACGGGGGTTGGCTAGTTTATGAAAATAAATCCTCCTACTTTTCTGGTGTGAAGGTAGAGGAGGATCCTCAGGGTTTTGTGGATGAAATATAGAAAATTTGTAGGTTAATACACGCCACAAATATGGAAGGGGTAAATTTAATGGCTTATCAGCTTAAAGATGTGGTATAACAATAATTAAAGGAATAGGATGAGGCTAGGGGTGACGTTGAGGAGTCGTCTTTATTGGAGACTTCTCTAATTTATTTTTAGTCTTCTTCTTTCCTCAGGAGTTGAGAAAAGCAAAGGTGGAGGAATTTGTCAATCTGTGACAGGGGAAAATGCCAGTCAAGCAGTATACCTTGAAATTTCATCAGTTGTCAAAGTATGCTTTGAAATTAGTGTTTGATATCAGGTCCAGGATGATAAATTTCACTTCTGTACTTTCTTGGGATTTATCATTAAAAGCAAGACTCCATTGTTGGTCAAGGACACAGGTATTTTTAGGTTAGTGGTTTATATGTAACAAGTGGAGAAGAAAAAGAGGAAATAGGCTGAGTTTGGGAAAAGACATGGTAAGAATTTTAGGTTATTTGAGCAGGGTGGTGTCAAAAACAAAGCGGTTGGGATGGAACTAAGTGGCTAAAGAGGAAGTGAAAGAGTTCTTGTTCCTTCTCTATAGTTACTGCTCTGTACCCGAAATAGATGGGTGATAGGCATCAGTAGGGTAGCGATAATTTTTGGTCACAGGGGGCATAATCTTAGGCAAGTGGGGCTCAACCAGCCTCATTATGCCCTCTTTGTTGATTCTATGGTAGGTTGCATAGGGGTTTCTAAGAAGGAAAGAAGGGACAGATATTTCAAATATGGTCAGCCATGCCATATGCTTAGAAATTTTCAGTTGGTAAGGGTGCTTCGGGAGAGAGTAAGTCTTAATTTTCTTTATCTTCTACTCCTACACCAAAGGGTGCTGCTTTTGCATCTATTTCTACTTCTGGTACCAGCGTACACTAAAATAGGTTTTATGCCCTTGCTACTCGGCGGGAATTTGAGGAATCACCTGATGTCGTTACTAGTACATTACCACTCTTTTCTCATGATGTATATTGTTCACTTTATCTGGGGTTAACACTCTCTTATGTGACCCCATTTATGGCTATGTATTTTTTCTTATTCAGAGGTTATTTTTAATTCTTTTTCTATTTCTACCTCGGTAGGTGACTCTGTGGTTGCTAAAAGAGTCTATAGGGAGTGTCTGGTATCTTTAGGTAGTAGGCAGACTTTGGTGTATTTTTTTGAACTTGATATGGTAGATTTTGATGTTATTCTGGGAATGGATTGGTTACACTCTTGTTACGTGTCCTTAGATAATCGAACCTCTAAGGTTGTCTTTAGGTTTTCTAGTGAACCAATTATTAAGTTGGAGGGTGGTTCCCTAGATCATAGAGAGAGGTTTATTTTCTATCTTAGAGCTCGGATATTAATCTTCACAAGGTGTCCCAATCATTTGGCCCAGGTTAAAGAATCTAACACCCAGGTTAAAGATTCTAACTCGGAAGGTCCTTCTTTACATTCAGTTCCGGTGGTGAATGATTTTCTTGAGGTCTTTCCAGATGATCTTCTTGGTGTTTCTCCTAATAGGGAGATTGAGTTTGATATTGATTTTGTTCCATACACTCATCCAGTATATATTCCTCTTTATAGAATGGCTCCGGCTGAGTTGAGGGAACTGAAAGAGAAACTTAAGAATCTTTTAGATAAGGGTTTCATCCATCTTAGTGTATCCCTGTGGGGTGCAACAGTGTTATTCGTGCGGAAGAATGATGGTTCCATTCGAATGTCCATTGACTATCGACAATTTAATAAGGTAATAGCTAAGAACAAGTATCCTGTTCCAAGAATAGATAACTTATTTGATCAGTTGCAAGGTACTTAATTCTTTTCTATGATAGGTCTTTGGTCTAGGTTCCATCAACTTAAGATTAGGGAGAAAGATATCCCTAAGGAAAATTTTCATACTCGTTATGGGCACGTTGACTTCCTGGTTATGTCATTCGGTTTGACTAATGTTCCGACGATATTTATGGATTGGATGAATAGGGTTTTTAGGCAATTTTTGGATCTTTTTATCATTCTGTTCATTAATGATATCTTGGTGTATTTTAAGAGTGAGGTGGATCATGCTAATCACCTCTATGTGGTGTTCTGGACCTTGAAAGAGCAACAATTGTTTCCCAAATTCTCCAAGTGTGAGTTTTGGTTGAACGTTGTGACTTTTCTTGGTCATATTATTTTTACTGAGGGGATCTTTATGGACCCATAAAAGGTGGTTATGGTTAAAAGGTGGCCTAGACCTACGTCTCTAACTGATATTTGGAGCTTTTTGGGTTTGGCTGGGTATTATAGGTGGTTCGCGGAAGGTTTCTCGCAATAGCTTCCCCATTGACTTAGTTCACTCAGAAAAGGGTAAAGTTTTCTTAATCAGATAGTTGTGAGGGGAGTTTTGAGACGCTGAAGAATAAGCTAACTTTGACTTTAATTTTTACATTACCTGAAGGTAATGAGGGATTTGTGGTTTATTATGATGCGTCACGGGTGGGAACTGCTTTGCAGTTTGATGCAGCATGGTAAGGTGATTGCCTATGATTTTAGGCAATTGAAGGTGAATGAGAAGAATTATCCCATTTATGATTTGGAGCTTTTAGCAATGGTTTTTTCTTTAAAAACATGGCGACATTATTTATATAGAGTGTACATGAACATCTTTTCTGATATAAGGGACTCCTGTATGTGTTCACTCAGAATGAGCTAAATCTTAGGCAAAGGAGATAGTTAGAGCTTCTCAAGGACTACGATATGAATCTTCACTACCACTCAGGTAAAGCTAACGTGGTTTCTGATACTCTTAACAGGATGTCCATGGGGAATTTAGCTTATATGGATAAAGAGAAGTGGGAATTGGTGAAGGATATTCACCTCTTGGCTAATCTTGGAGTTCATCTTTTGAACTCCAATGATGGTGGTATGATGGTACTAGAAGTGGTTGTCATCTCTTGGTACAGAGATCAACGAAAAATAAATGCTAGATCCTATCTTGATGAAAATCAAGGATGATATAGGTGGACAAAAGGTGATGGTATTAGAGGTTAGTGGCGATAGTACCTTGAGTTATCAAGAAAATTTATATGTTTCTGACGTTGATGGTTTGCGATAAAGGATATTGGTTGAGGTGTATGAATCATGCTTTGTTGCTCATCCCGGTTCGACCAAAACGTATCATGATCTCAAAGAGATGTACTGGTGGAGTGGAATGAAGAGGGATATGGCTGATTTTGTGGACAAGTGTATGGTGTGCCAATAATTTAAAGTTGAGAACATGAGTCCTGGTGGGTTGTATCAAGAAATTGATTTGCCTGAATGGAAATAGGAGGTAATCGATATGGATTTCATTACCGATTTTCCTCGGTCTCAGAACAAATTTGATTTAATTTGGGTCATCATGGATAGGATCACAAAGCCGGCTTACTTTTTGCCAGTGAGGACCAACTTTTTGGCGGAAAGATTATGTTCGGTTGTATCTTCAAAAGATGGTGAAGCTGTATAAGGTACTTATTTTGATTATCTCTAATCATGGTACACAATTTCCATCTCACTTCTGGTGGAAATTTTAGAAAAGATTGGGGACTAAGGTGAGTCTGAGTACTGCCATTCATCCGCAGATAGATGGGCAAGTAGAAAGGACTATTATGACTTTGGAGGATATGCTTCGGGCATGTGTGTTTGATTATGGTGGTAATTGGAATGAGCATCTACCTCATATAGAGTTTGGTTATAATAATATTTACCATTCTAGTCATGGAATGACCCCTTTTGAGGTGTTATATGGTAGAAAGTGTAGATCTCCTATTGGGTGGTTCAAGGTTGGTGAGGCGGATATGTTTGGCCCAAATTTAGTTTATGAGCCTATGGAAAAGGTAAAGGTGATTTGATATAGGCTTAAGGCTTCCCAAAGTTGCTAAAAGTCCTATGCATATGTAAGGCATAGAGACTTGGAGTTTTAGGTTGGGGATAGGGTATTCCTAAATATGTCTCCCATGAAGAGAGTAATGTGTTTGGTAAAAAGGGGAAGCTTAGTCCCCGATATATTTGTCCTTATGTATTCTTGCGAAGGGTTGGTAATATGGCATATGAATTGGAGCTTTCTTCTAGTTTGATCTCTATTCATTGGTATTTAATGTCTCTATGTTGAGAAAGTATCTTGGTGATCCTTCTTTGGTGGTTCCTTTGGAAGGATTGGGTATCTCAGCTTCTTTGGCTTATGAAAAAGTCTCGATTGAGAAATTGGATAGGTAGGTTCGTTGGTTATGGACCAAGGATGTGGCCTCGATTAAGGATCTATGGCGAAACCAGAAGGTAGAAGAGGCTAAATGGGAAGTGGAAGCAGACATAAATTAAAAATATCCACATTTGTTTGCTACTCTGAATATTTGTGCGGAAGGTATGTATTCTTAGTCACATCTCTATTTTCTAACTTGGTTAAAGGTGTGATTGATATTTGATAATGCAAATGAATTGTTCTTGTGTTTGACCTACCTTTCCCATCATTTGAGGATGAATTATCCTAGTGGTAGAGACTCAAACACCCTGGGTTTGGACCCTTGGAAAATTTCCTGGATTTTTTTATTCTAGGCTACGACTTCTGGGCTCCAGTCGTATGATAGGGTACGAGTAGTATGCCTTGGTCACATGCTAACCAATAATGGTTGGTGGGTTTAATTGGCTTATGAAATGGGTACGACTTAGGTGGTATGAGTTATTTGGTTGGTGACGGGTCGTATGGTTTGGGTTTTTCCTTCACTTAATCTGAGACTTAGTAACTTAACTTGGAGCTGAGTATGAGTGGCTCACTATGAGCCGTAAGACAGGGTATGAGTCATACCATTGACTCGTAGGGTAGACAGTGTTCAAACTTTCTTTGATTCTATGCTACCAGGTATACGATTTAGGGGTACTAATTGTATGGTTGGATGTGACTTGGTTTGGGTAAGTCGTATAGCGGACAATGTTAGGTCTAAGGGAGAGATCTAAGGTACGAGTAGTGGGTACTACTCGTATTGGATGGTATGACTGGTATGGGGAAGTCATACCATCTGACGGGGATTTTAAGCAGTTTAAATTGGGGTTAATCTTGACATTTTCCCACTTAACCTCTTAAGGCCCTACAACTTATAACTCTTTTGGGATATCATTTACCCTATTATTCTAATCTTAAATACTTATAAACTCTCTCTAATTCACTCTAAGGCTCTTGGGGAAAGAAAGGCTAGGGTTTCATCTAGAGGACCAATTTGGGGCTTGTACGGGTGATTTCTCTCCATCATCTTCATAATCTAAGGCATGTACTCCTCCGTCATGGTTAGTTTCAACTAAAGGCATATTTTTTACAATGTTTTAATGGAATGATTACTATATGGTTTTGGGGTTTTCAAATATATGTTGGGGTTTTGGTATTGAATGTTTGGTTATGGTTTTCCCATGTTTTAATTATGTTTTTACATGTTTTAATGGTGGTTTGAAATATTGGTTATATGGTAATGGTTAATTAGTAATTGGAATTGGTTTTGGAAACACTATTCCCCCAACATGTTTGATAAAATGCCCTTGATAACTACTTTTACAATATTTTTGGACTTTTAATGAAACTATTGCATGGTATGGTTTGGTAATGGAACCCTAAATGGTATAAATGGTTTGGAATAGTTTAAATGGTAAGGTTTTGTGGTTATGGTTATGGTTAATTAAACATCCTTGTGGGGTACAAGAGAATCCCCCAAGTAAACATGCTAATGAATAACTTGTGGGGTACATGGGATTTCCCCAAGCAAACATAATAATGAAACACTTGAGAGATACATGGGATTCCCCCAAATTAACTTAATAATTTAATATATGGGTACATGCGAATCTCTCTACATAAAAAGGTTGTCTAAGTAAATTGCTAGCAATCTATAGTCAGTATGAAGATACCACTACTTATAGACTTTGTTAATAATAAATGCTCTAATGAATTGTCTGGATGGAAATGGTTTTAATTAGGCAATAATGGCAGGGTGTGATAGCTAACCGTGAAGGAGTGAGGCCAATGGAAGGACACTAGAAACTCATGTTTGTTGCTATGACAGGAGGTCATAGCTACCATATATGATACGATAAGGTACATAGGAATCCTCTAAGTAACTGTACATATATATCATGGAGGGAAAAGGGTACTCGGGAATCCCCTACTCTTATGGTAGCTTCTTTTCGTGCGGATACATGCATCGGGGCCTATTCAGGGGGTTACACTGGACTCATATAGACCGTGGGTGCTTTTAGGACAGTAAAGCTACACATACCCAGATTAATGGTTTTAAAGGCATACTATACCCGACTCCCTTTCCTGGCATGATTATATATATATATATGTGTGTGTATGTATGTGTATGTGTGGTTGTGAGCATATGGTTGGTTTACTTTGTTTTACTGGACATCATTATTTTATTCTTATCCTGGGTTCATGCTAGCGTTCACCTGCTAACCCATCTATAGGCGGTTGTATCCCCACGCAATACAGGAACTGACCATTCTACTCCTCTTGCTTACTGTTCGGCTTCGGGATTGGCTATTGGATTAAAGTGGTGAGCTTTCATATTCCGAAAGTATCCATTTCATATCATGGATGTCTTTACATACTTTGGTTTTGGATATGGTTGGGGGTATGTCCCAATCAAATATTATTTTTCTTTCAGCTAGAGGCTTTGTGGAATAATTATAGGTTGAAATGGGCGGTGTCAGTATCCGTGTCAGCCTTAGTATTGGCATTGGTATTGGGGCTAACACCCTTGGACGATATTTGATTTATGATTTTTCTATTTTGTTTTGGATTTCATATATTATCATCTTGGAACTCATTCGGTATGGGATATATGGTTTTGGTCTATGGTTCAATTATTTGTTGGTTTGTATGGTTGAACTCGTTTGGGTCAATCACAGTCATAGGCCTATCTCAGAGTCTGGAAGTTGTATAAAATATGCTATGTTGTTATAGAATTCATCTAACTCAAGATTTATGCTAGATTGGTTGGGTTGGGTATCGGGGGTGGTCTCTGATCCTGGGTGGACTTGGGATGCCCAGTACGACAAAGCCCGGGGTCGGGTTATGTCACTAATCACATGATTTAGGTATTTTTCATTCCAAGAATGAAATTTATCTCACCCACATATTTAATGTCAAATGGCTACTCAATATTTTTTATCCTTTCTCTGATAACATGTTAGAGCCAAATTTAAAGACATCAAAACATATGCAAATAGTAATACGTGATTTATTCCAAGACTAATATATGCACTTGTAACCTTTTTTAAAAGTATTCTCAAAAATGCAAAATCACATTTTTCATGGCGATTTTTTCTCATTTCATTAGCCCCCACTATTTTGAGACTTTAAGAAAATAAACTTTCATGAGAAGTATCATTTTATTCATAAAAAATAATAAGTAACTTATTTCCTTTACTCCACAACAAGTAGAAAAGTTTTTACCTTTCCTCCGTTTGAGTTGAGGAGTAGAAAGATACTTTACATGGCTATCTCTTGCCATCCACCTTTTGAGATCTTTCATCTTGATATCCGTGATTTTTCAAACTATAATAAAACATGAATTTTCTTAAATAGTCCAAAGCTCCACAACAAGAACACCTTCCTTCAACATCTAAAACTCTCTTTTGTATAGTGAATATATTTAAAGACTTAGAATATTTTCTTTGTTTAAACTCTTTCTTTCACCAATATAATTACTCACTTTTGTATAGTGAATATAGTTGTAGACTTAGAATATTTTTATTGTCTCAACTCTCTATTTTACTTCTACACACTATAATCTTTTTCACCCTTATCATATTTCCTTGTCTATGCAATAACATGCAAGACCACCTCTATTTATACGTGAGACATTCATCCTTGTATTGAATAGGAAAAATGTGGTCTAGTAAAGTGGGTACTTGAATGGTCTTTAGGTTACAAATATTACAAGAGTTACAAGAGTAATGAGGTAGACTAATGGTCGAAGTTACAAGAATAAAATGTCACATTCTACCATAAAATAATGAGTGAAATAAAATGTTAGTGGTTATATGAGTTACACAAAGTAAATACACACTTTTTCTCTTAATAATATTCCACTAACATGCATTGTGCATTGGAAAAGTGAAACCATCAACATCACACATTGTCAATTTGAGATAATGCACTTTCAAACCTTTTTTTTTTTTTACTAAATGAAGAGGCCAAGACATGGTTGTGAAGCTTACAAGAGGTTCCATTACAATATGGGATCAAATGACCCAAAGATTTCTTGTCCAGTACTTTTCACCTGTAAAAATAATTAAAATATAGAAACAAATTAACAACTTTATACAAAAAAATATTCAATTTTTCTCTCAAGTGTGAGAAAGACTAAATGCAATGTTAAGAAAATATCCACACCACGGAATTTTAGATCTTAACATTTCATACATTTTTTATCATTATCTTAAACTATTTTCTACAAATGTAATTGTTATTATTGTAGAAGCAATACAACTACTCAATAAAATTTTAGAAAATACTATCCAATGGTCATCTGATAGAAATTATCAAGAAATAGCAAGATTCAATCATTTAGCCAAATCTTTAAATTCATTGACATAACAATTTATAGCTTTCACATAAAAATTTGAGCCTTTTCAGGTTAGTTCATAGTTTTTACTTCAACTTGAAAATTGAGAGGGTTATGGAGGCAACCATCCAAATCATTAGTTCCAAGTTTCAGTGTAAAGTGACAAACAATTAAATGTTTGTAGGTACAATAATAATTATTCATTTAGTAGTCTCATGGCATAAAAACATCCAGGATTTCAATAGAAGCAGTAGGTAAAGGAACCACCTGGTTTCCACATTCAAAATAGAGAGCAAAAGAATTTTCAACAATACCAACAAATGCCCTAAATAAATCAATTATAATAACCTAAATTTGTGAGTTTCCATTATTATATATTTTGATCATTTTACCCTTTCTTGTAATTGCTACATATTAATTAAGGGGTTTGGAGATGGTTTTAATGGTTCTCAATTTGATAATAAAAATGATTTATGCAAGTTTGTGGTTATAGAGGCTTGAGAAACCATATAGTTATCTTTAGTCAAGATTCATTGTTCTGAGTATTAGATGGCAATTTAGATTGTGCCAGCAGATCAAAATATTGAATTCGGACTAGTAGCAGGTTGGTTCAACTTTGGGACCTTTATATCTCATTTCAACCATTTATTTGGAAAATAGTGAAAAATGAGTCCCTGAGGTTAATTTATTGAAAACAACCTTTTTCAAAAACCAATATCTCCATTGACTCTAGAACATCGAAATTAGCCTAGTAGCATATAAGATTTGTTTAGGTCAACTCTTGAATAAATCTTCAAGGATCATTTGGAGAATTTGAAGGCATGCATAATTAGTAAATATTGATATCTGGTGCATTTTATATCCTTCTACGCAAATGCGGGCCTCTAGATGCTAACATAGAGAAGGAATTCCCTTCCATCACAATCACAATATGGTGGCCATGATCGCAAAGAAAAGATAGCCCTTCTTTGAAAAGGTAAGGAGGATTTCATGAATCATCAGTCTTCAAGAATACAAAACCTTTTATGCAAACACGAAGGAAAATTTAGCAACCTGGTTAGCACTGACCCTCGTGAACGCGAAGAGTTGATTGCGTTCGTGAGGCACCTTTCATTGAACAATATAAAACCTCATTTTCATAATTTTTGGACCTTTGTGATTCGATTTTGGGTAATTCTTGAAGATTTCTTCACCATTTTAGCTTTGGTAAGCTTCAAAACCTTATTTCCATTATTTTTCATTGATTACATCATCAAAAACAACTTTAAATCGTGATTTCAAGGTGAAAATTTGAGGGTTTTATCTATAATGTTTAAAAAGGGGTTTTCTTTGTTTTGGACCTTGTTTTTAACCTGTTTTTATGTGGGTTTATCCTATAGACTCCTATAATCTTGGAGAATGTGTTTTTAAAATAAAATTCTAGTTTTACCCCTTTTACTTTAGAACTCATATTTCGAATTCATTGTGGACCCGACACAAACATATGTAATATAGGTATTGTTAGCTTTAATTGAATGCGTAGATGCTATATTTGAATGCTTTAGTTGACTTTGAGGTCATTCTATGGGGAAGGCTCCGTGTTGAAGCACTTTAGACTGGAATTTCATCATTTTGTGGTAGGTTATGGCCTAACTTCTTTCAAATTGCATTAGGTACTTACTAAATGTGTAAATCATGCTATGGGTTGGGGGAAATAACTATCTAGTTTATATATCAAGATTATTTTTACTATTGTGTGCCCGCGATAGGGGTTTAATTTGATATCATTTCCCTTATCTATACATTTAAATGCCTTTATTCTAGATATGATTACTATATAGGGGATTATTTTGTTAATATAAGCCTTATTTGAGTAATTATTGCCTTTATCATTATTAAAATACCCAAGTTATGGGTTGATATGATATTTGATATCTTACATGCATATTTATACTGATGGTGCCTAATTGGAGTTGTTGATCGTGAATTGTGGATATACTGAGTTAATTTATGGGCTCACTTATATATATAGATGTTGGATGGAATGGATATCATCATATTGAGTCAATTATGAGTGTTACCTACCCATTCCATACATATACATTTACGAGACATTAGTACTAATGAGAAATACTATTTTTAAAAGAAAATGAGACACTTTTATGGAAACCCTCTCCATGAACATGAGTCAAAGAGGTGAGTTGAGACTGAGTTATCAGATATAGTATATGGGTTACAAACCCCCATGGATCCTACCTAGGATCTGGGAGCTCAATGGGTGTACACAGAAAGTCGTGAGATGGGTTTCACCATTCATCCATCCTCAATACATTGCATTTCATTCATATATCCATCTTTCATAATTTCTTTAGTTTCCTTGGCTTGTATTCATTTCGGTATATTTTTCTTGTACTTTTGTACTATTTTTATTTTTGTTTATATATTATAACTATTACTAGAGATGATGTTAGCTACCATTTGGGATTCTTTTTCTTACAGGTGATGTACTCATAGTTTTCTTTACTTATATTATATTCTACTTTGCTCAGTTGAACTATAATACCTACTAAGTCCAAGCGGATCTTACTCACCCCTACTGTGCCCTTATCCAGACTTAAGTATGAGTATAAGGCACTGGAGCTGATTTCATGTAGATTAGAGTGATGTTTGAGGTATTGGGTTCTCTAAGGATTTCATAGCCGACTTCTAGCCTTCTCTTATTTTACTTTATATCTTTGTTTTGGTTTTAGAGACATATGTATTTCCAGATTCACTTATGTACTAGATGTTGTTACACTATGACACTAGTTATAGGGGACTTATGAGATTTCTTTCAAACTTCTATTTGAATTATGTTTCGTATTAGCTTGACTTTATTCTAGAAGTCTTGCCTTGACGAATGTAACTATTGATTTCATTTCTTCTTTATCAATTTGGGTGATTAGCTTTTTTATCAAGGTTGAGCACAATAAGTACCATCATGACTAATTTTTGGGTCATGACAAATCGGCATCTAAGCTAGGTTCACCAATCTTATAATTGTAAGAGCAAGATGTATAGTAGAGTATCATGGGTTGGTACGTAGATGTCTATATATAATTTCAGAGACTATAAGATATCATTAGAAAGGACTTCTCTATCTTGATTCCTAAATGTATGGGTTTTTCTTACCTAAGTTAATAAGTTGTGTTCCACTTATTTCTACACTGATGGTAAGGACTAGATATCTAAGGCTAGGTATGTTGATCCAACACCCACTGATAGAGTCCAGACTAGAAGGAAATGCAAGAGTCGTGGATAGACCATAGATAGAGAATGGGCATGAGGAGCTTCCCCAGCTAGAGGATGTGCTAGGGAGGACTCTCTTGATCCCGAGGTTATTTATACAAAAGATATTATCAGATAAGGGATATGGGGCCAACTCAGGTCCACAGGGTTCAGTTGATACACCGGTCCTTTAGGGTCTCTTGGTTTATTTCTTGAGTTATTTGGACAGTGTTCCCTTGAGTGTACTTGGTATTCCTCAAACTTCAAGTGATATTCAACCATCAGTTCTGGCATCTTCTTGTGGTATTCCTATTTCTGGGTTGCAGCCATTATCTATAGTGCTCCCATGTATGTATTCATTGCCTGTGAACTTACTATTTCTATAGTTGATTTGGGTATAGTTGTGCCTTCTAATGATTAAAAAAGATTTGAGAGGTTTATTCTCTTCGATCCACCAAAGTTTATTAGTGATAGTGGCGAGGATACCTATCAATTTTTGATAGATTTCCAAGAGATTTTACATAATCTTGGATCACTTGAGTCTCATGGAGTTGATTGTACTACCTATCAATTGATGGATATGGCTAGGGATTGGTGGAGGTCATTTGATAGTTGTATACTTTTGGGTTTTCCAGTTATCTTGTGGATTTAGATTTTTTAGGCCTTGTTAGAAAGACTTGTATCATATGGCTAGAAATATCAAATGTGTGGTGAGTTTGATCACTTGGAGTGGGGCTCCATGGCTATTGTTGAGTATGAGACTTGTTTTCATACTTTACTCAGATATTTAGCTGCTAGCATCTCCATCGAATCTGAAAGTATTTGAAAGTTTGTGAAGTGGTTAGATGGTACTATTAGTTAGATACAACATAGATGATGATTTAAGGGGATTTTGTCCAAAGTATTATTGAGCATGCCAATATGATCGTGTCTATTATCAAGGCTACTCAATAAGGAACCAATATGGTGCATCGTTATAGGGAGTTTAATAGATATGCCTCTCAAGGTAGAGATTTCACTAATAGAGGTTCTTGTGGTTATCATCGTAGGTTTATTCAAGATGAGTTGCAGTGATCAACTGGTAAACCTTTAAGTTCTGTAGCATTGGTAGTCAGGTGTCAGGTCATACTGGTGGAGGTTCCAGAATTAGTTATTTAGGGTAGGATGGCTATTCTAGTTCATTTTCACCATCTCATATTAGTTTAGGCTATATGTGATATTTTGTATATGATGAGTTTGCCATATGGCTGAGTATTTCCCTTGATATTTGATTATATCCCCTCAGTAGAGCTCTCAACTTAATCTTTTCGATACTCATATATTTTTAGTCAAAGATAGTTCACCAGGTGGTAGAGACAATGCTAGGGATAGAGATGAGATGCTTATGGAGATATTAGTAGGGTTATTCAATCCAAAAGTGGACATAGTAAGTTTTATGCTATACTTAGGAGACCCAAGAGAGAGGCTTCTGATGCAATTATTACACGTATCATCCCAGTTTGATATAGATATACTTTTATATTATTTGACCCTAGGTCTATATTATCCTATGTGTCTATATATTTTTCTTTTACTTTTGATATTCCATGTGAGCCTCTTTATGTTTCTTCCCTAGTAAAAGATTCTTTTATGGTGGATTGGGTGTAACGATCTTGTGTGGTTACCTTTTTAGGCTGTGATACTAGGATTGATTTGATTGTCCAATGTAGGGTTAATGTTATCTTGGGTATAAATTGGTTAGCTCCTTATCATGCTATTTTGAACTGTTATGCCAAGACCATGACCTTAGCTACATCAAGTATTCCAAGGTTAGCTTGGAAAGTATGCTTAGTTCGAGTCTGGAGGGTGTTATATCTTTCTACGAGGCTCATCGCATGATATATAGGGAGTTTTTGTTTTATTTGACCTATGTATGTGATTCTAGAATTACCTCGCAACCTCATATGGATTCTATCTGAGTTTTCCACAAGTTTATAGATGTGTTTCCTACAGATTTGCCTGGAATGCCTTCAAATTTTTATATTGATTTTACAATTGATATGGGGCAAAGACCAAGCCTACTTTTATTCCTCCCTATAGTATGGCCTCAATGGAGTTTAAGGAGCAGTTATAAGATTTGTTGAGTAAGGGGTTCATTAAACCTAGTGTATCTCCTTGGGGTGCTCCGATCATGTTCATTATGAAGAAGGATAGTTCAATACATATTTACATTAATTTTAGGAAGCTAAAAAAATGAAGGTTAACAATAGGTATTCTCTTCCTCATGTTGATAATCTTCTTGAAAATATTCAGATAGATTTTGCATTTATCAAAATTTATTTGAGATTCAAGGATCACCAGTTGAAGATTCTATCTTTGAATATTCTGTAGAAGGCTTTTCAGACTAGATACATTCATTATTAGTTCTTTGTTATGTCTTTTGGATTAACCAACTCCTAAGAAATGATCATAGAGTTGATGAACTAGGTGTTTCGATCGTATCTCGACCCCTTTATAATTAAATTTATAGATGGCATCTTGGTTTATTCCAAGAGTGAGGTGGATGATGTGAAGCATTTTAGGATTGTACTTCAGAGGTTGCTTGGTCAGAAGTTGTATGATAAGTTTCTAAGTATAAGTTTTGATTGGATCTATCTCTTTCTTTTGTTATGTGGTGACTAAGGATTCAATTATGGTTGATCCGACCAAGATAGCGGCAAATTATTATTGGGTTAGACCTACTTTCCTATTGAGATTCAGAGTTTTATTGGTTTGGCAGGGTATTATGGGTATTTTATGTAGGATTTGTCATCTATTAGGGCTTCTTTAACCAATTAAACTTAGAAAAAGGTAGTTTTTCAATGGTCGGATAAATGTGAGAAGATCTTTAAAATCTCAAGGAGTTATTAACTTTGACTCCTATCCTGACATTGCCCAAGGAGAATGTAGGTTTTATCATATTTTATGATAGTTCTTGTGTTGGTCTGGGTATGGTGTTGATGGAGGAGGGTAAGGTGATTTCTTATGCCTCTCACCAGTTGAAATCTCAGGAGAGAAATTAACCTACCTATGATTTGGAGTTGGCAGCCATAGTGTTTATGTCGAAGTTGTGGCATCATTACTTGTATGGAGTTTCTGGTCATATTTTCTCAGAGCATCATAGCCTTCAGTACTTTTTCAGATAGTGAGATTTTAATATAAGGCTACAACATTATCTTGAGTTACTTAAGTATTATGCCCTTACTCTTTTGTTTCATTTGAGAAACGCTAATATAGTTGCGAATGCCTTGAGTTGGAAGTTTACTAATATGGGGAGCTTAACTCAACTCTTGACCCAGGAGTAGCCTTTAGCCTTAGGAATTCAATCCTTATCTAACCAGATGGTTAGGATTCATACTTTGATACTAGGCGTGTTTTATCTTTTGTTTATGTTATATCTTAGTTTAATGATGAGAGTTTGTGGGTGATTCAAGATTAGGTGATGAGTAGCAAGGATAAGGCAACATCTTTTGATTTTTATGGAGTTTTGAGGATTGGAGGTTAAGTTAGTGTACTGAGATTTAGTGGATGGGTAAGACTGATTTTAAAGAAGGCATATTGTTCCATATATTCTATCTATCCAGGTATGACCAAATTGTATCATGGTTTAAAGAAACTTCACTGGTGGGGTGCTAATAATAAGGATGTGGTACATTTTATAGCTCATTGCTTGTGTTGTCAACAAGTAAAGACTGAGCATCAGAGACTAGGTGTCTAGTTTTAGATATTACACACTCCTGAATGGAAGTAGCAGCGGATCACTATAGAACTTGTGAGTTGGTTGACTCATACTTCTCATCGTTCTAATAGTATTTGGGTCATCATAGATCGGTTGACCAAATCAGCCCATTTCATCTCTATTCAGATCTCATCTAGTGTTGAGAAGTTAGCCCCTATCTATATTTGTGAGATAGTTTATCTTCATGGAGTATCCATGTCTATTATTTTAGTAAAGGCTCAGTGTTCACTTCTACCTTCTGCTAGACTTCTCAGGAGGAAATGGGAACTTAGGTTAACCTTATCATAGCTTTTCATCCTAGATCGATGATCAGTTGGAGCGAATTATTTATGTTTTAGAGGATATTCTCCATGCATGCGTTATGGACTTAGGAAGTCAGTGAGATCAATATTTGTCTTTGGTGGATTTTGCTTGTAATAATAGATACTATTTAATTATTATGATCGTCCCTTATGAGGCATTGTATGGTAGGAGTTGCTGATCTCCTATTTATTGGTTTGAGATCTTAGAGGTTAAACCCCATTGTAGTATCTTGTTTCATGAGTCATTGAATAGGGTTTGGATGATTCAGGATAGGTTTCAGGTAGCCTAGAATAGGAAAAAGCACTATGCAAATTGTAGGCATTGCGCCTTAAAGTTTGTGTTTGGTGATCAAGTTTTCCTTTATGTATCTTCTCTGAAGGACATGATGAGGTTTTGGGAAAGGGGAAGCTCAGCCAGAGGTACATTGGACCATTTGAGATTGTTTTAATTTTTAGTAAGGTTGCTTATGAGTTGACCTTACCTCCAGACTTTGCATCCGTTTATCCAATTTCTCATGTATCTATGCTTATGCACTATATTCTGAATGGGTTTCATGTGCTTCGTTGGGACTCGATTATGTTGGATGAAAAGTTGGCCTTTATTGAGGAGCCAGTCTCTATTTTATCCAGAGATATTAAATAGTTTTATTCTAGAGATATTCATGTGGTTTAGGTTTAGTGGGGGCACCACCCTATTGCGAGGCTACTTGGGAGGTCGGGTCTGACATACTAGTAGTTACCCTCATCTTTTTACCAATTTAGGTATTTCTGTGCCTTTTAGTTATAGAACAAACTAGAGTCCCAATGGTAAATATTGTAACAACCTGAATTGGTAAGTTCCTTTTTATGTGTTTTAACCATTTTTCCCATCCATGTGGTTGATACATATTTATTTTGGGGTTTGGAGATGGTTAGCTTGATTCTCAATGAAATCAAGAAGGATTTATGCAAGTTTGTAGTTTTAGAGTCTTGAGAAGCCATATAGTTAACTTTGATCAACATTCATCATTCTGAGTGTTGGATGGCAATTTGTACTCCGCCAGTATATCTGAAATATCGAATTCAGGTTAGTAGCAGGTTGGTTAAATTTTGTGATCTTTATATATCATTTTGACCTTTTATTCAGAAAATAGTCAAAAAGGGGTCTGTAGGATTAATTTATTGAAAACAACATTTTTTGGACAAATCGACATCACCATTAAGTTCAGAATATCGAAATTAGACAAGTAGAATATATGGTTTGTTTTTGTCGGGTCCTGAACGAATGCTGAGGGTCCATTGGGAGAATTCAAAGGCACGAAAAATTAGTAACTTATTGATACTTAGTGCATGCTAGGTCCTTCTTCACAAACACGGCCTTTGTCCATAAATGCAGATAAGAAATTTTCCCTTCATCGCGATCGCGAGGTGGTGCCTGCGATTACAAAGGGAAGATGAGTCCTTCTTCATGAGTGTTATGTGGTTCTCGTGAATGTGAAGGCTTAAATCATCAGCCTTTGCAAACGCAATGCCTTGTCCACGAATACAAAGGACCATTTAGTGGTTTGGTCAGCATTGACCCTTGCAAATGCAAAGGGTTGACGACATTCATGAGGCACTATTCATTGAACAGTATAACAGCCTCATTTTCATATTTTCCTTCATTTTGGAACCTTTGAGCTTCGCGTTTAGGCAATTCTTAAGGACATCTTTGTCATCTCATCAAAAACAACTTAAATCATGATTTCAAAGTGGAAATTTAGGGGTTTTACTGGTAAGGTTTAGAAAGAGTTTTTCTTCAATCTGGACCTCATTTTTAAACTATTTCATGTGGGTTTCTATTGTAGACTACTATAACCTTGGAGAATTTATTTTTAAAATAAAATTTTGATTTTACCCCTTTCATTTTTTAACTCACTTTTCTAACCCATTTTGGACCCGACCCAAATATGGGTAACTAGCTTTATTTTAACACATAAATGCTATATTTAAATGATGTAGTTGATTTTTAGGTTATTCATAATGGGAAGACATATGTTGAATCACTTTGGACCAGAATTTCATCGTTTCAAGGTAAGTTATGGCTTAACTTCTTTCACATTGAGTTGGATAGTTATAAATAAATAAAACATGTTATGGGTGGGGGAAAATAACAATAGAGTTTATATTTTGAGATTATTTTTACAGTTGTGTGCCTGCGTGGGGGCTTATATTCTATTGAGGTTGATTTTTGATATTGATATTGTGTGGTGCCCGTAAGGGGGTGTTATTTGACATCATTAGCCTTATCTTGGCATTTAAATGCCTTTATTCTAGAAATAACGTCCGTGCATGGGCTTAGTTTTTTAATATAGGCCCTATTTGAGCTTCGGTTGCCTTTATCATTATAAAAATACCCAAGTTAGGGTTAATATGATATTAATGATGTCTTACATGTGTATTTATTCTGATGATACCTAATTGGAGTTGATGATCATGAATTCTGGACATATTGAGTTGATTTTTGGGCTTACTTCTCTGTATATATATATATATATATATATATATATGTATGTATATATATATATATATGTATATATTGGATAGATTGGATATCCTCATATAGAGTTGATTGTGAGAATTACATTCTCATTCCATACATATACATTTATGAGACTGGTACCATTAAGAAACACTGTTCTTGAAAGAAAATGAGTAAATTTTATGAAAACCCTGTATGTCAACACAAATTGGAGAGGTGAGTTGATTAAGATATATGATATAGTATATGGGTTGCGAACCCTCCATGGATCCTACCTGGGAGCTGCGAGCTCGATAGGTTTATAAAGTAAGTCATGTGATGCCTTTCAACATCCATCCCATCCACATTGCATTTGCATGCGCATCTTTCTTGAGTTTTTTAGTTTTCTTGACTTGTATTAGTTTAAGTATATTCTTCCTGTATGTTTTTTATGTTTTCATTTTTGTTAGTATACTAGATCTGTTAGTGGAGACGATGTTAGCTACATTTTGGGACTTTTCTGCCTTCAAGTGGCGTGCTTATAGTTTCCTTTACTTATATTATTTCCTTATTTTCTAAGTCAGACTATGATATGTATTGAGTAGAAGTGGACCGTACTTACCCCTACTATGCCCTTTCGAAGCAGATCCAAGTACAAGTACAAGGAGCGGGAGTTGATTTCATGTGGATTGGACCGGTTTTTGAGGTATTGGGTGGGTTCTCTATGGATTTCAGAGACGACTTCGAGCCTCTTCTTATTTTACTTTGTCTTTATTTTAATTTTATAGAAAGATATGTATTTTCAAATTCAGTTATGTACTAGATGCTCATACACTATGGCACCAAATTTTGGGGATTTATGAGTTTTTTTTCAAACTTTTATTTGAATTATGTTTCATATTGGTTTGACTTTATTCTAGAAGTCTCGCCTTGATTTATGTAATTGTCAATTTTGTTTTTCTTTATCAGTTTGGGCCATTGACTTACTTATCAAGGATAAGTAGCGATAAGTTCCATCATAACCCATTTTTGAGTTGTGACATCAACAATCAAACATCGAGTACTTACTAAATAAGTACATGAAGGCTACTGAGGACTTAATACCCAAAAACATTATGTCCACTAATGAGAAACTTGAAAGAAACCGTTTTACCATCGGAAACTTAGAAATTCATGCAAGCCAAAGAGCAACACTTATTTTTGGACTAAATCAAAGTTCTCTACCAAGCAACAATGAGAAAAATAAAAAAAAACACCCCAAAGAAATCTCTTTGCCCTCAGATAAAGATCTTGATGATCCATATGTCAGAAAATAAGAAAATTCACAAAATGAGAAAAAAGTAAATGTAGGTGACTTTTAAGAAAAATCTAAATTTTTAGAAAAATAAAAAGATAAAGAAAAAGAGGTGCTGGAAAATGAATTGATGCCAGATCCTCATTTTGTACCTCTTCCTTTTTCCTAAAAAATGAAAAGAGAAAAATTTGACAAAAAATTTTCAAAGTTTCATGAAATCTTAAAATAGCTTAAATTAACATACCTTTCATATAAGTTTGATACAAATGTCTTCATATGCTAAATTTCTTAAAGATATTTTGTCAAGTAGAAGAAAATTGAAAGAAATTTTTGAAGTTAGGCTTATAAAAAAATGTAGTGCTATACTTCAAACTAAGCTTCCACAAAAACTCGGAGATCTGGAAAGTTTTACAATTTCTTATACTTTAGGAGATGATCATCTTGAAAAGCATTATGAGATTCAAGTGCTTCAACAAATATTATGCCTTTTTCAATTTTTAGAAAAATAAAACTTGATAAGATGAAAGATACAAGGGTATCTCTTCAATTGGCTAATCAAAATACTAGAAAAAAAAGGAATAATTGAAGGTGTTCTTGTAATAGTCGATAAATTTGTATTCCCTGTGGATTTTATAGTACTTGAAATGGAAGAAAGAGTTAAGGTACCATTAATTCTAGGCAGACCATTTCTCACAATGGAAAAAGTGATTATTGATGTCTATCAAGGATAATAAATATTGTGACCTAATGAAAAATGAGTAATCTTTGACATGTAGAAAATAATGAAACTTTTCAAGGATGAATCACTATCTTCTTGCTTTCATATTGGCTTGATAGATGATCTTGTAGATGAATACAACCATGATCAATTGACTTCTAATTCTTTGAAAGATGTTTGGCCATGTCAGGTACCAACGTGATGAAAATTCTACGATTAGAAAAGAAGAGGAAACTGATACGACCCAATCCACCATAAGTGGAACCCACAATAACTTCTTGTGGAAGAACCATCCAATCATAAAATGAAAACCCAACACTTAGATAAAAATAAAGAAAAATAGCAATTTTGCATTAAATAAAATAATACCATCAACAATCTACCCTGTAGAAAAAATCAACGCCAAAACAATCTCCTAGAATTTGAAATTCATTGTACCAAAACACTACAAATATCAATTAAGAGGTTAAATCCAAAATAAATGAAAATGTCTAATTTTAAAGATAGGGACCAGAAACATAAATTAAGAACTCATGGTAGCTTGGAAGATGTAGCTCACCCTTGAGTTCAAAGGTTATTCGCTCTCCTACTAAGGTCTCAAAACAGTCTCTGGACTACATTCTACACTCAACAAAAAGAAGAGCATGTGTAATATTAGAACACAAGAAACAATGGTGGTTGTAGCCAAAAGTATTTTGAGCTTGGAAGATCTCCTCACACTTATCCTACCAAAAAAATGGTACCTCCATTTGGTTCAATCTTATCAAGTGGATACCAATGGATGCAAAATTATTGACAAAGCTACAGTAGTAACTAGCAAGATCCATAAAACTCCTAACCTTAATCATAGAGCTAGGCCAAACCCAAAAGGATCTTAACATTTCCTTAATAGTAAATATTATTCCTAAATTTCATGTGTGTAAGTTGAAGCTTTCTATTTAAGTTTTTATCCGCTTTATAGTAAGATGGTATTTAATTTATTAACATCTATCTATTTTTATACTACATATACTGTTTATGTAATCGAGAGAGGCGAAGAACAAATATCATCCATTGAAGTATTGATAGATTGTTAATATTTATCTGGTAACATCTATCTACTTCATCTTATAATTAATTTTATACTTAGTTTTAATTGATAGAGGCGAATAATGTAATTATTATTTATAGCAAGTAAGGTAACCGAAAGGGACATACTCAAAAGAGCATGTTTTAATTCAAGAACATATTTCTAATTCTTTAATATTACTATTTTGTCAATTAAATTGTGTAATCAAAAGGAGTACATTTAATTGTTCTTTTTCAGTAATTACATATAAAACAAATTTTGAGAGGTATTTATACTTTTATGAAGAATAGAAATTAAGGAATAAAGAACTTACTTTACATAGAAACATCGAGTGAAGTTCGGATCCCAACACCTTTTTAACATATTGTGAAAAATAAAATCATTTTCTCTACTTTTCTGTTTATGTATTATTAATTAGTTAAATCACCATTCAACTACTCTTGATTTTCTCAAATAGTAATTAAAATAAGAAATATTTGTAGAATAGATAATCCAATCTTTGTACGCTCAACATTTTCCAATATGATTATTTGATAGAGAGTGAATAAAAAATCTTTAAATTCCAGTGACTCATTAGATCAATTTTGAATTCATTATGTGATGAGTTTGCTATGCTTATTAGTAGTTAGTTTGAAATGAGTATGATGGGAGCACTAAACTTCTTTCTAGGTTTGTAAGTGAAACAAGGAGCAAATGGAATTATGATAAGCCAATAGAAGTTAATAAAGGATCTTCTGAAGAAGTAAAATTTAGAGGATTCCAAGTCGATTAGGACATCATCTAAGTAGGAAAATAATGAACCCAGTCCCTCTATGAATAAGATAACGTACAGAGGAATTATTTTCTTACTACTTACCTTACAACAAGAAGACTTGATATTGTATTCAATGTTCATATATGTGAAAGGTTTCAATCTTTTCTTACAGAGTTACATCTCAAGACAGCTAAGAGAACCCTATGATATATCAAGGGTACTCTAGACTTAGTCTTCTTCTATCCATCAAGTGATAATTTAAAATTGGTGAGATATACTGATGATGACTCTGTAGGGTACCTAGTGGATAGGAAAAACACTTATATAATGGCTGATTTTTTTGGATCATTATTGATCTCCCGGTGAGTTAAAAAGAAGTGCTCAGTGGCCCTTTCCATAGTAGAAGATTAATATATGGATGTTGTATCCTGTTGTGCTCAACTACTATGGATTAAGTAGTAACTTGATGATTTTGGGGGGATGAATGATTGTGTACCATTCATGTGTGATAGCAAAAATGCTTAACATTGCAAAGAATCTAGTGCAACACAAGATAACCAAGCAGGTGGATGTTATACATCTCTTTCTAAGACATAATATGGAGAAAAGGTATAATTTGTATCATGTTTTGCAACATAGAAGATCAAATTGATGATGTTTTTATCGAGCCACATAAAGCTTGGTTTGATGAATCTAAACTAATCCTTTTTGTCACTTGGATATCTCCTATTTTGGAAAGAAAATTAATAATAGGTATCCACGTAATTATTTACTTGATCAGGTCTAACTCAATTTCATACCCTTACAAGTGGTATACACTCATGGTAGAAAAATAATAGTATAAAGATAAAGAATTATAGGAGATATATAATGAAAAATAGAGATTTCATAGTGCAACATGTTCCTTCTAAAGGTTAGCCTAACTTTAATTACTACTGAAATTTTAAAATTAAAACTTTATTTCTTTGCCAGCCATCTCTAATCTCATTTTTTTTAACTTTGGCTTGTCAAAAAATTCTATGTGTCATCCCATTTATCTACTTGACACATTATTTCACTCTCTCTCTCATTAAATCACAGCTATTCACTCCCTTTTAAAACCTCTAAATACCTTCAGGCATTCTCTTCAAACATTTCTTATATTTTTTAATCCCCATCTTAACTTTTCCACTCATACTATAAAACTGATCCCCTACTCTCAAGAAATATCTCATACAAACTCATCTTCAAGCCCCTCAAAGCATCAAATAGAAGAACACACTCCAGCCTCCACTATTTGAATAGAAATAACTCTTTTAACTAAGGAGTAATGTAACCTTCTGATGTTAACTTCCATGTTAGTTCTCAACTTTGACACCCAAATTGTTCAAACCAAAAGGACTCTTTATTGCTTACTCAACTCACCCTTCAGATCATTTCCCAAAATATTTCTAGAAAAAAACATCGAGGATATAAATCTGGAAATTATAGAAGAGATTTCTAGAAAGCCATATGAAACTCCTCATATGTCGAAGGACCTAAATTAGGAACTTGATATTGTAATGGTCCAAGGTCAAAGCTCCAACATAAATTTCTTTATGTATAATTTGAAGAGACTATTGAAACATTATGTTTAGAAGGACTACCTCAGGATTAAGGAACTTCCTTGAACATATTGACTGAAAGTGCTCAACTTGTTCCTGTAATGGAAAAAAATGATGTTGCTGGAGATTGGTATGATTTTATGAAAGAATCACACAATGTCTCCCAGATGTTTGAGTTATTTGAAAGTCCTACAAAGTATGATGTGTATTGACCCTTTTCGTCATTACACATAAGTCTTTCATTTAAAAAATTTAGGCAAAAATTCTCCCCGAATTTGAATTTCCAATTTCAAGCTAGCTAGTCAGAGATGAAATCTAAGTGAGGTGCGTCCTAGGAAAATTTGAGAAATGATTGGGTAAATGTAATGATGTTCATATAAAATTTTAGTTATCTAAGATGATAAGAAACCCGTATGACTTTTTGAAAATGAATTTAGGGAAGTAGAACTCTCAAAATGGACCTCAACATGAAGGGGATTATTCGTGATATCTTGGATTTAAGGTGTGTTATGAAAAAAGGAGAATTCTGGAGAAAATGAAATATTTTACCTCCTTCATGTTGCTATAGAAATGTGCATTTTGTTAGAGAAATACCCAAATGCATAGTATTTTCTGCTACAACAACCAGTCAATGAAGTCAAGGGTCGCTATAGCAATGCCTCTATATGTCACTATCACTGTTTTATACAAAAAAAATCCCCAAAATGGTTTATTTTTCTAAAAAGAATTTTGGAGCTTCAACAATGGTAATTTGGGGAAAAATAATAAGTTTTTTACCATTTTTGTTAAAACACCTCTCAACATTCATAAATTGTTGCCACTGCAGTTAAGCTTGAGCTTAACAAGAGATAAGAGAAGGGAACAAAGTTATTGAGAATGCAGTTTTTTTATTGAGTAAAAGAGAATGAATACAATGTATAGTCACCTCCTATTTATAAACTCACATGATTAGCACATGGTCTTCTAGAAGTTTCCTATCAACCTCCTAACTACTTGATTAGCCCACTAACTAACTTAATAGCTGGCTAACTGAATCGACTAACTGATCACCTAATCCACTAGCTAACAAATCAATGTAATAGTACCAACTAACTGATTAGTAGTTATTTACATAATGCATTCTCATGAGTTTTAACACTCCCCCTCAAGCTGCAGGGTGCAAAATATTGAGCATACCAAGATTGTTGAGGAGGTATGAATGCTGATCATAACTGAAACCTTTAGTAAGAATGTCTGCAACCTGTTGACCTGTCTGCACATACATGGGCTGAACCAACCCCTCTTTGATCTTGTCTCTAATAAAATGATAGTCTACTTCAATGTGTTTGGTTGTCTCATGAAATATGGGGTTAGTAGCTAGTTGGATAGCTAATTTACTATCACTAAAGATGACAATAGTCTTAGTGATAGACACTCTCAGTTCTGAGAACAGACCTTCCAACCATGTCACTTCTGCTAATGCTGAGGCCATGCTCCTATATTCTACCCCATTTAAGCTTCTAGAGACAGTGTACTACTTCTTAGACTTCCAAGATATCAATGAACTACCAAACTACACAACATAACCTGTAATAGACCTCTTAGTATTTTAACATGCAGCCCAATCTAAGTTACACCAACAAACAAATTCTGCTGTAGGTTGTGCCTTAAGCCATATACCTTGTCCTACAATTCCTTTCAAATATCTTATCACTCTGTTTGCAGCCTCCAAGTGGGATTTCTTTGGTTCCTGTATGAATTGACTTAGTGTTTGCACTACATAACTGATGTCAGGCCTTGTTATTGTAGCATACATCAACTTTCCAACAAGTATTTGATATGATATTGTATCTCTTAGAATAGAATCTCCTTTCACACCTCCTGCTTCATCTACTTCAACTAAAGTTAGTTTAATATTAGTCTCTAGTGGGGTAGTGGTTGGTTTAGCACCAGCAAGACCTATTTCAGAGATGAGCTCCAAGACATATTTTCTCTAGTTTAGGATCACTCCACTGGCAGATCTTAACACTTCAATACCTAAGAAATACTTAAGTTCACCTAGATCTTTGAGCTTGAATTGCTTGTGTAAAGTACCTTTTGCTGCATTGATCATGTCTATATTGTCACCAGTTATCAGAAGATTATCTACATAGACTAAAATCACCACTATTCCTACTGACTTCTTCAGGGTAAATAGTGAATAATCATAGCTTCTTTGTGTAAAACCTGCACTAAGCAATGCTGCAGTCAGCTTGATATTCCACTGCCTTGATGCCTCCTTAAGTCCATATAAAGACTTAATTAGTTTGTAAACTTTTTTTTGCCTTCCCTCCTTGAAACCATCTGCCATTTCCATATACACCTCCTCATCTAGGTCACATTGTAGGAAAGTATTATATACATCCATATGGTACATGCACCTCTCTTTTGATACTACTAAGGCAATGACACTCCTTACTGTAACTATTTTGGCTACTAGAGAAAATGTATCATAGTAGTCTAGCCCTTCCAGTTGACTATAACCTTTGGCTACCAACCTTGCCTTAAACCTTTCTATTTCCCCATTGGCCTTATACTTGATTTTGTAAACCCATTTTGATCCAATGATGTTCTTGTCCGAGGGCATGTCAACCACTTCCCATGTATGGTTGTATTCAAGAGCTTTAACCTCCTGCTCCATGGCTTCAATCCACCTCTTATCTCTTCTAGCTTCATTATAAGATTATGGTTCAACTTTTGCTGACAAGCTACACACAAAATCTAGATATCTTGAACTAGTATTAGCATAAGACAGGTAATTTTCCTGTGGGTATCTATTTCATCTCCTCTTCCCTAGTGAAGCATAATCCATTAGCCATGCAGGTTGTTTGATAGCTCTGGATGATCTTTTTAGTTCAACTTCTGTAGGTACTGAGAGTGACTCTTCTACATTCTGCAGATTAAGAGTTTCTTCTTCTTGAATGCTATTAGGATCATGTATTGATGTATCTTCAGTTTGTGACTTATGTAAAGTCTCACTAGGACCTGTGTGACTGTCTGTATCTTCTTCTACTTCTGCATCATCATGTGTGGGAGATCTTAGTGTAAGAAATTCTACAAAAGATTCTAAACCTAGCTTCTCTATAAAAGGAAATGAGTTTTCCTTGAACACTACATCTCTGGTATCAAATAGCTTATTAGTACTCCAGTCTAATAGTATATAACCTTTCTGAGTTGCTGAATAGCCCATCAATACTGCAACCTTGGCTCTTTCTGCAAGCTTATCACCTCTTGGTAATATTGAGGCACAATATTTACATCCAATCACTCTTAGATCTGTCAAGGATGAGACCTTGCAAAACAATATCTCATAAGGACTTTTACCTTCTATGGATGAAGATGGTAGTTTGTTAATGAAATATACAGCAGCCTTAACATTCAACCCCCAAAATCTGATAGGCATCTGTGACTGGAACCTGATTGCTCTTGCAATATTTAGTATCTATCTATGCTTTCTATCAACCACACCATTTTTTTGTGGTGTGTATGGACAACTAATTTGATGTATGATTCCCAAGGATTAAAACAACTCTTTGCATTTAGAGTTAATGAACTCTGTCCCATTATCTGACCTCAGTATCTTTATCTGAACACCAAACTGATTCTGAATCATAGTGAAGAAGTACTTTATGGCTACAATGCACTCAGACTTTAGTTGCAACAAATGTAACCATGTATACCTACTATGATCATCAACAACAGTTAAGAAATAGTATTTCTTGTCAAAAGTAGGTGTCTTATAAGGATCCTAGAGGTCCATATGTATAACATCAAAACAACTTGTAGCTCTAGAAGTACTAACAGGAAAAACTAGTCTAGTTTGTTTTGCTAATGGAAAAACATGACACTTATTTAGAATATCTACATCACTACTGTGCCTTATGAGATTAAGGGTCTTTAATGCTTGAGAAGAAGGATGTCCCAGCCTTTTATGCCATAGACTGCACTTATGCACCTGCAGTTCTACTTCTACTCCTGCAATCTGTCATTGATGAGTCTTATTGTTAAGAGTTCCATTTACTTCACACACATTCTTAAGGATGTATATTCCTCTTTTCTCCTTACCAATCCCCTTCACCTTGCCACTGTGAAGGTCCTGAAACATACAGAAGTCAGGGTAAAATAAAACAAAGCAAGAAATCTTCTTAGTTATCTTAGATACTGACAACAAGTTCAGTTTGAAATCAGGAACATACAGTACATCCCCCACAACCTCATCCTTCAGCACCTGTGTTTCTCCTATGTATGTTATTTCAACCATAACTCCAGTAGGCAGATTAACTTTGTCACATATGGTATTATCCACTTTGTGACAGTATGAAAAAATACCTTTATGTGCTGCTACATAATGTGTAGCTCCAAAATCTACTATCCAATCATGTGAAATAACATGACTAGAAAAACAACTAATAGTACCTGCCATGTTGTTCTGTTCAGAGTCATGTGTTTCCTTGTTAATCAGTGCTATAATCTGCTTGTATTCTTCCTCTGAGAATCCTTTCCCCTTTACCTAAGTAGCATTGTTAATGTCTTTACCTCCTTGCCTACTGGATTGCTCAGCCAAACATGAGTTCTCTGCTTGAGGACCAGAGAAGCTATGAGCTGATGACTGACTGTTGTTGTGACTAGCAACTGAATGTCCATATTCATGATCAGCTCTGCCTTGGCCATTATGAAATGGTTGGTTTGGTATTCCTCTTTTATTGTTCCTCCAATCACTTGGATATCCATGCAACTTGTAGCAGTTTTCCCTTGTATGACCAGTAAAATTGCAGTAATCACACCTTTTACATTTATAGCCTTGTTCTCCAAAACTTGTTGATGCTTGATTCCTACTTCCATATCCAACCTCTACATTGTTTCTGTGTAATTAAATAGCAATAGGTTCAGTCTTATCACCAATAGTTGTAGCACAAGCAAACTATTGAATTTCATCCTTACTGATTATTGCATATGCTTGATTAAGTGTAGGTGTTGTTCCTTTCATCAATATTTGTCTTTTTGCCTGATCATATGCCTCATTTAACCCACTCAAGAACTATATTAGCCTTAACTGATACAAATATTCGGCATACTCCTTCGACTTAGGACAATTACATAATGGAGTTGGTATGACTGCATCATGTTCACTCCATAAGTTCTTCAGTTTAGTAAAGTAAGTTGAAACTGAATCAGTACCTTAGTGAAGATTACTGATTTCCCTATGTAATTGGTACAATCTCATGTGATTTAGCTTGTCAAATCTCTCCTTAAGATCCCCCCATACTTCATGAGCATTTGTTGCATATACAATACCACTGAGTAATTCTGCACTTACTGAACTCATCAGCCATGAGAGTACTACTGTATTGCATGTCTCCCATTGTTCATGTAACTCCTCTCTATATGTTTCCTTACTACAAGTACTAGTTACAAATCTATACTGCCTCTTTCTCAATAGTGCAATCTTCATAGATCTACACCAAACTCCATAGTTCTCTGAACCAGTTAATTTGATGGGAATCAATACAGCTCCTGCTACATCTGATGCTCCCAGATACAGAGGATCTCTAGAATCAATTTTAGGTGCCATGACTAATTTACATATTACAACTAAGCTTCGATAAAAAACAACACAGTAAACTCAAAATCTATGTCCTGCAACTATAGATCTATGTCTCACAAATAAATATCTAAGTTCTTATGACCTCACTAACACACAAACAAAAACAACTCAGGCAAAACTTACTGTATTGCAGATACACTTATACTCGATAGTTTGTTTCTTCAATCCCACAATCGCGTGGCTCTGATACCATGTTAAAACACCTCTCAAACCTCTCAACATTCATATATTGCTGCCATTGCAGCTGAGCTTGAGCTCAGCAAGAGATAAGAGAAGGGAACAAAGTTACTGGGAATGCAGTTTTTTTATTGAGTAAAAGAGAATGAATACAATGTATAGTCACCTCCTATTTATAGACACACATGATTAACACATAGTCTTCTAGAAGTTTCCTAACAACCTCCTAACTACTTGATTAGCCCAATAACCAACTTGACAGCTGGCTAACCGAATCGACTAACTGATCACCTAATCCACTAGCTAATAAATCAATGTAACAGTACCAACTAACTGATTAGTAGTTATTTACATAATGCATTCTCATGAGTTTTAACAATTCTTCTTTTTTAAGGTAAGGATTTCATCTCCGTTAACAAGTAAATTAATAATTAGCCTTAGAATTATTAATTTACATAGTTTGGGGAGGGTTAAGGGCTTTTTTAAGTTGTTTTCTGGTACGAAGGAGTAATTTAGGTATAAAATCATTGAGTTTTGATTAATGGTTGTTAACTTACCCTTGCATAGAGTTAATTTACTAAATTATCATGATTGAGCACATGCAGAAGATTATGACTATGAAGCATGGAAGGCATGGGATGGATTATGGTTACCTTCTAAATAAGGTGTTTGAGTTCTTCAAGGTTTCGTGTAGAAAAGGGTCTCCAAAGCAAACCTTCACTATCACCACTCTGATGGAATATGAGTGTGTGGAAGTAATGGTTATGATCAAGTCCAAGTCACTTGTTTCGGAGCTTATTACGTAGCAGGAAAAATTAACTACCAAATTAAAAGAAATGATTGTTGTAGTGGGCAAGCGCAATGCTGAGATCGCCCAGTTGAATGACACTATGTTGAAGAGCATCTTTGAGGGACTTAGTACCACTGTCTTTCTCCAAGAGAAAAATAAGAAATTACAGGCGAAAGTCACCTTCTTGAAAGCTGAAGTTAGAGACTTAACCAAACAACTCCTTTCCACTCATGCAATTGAGAGAGATTGCATGAATCTGCTCCTCTATTCCCTTTCCCCCCTAAGCCTCCTTTCTCCTATCCCTATATGACCTTTTCTTGTAGTCCCTATGGTTAATTATAAACAGTTATTTAATGCAATATTTATGATGTTGTTCCTATGAATTTTGAATGAAATATTTGCTTTGTCTACCATCTTTCCTCTCTCTTTTGGCTTTGTTTATTCTTATTAATGTTATCCCAATGGTTATGGATTACCCTAATATACATTTTGCTTTACTTAGTTAGGTACCAAATGGAGAGGATGTTATTAATAAGAGGCAGTTGATTCACACAACGGATCCGGTCCTTATAGACAAGGGAAATAAAATACGACAAAAGTAAATGGATCTGATAAGCAAGGGGAATGTTACTAGAGGGACCTAGTTAATAGGGGTAACTGTTTATCATCATCAAAAAAGGGAAAAATATTGTATTTTGGAATTTGATAATTTACAAGTAATTATGCAAGGCACCTGGTCGTGATGTTTTCAAGCTAAAAGATAAGCCAACTGCGACCAGTTGCAAAACTGTACTATCTCCAGTTGGTTGATAGCATTGTAGTAGAGGCACTGAGGCAAAGCCAACCTTGACCAATGGCATGCTTCCTAGATTTTTCTCTCTCTTATAAAAAGAACACGTGATAAGAGAAAAGCCTAGCTTTTTACAATCAAGTTTTATCTCTCAAAAGAAAAAGTCATTCTACGAAAAGAACATTGCACATATTCAACAAGGGACCTAATCGAATGCTGCCTAGTCTTTGTTGTAATTCTTGAGTCATGTGTCTTTCATTCTTACATTGTAAATCTAATCCCGAATTATAAAGAACGGTAGATATTTCACTTGTTTAAATCTTTAGGTTGAATCACATTACTTAGAGTTAGTTAGCAAATTATCTATTGTTTTAGTCAAGCTTAGTTTTCATCATTGTTTGATGTTTCTCGTGGGTAAAGTTACCTAGGAATGTCAGTTAGAGTTAGTTGATGTGTGGTGCAGTAGAGTTACTATATTAGTCTTGTAATAGAGGTGTTATAAGGTGGATAGGATTAAGATTTTAATCCTTTGTGATTACTAACGTCTACAATCACAAGTTGTTTGAAGTTAGTGGAGTTGTTTGGAAAATCCTTGCGAGACCCGTCGTGGTTTTTTCTTCCTTGAGAAAAGAGGTTTTCATATAAACATTCTGTGGTTTTTACCTTTCTGCATCTAACTTCATCTCTTGTTTAGTTACTGAACTTCTGTGTCAAGGGACCTAATCGCTTAGACTCGTGGTGGACTAATATAAGCCAATACACACTAAGTTGAATGCTGAGTTGCATCCACGAATGTGACCTAGTGGTTCAATAAAGTGGGTTGAGCACTATGAGGTCTCATATTCAACTCCCAACATAGACAAATACTAGGTGATTTCTTCCCATCCATCCCAGTCTAAAAGGACAGAGTGATTTGGTACCTATTGCTGGTGAAAGGTGACAAGTATCCCGCGAATTTAGATGAGGTGTATGCAAGCTGGCCCTGGACACCATGGTTCGCAAAAGTATTGTGATAGTCAAGGTAAGCTTATAATTAATATTGGTTGACTGCCAATGGTCTTTTGCCAAATGCAAATGATGATTGGGAAAAATATAATGGTAAAGACTAAAGATTAACGTGTGAGAGAAATTACCTACGTATAGAAATTTTTACGTATTTTTTGTTAATCATATCTGACTATTTTGTAAACCTCAGGGCATAGTTTAAAGGCTAATATAACGTGATGCTTTCCACAAATAAAAAAAGGTTTACGTGTTGAAAATCTTCCGTTGTTAGCTAATAAGGTATATGTAACCTACTTTTGTAACGGTAAAATATATTTGACATGACCCTAACTATCAAAGTTTGATAAATTCTAATCATTAGGTTTAGTTCATAGATAAATTTGAACTTTACCGTCGTTATTTACATTACGCACAGTTCAACACATCAACCATGACGGGTTAGATATTCTTTTTATTAATTTCGATTACTCATACAAATTTACTTGTAAGTTGGTAAATACACGACTTGTGATATATATATAGAGAGAGAGAAAGAGAGAGAGGGGTTGTTTTCTATAATGAACTCATAGTCCAAACAGAAGCTAAAAGCTCCTCAGTCCCCCATAGGCATATCATCTCTCAAGAACTTCCCTGCCGAAACACCCAAGATCATTATGGTCAGTGACTTTCGCCAGAAATCATTCAGAATTAAGCATGAAGACACCAACTTCTTGTCCAATAAACTTGTTTTTTCCAATAAGCTAACCACCAATAGCCCTTCTTCTAGAATCTACTATGGTGATAACGTTCCAAGTTGTGTTCCTTTCATTTGGGAATCTCAACCTGGCACTCCAAAACACATCATCACACTTTCTGATTATTTGCCCCCTCCTCTTACTCCCCCTCCTTCTTACTACAAAAACAATCTAAATGACCAAAATCACACTTTCCCTTGTAAGAATTCAAAATCCAAGCTTTTCCATACATTAATCAAGAAGTTCATCAATCCAAACAAATCCCATTTTTCTTCATCTTTTTCATGGTCATCTTCTTCAACGATGCCTTCTAGTCGAGGGCAGAGATTTTGTCGTGGACATCATGCTGGTGTTTTTATGATGAAGAAAGCCCTGTTATCCCTCAGCTCCCACAGACGATCTAGCTAGTTGATTTTTTCAGGATCACTCAACTAATATTTATTATTTTAAAATGTTATATTTTTGAGATATTATCTATTAGTGAAGTGACTATTTGAGAATTCAGCTGGTCATGTGGTGCTGCTTGTATTTTCTCATTTTGATTTGTTAGTTCCGGTTGTTAACTAAATAGCTCTTGTATGCATAAGTGCAAACTTCCAGTAGTTTGTTAAAGATATAATTACATAAAAATAAATGTATTTCCGTTTTTAACAATTTTTATGGTGATCACTCTCAATCAAATATGTGAGGAGGTGTATTAAAAATATAATTAATTAAATAAAGAAAAGTATTATATTTAATCGTGACTGACCAGGTAAATAAAGGTAACTTTGACGCATAAATTACTATGCATTATATAAATTATATTAGCAAAAGTTATTCCTAATTTATCTTTCATAACATCATCCATGGCAAATAATGGCTTTAAATTGCGTTGATAAAAGAATCGAGACGAACTTTGCCACTTTAAGTTGCTTTATTTTTTGTTTTAGTTCCATATTTCACGATTGCTTTGAGACTACATATATCATCAAGAAATACAATTTACAACTTTTTGTCTTGAAAATGGTACATTTAAATTTGTATATGATCTCAAGAGCACAAGCATTAAATCTAACTCTGTTTATGTTGTGTTTACCAGTGGATCGATTTTATGTAACAAAACGCAGTGCATAAACGTAAGAAAAGTAAAGTAAAGCAATGATAATAAGTAGATCGGTGAATGAGACCCCAAACGGTGTCCTCTGATAGCTAGGGTCCCTTCTTTGAGAGCTAAAACAAGCAAGAAAGTAAAGAGCAAGAGAAATTTGTTTGCAAAGCAAATATAAAGTACATTTTATTGCTTAAGTTCTAATTCCAGATCATTTACGAGTGAAGAGGAATCCCTATTTATACGGTACAATAAATGAGTAATAACCCACCGAAAAGGGTTTTCTCCTGGTACTATAGCTAGTTACGTAATACCGGGTGTCCTATATGTTGCAGTGCCAGCCATTATCCTTTGCATAGGTCAGACGGGTGCATTGCGCGCTCATGCACCTGACAGTGTTGGCAATCCTGACACTTCTGTCCCATCCTTCCAATGGAGGCGTAGAATTCGTATGGTGTCTCTCCCTAGATGTCCTTAAGTGAGAGATCCTTCAATGATATCAAATTCATGGTTAGTCCAGAAGCAGTCACTTGCAAGAGGTCCGGCCTTCGCTCCGTTTTTGAACCCTTGGGGCTCTTTACCCAATACAACAATTAAAATCGAAATCTCTCAACAATTAAAAAAACAAATAATTATTTCTCTATTAGCTCAGTACTCATCAAATTTAATTGATCTTTTGTTTTAATATGGTAATGATATCTAACTTTTGAATAAACCATAGTACAATTTGTAGGGATTCGTTGTATATTAATAAATGACCTTACTATATTTTAGTACTAATAGCTAGCTGTGTAATTTCTTTTAGTGGAACAAGCAGGATCCAAGAGTCAAGCCTTTCCTTTCCATGTACTACTATATTAAATTAAATGCAAAAGAAGGAAGTTAGTTGGAAGTTCCTATCGAAAAAATAATAAATAGATTTTCCATTCATACCTAAAAATTGGAATCTTTTAGCTGTGTGTATTTGTCCTTTTCAAATCTCAGCGCAACGAAGCAGTACTATCCTGTATGCATGGATATGCACTGTCCTACCAGCTTGATGATGCTATAATACTCTCTCCAGTCCATTTTGTTCGGTCTTTAATAAAAATAAATAGTAAATATTTTTTTTTACTTTTTAGGATATGTAATTAATTATTACACCCACATTTACCCTTAATAAAGTAGAGAAAGATTAATGTGGAGAAAAGAAAGCAGTATTGAAATTGTGATCAGGGAATAAATAATATGATTTAAAGTCTGTTTGAATTGATTTATTTTAGTGCTTACCCTTAATAAAGTAGAGAAATATTAATGTGGAGAAAAGGAAGCAGTATTGAAATTGTGATAAAGGAATAAATAATATGATTTAAAGTCTGTTTGAATTGATTTATTTTAGTGTTTTTAAATTAAAATAATTTTAAAACATGTCGATAGTGTTTGAGTAAAAAAAGAAAAGAAAAAAGCTTTTCTAAGCCCAAAAAAAGAAAAAATTATGAGTCAGGAATTATACTTATATGGATGTTCTTAATCAAATAACTTTTCAAATTAATATTTTAATTTTTTGAAGAAAAAATGAACGGGAAGGAATAACATTTAGCCAGCGCCAAGTGGAAGCTTTCTGTAAAATTTGGGATGCAAATGTCAGATTTTAGAGACAATTCTCATTTGAAACTATATATTACTTAGTTAATGAGAGTAAAAGGTAAGTTTTCTGAAACGATTTTTACCCAACCAATGTATGAGAGTAACTATTGGGGTTGGTCTAACCTATCCATCAAGACGAATGGCTTAAAATATGTCAAACCTATGACAAAAGTGTAGTCACACAAAGTAAAAAAAAATAATAGAAATGGTCACGTCATATTTAAGGTGCAAGTAGCATAAATATATAAAAAATAAAAATGATAGAAAATTATAGTCTAAATTATTTATTTTACCCATGAATTTGGTCCAATTAAATTTATATGTGAGTCAAAAGCACGCGTTACGATTCAATATTGCTCAAGGATCAATTCTTTTTTTTTTTAAATTTTTTTTAAAATTAAAATTGGCTTTTCATTGATATGAGTAAAAGTACATAATTTGAATTTTGGTATACCAAACTTATATTTGGTGCTTGATAAGCACTTAGCAAAAGACTAAGCCTAAATAAAAGCCAGTAAAGAGCTACTGACCAAGCTGTCTAAGGGGATTCAAAGATAACGATAGCATATTTTGTTCTTTTTGATCTAATGGTGTCTAAATCCATTCTATCTAGATTTACAAGGCCTTGAACTTATTTAGGAAGGTTAGAAAAGGAGTTAAAGACATGGTTTGCATCTGTTGTGTGACTAATTGCTGCAAGCTTATCAGCTGGTTGATTTGCTTCTCTAAGGAAATGTTGGATGGTAAAACCATGCTCTTCAACTAATTTATGTATCTTCTTTACAGGAATATACATTTTTCAAGGGATGGTTCAGTTATCAGTGATAGCCTTGGCTAGAATCATGGAGTCTGTTTCTCCAATCACTAAATTGATTTCTCTCTGTATGCACAATTCTAGTCCATGTAGCATTGTCATTTCCTCTGCCCAGTTGTTGGTTCCTTCTCAAAGCATGACAGTGTATGCCATGATAACATGATGTTGGGTACAAGTTGAAGTGAATATGTGTGAATGAAAAATGGAGGAAAATAGTGGTAGGAAAGTGAGTCCACACTAAAAAGGAAAGTGTGCTCAAAATGAGGAAAATCTAATAAATTCTCCCACATTGGTGGGAGAAAGAAAATTTCATGTGTTTATATTGAGAAACACATCTCTAGTTGGATAGTGAGGCAAGAGGAAAGAGGTGCATTGCGTCATTATCGCCGTCATCGCTCGGCTCGGCTTCGAATTTGGATTTGGATTTGGATTTGTCAAATGATCGATGAGAATAATTTTTTAGACAAATTTTATTTGAGACTTCAAAAAAAAGTGAAATTTAATTCAAAGAATCTATCATTTTCTCCATATGCGGGCAAATTTCGAACGCCATGCAAATGCATGCACAACGCACCTCGAAGAGCTGCGGTCGTTCGAGGTAAAAGGCACACTGTTTCGCGTAGAAGAGTGATCTGCACACACACCTAGTAATCTGTGGATGCAGGTGCAGCGCTGGTGTAACACAAAAGTTACTGTAATCTACACAATGTCACCTGTTGCCGCAGGTCAGGCATCGTTCCAACATAAAATGGGCACAGCTGACGTGACTATATAGAAAAGGTGCCTTTTTCTAGAACCAATGCTTCCTTTCCGAAGGAAGACCTTATGGATATAAATACCTGACGTATTCCTCAGGTATAGACATGATTTTTGATAGTTAAAAACACTTTGTGTCTTCTAAAAACTCATTGTGATCATCTCCCGTTGAGTGAGTTCGAAGAATCCGATAGTTTGAGGTACCGCTACTGTTGTATTGTAAGTCATTTTATCTTGGGAGGAAAATTCTGCAATCTCGGGTACTTGAGAGGAATTATTTCCTTAAAGACACTCCATGAATTCGGAGGACTTGGCTTTAATTTCTATTTCATCTTATTTCTTAACTAATAACACACTTCTTTGATATGTCATTTTGATCTTGTGTTGAGAGTGTTGAAACTTCAAGTTGTTCTTGACAAGTTTGGTCTTGAACTTAGTTGAAGTTTATACAAAGTAACATACATATTATTGTACTACCCAAAACAACAATCTTAAGTAAATAATTTTCATAATATGTATTATTTGGTTTCTACAGATTAAAGCTTTAAGCTTTCTACTCTTTTTGAACTTAACAAGTGATTTGAATAAATAAAATCTTCATCACAAGTTAAAGGTAATTCGGTTAACGATTGAAAGTCATAAAAACTTCATCGTTGAACTAGAAACAAGGGGTGTTTAAAGTTGCTACAACTTTATAAGTAGTATTTCGATTTACTAAAGTAGACTGTCTTTGTATGACAGAAAAAAAACTACTGACAGTCATGTGAATGATGTTGGGATTAGTGTGGCAGCAACTAAATGCCATAACGAGTCGTACTAGTGCTCCGCAGGCAATGGCACCATCGGAGAAACCTGAAAAATTCACGGTGGTTGATTTTAAAAGGTGCAATAGAAGATGCACTTCTAACTTACAACCTTATATCTTCAAAGATTTACATTTGAAGAAGCTCCAGAGTTGCCTAAGGAAATTTCGAACCATGAACGATTTGTCGTTATGGTGATGTGAAAATATTCTGATTTCCTATATAGGAATTGCATTCTAAGTGGCCTCCAAGATGACCTATAAAATGTGTATAGTGGAATGAAGACGTCAAAAGAGTTGTGGGGTGCGCTAGAAAGAAAATACATGACTAAGGATGCTGGAACGAAGAAGTTCTTTGTTGCAAGATTCCTTGACTATAAAATGATTGACAACAAGTCTGTTGTATCTCAAGTTCAGGAAATATAAGTTATCATCCACAATCTCCTTGCAGAAGGTATGAGTTTGATAAATACCTTAGTTGAACATGTTTAAAATGTTCTTAATGTTCACATAAACTTGTTGTAGGTTTGGTTTTAAATGAGGCGTTTCAAGTCGTGGCAGTAATAGAGAAGTTTCCACCTATGTAGAAGGACTTCAAGAACTACTTAAAACATAAACGAAAGGAGATAACTGTCAAAGATGTCATAGTGAAACTGTGCATTGAAGAAGACAACAAAGCCGCGGAAAAATATCGAAAGGAAATTCTGCAATGAGTGGAGCAAACATTGTAGAAGATGACCACAAAAACTCGAAAAAAATGAAAGAAAGTTGTACAAGAAAGCAATCAACCTAAGAAGAAATTCAAGGGTAAATGCTTTAATTGTGGTAAAATTTACCACAAGTCAACAGATTGTGTGCCCCAAAGAAAGGAAAAAAGAAGGACCAAACAAATATGGTTGAATCCAAGAAAGAAATGGACGATTTATGTGTCATATTATTTGAATGCAACTTGGTGAAAAATCCTCGAGAATGGTGGATGGATTCTAGTGCCACCCGCCATATTTTTACAAATAAGGAGTTGTTTGCTGCATTTTCTCCAATTCAAGGTGAATAGAAGATCTATATAGCAAACTCCGCAACTGAAAAAGTTGAAGGAACAGGAAAATTCTACTTGAAAATGACATCTGGCAAAGTGTTGACATTGAACAATATCTTATATATACTGGAGTTATAGAATAACTTCATTTCTATATCACTTCTTGATAAAAATGAATTCAAATGTGTGTTTATTTCCAAAAAAATTGTACTTAGTAAAGGAGAAGTGTACGTAGAAAAAGGCTACCTCACTGAGGGCCTATTCAAAATGAATGTAATAAATGTTGAAATCAATAAAAGTTTTGTTTCTTCTTACTTGCTTTAGTCTAATGATTTGTGGCATGAACGATTAGGATATGTCAATCACAAAACATTGCAAAAACTGATTAACTTAGAAGTTTTGCCAAACTTTGTGTGCAATAAATCAAAATGTCAAACGTGTGTGGAATCAAGATATGCTAAGCATCCGTATAAGTCTGTTGAAAGGAATTCCAATTCCTTAGACTTAATCTACACTGGTATTTGTTATATGAAGTCAACACTATCTCATAATGAGAAAAAGTATTTTATAACTTTTCTTGACGATTGCACCAAATACTGTTATGTCTATTTGTTAAACAGTAAGGATGGAGCAATAGATGCGTTTAGGAATTATAAAACAAAAGTTGAAAATCAGTTAGAGAAAAAGATCAAAACTATAAGAAGTGATAGGGGCAGAGATTATGAATCTCAATTTGCGAAAATATGTGTAGAGAATGGAATTGCCCATAAAAATATGGCGTCGTATTCACCTCAATCTAATGAAATTACGGAAAGGAAAAATCGAACCTTAAAGGAAATGATGAATGACTTACAAATAAGTTCAATTTTACCACAAAACTTGTGGCGGGGAAGCTATCGTTACAACTAATTGAATACTGAATAGAGTGCCCATAGTAGGACACAATCAATTACATATGAAATATTGAAACTAAGGAAACTCAACTTGAAATATTTCAAAGTGTGTGGTTGTCTAGACAAAGTCCAAGTTCCTATGCTTAAAAGAGTGAAAATAGGACCTAAGACAGTGGAATGCATGTTCATAGGAAATTCTAAAACTAGTAAGTCATGTTGTTTTTGGTTCATAAATCCAAATATCGAGATGTCAATGAAAATATGGTAATTGAATCAGATAATGCTGAATTCTTAGAACACATTTATCCATATAAAACTAGACATTAACAGTCTAGTGGATGGTCTAAATGACCTCGAGATGAACTAAGTCAGGATGTAAATAATGATGAGAATACAAGACGCAGTACACATCAAAGAACATCAACTTCGTTTGGATTAGGTTTTGTAATATTCCTCTTACAAAATGAGCCTCAAATATTTAAAAAGGCGATGGCATCTTCAGAATCATCCTTTTGGAAAGATGCAATCAATAGTGAGATTGATTCAATCTTAAGTAACCATGAGTGGGAGTTGGTTGATCTTCCTCTAGGAAATAAACTTTTATGTTGTACATGGATCTTCAAAAGAAAAATAAAAGTGGATGGTGCTATTGACAAATACAAGGAAAGATTGTAGTAAATGGCTTTAAACAGAAGGAAGGCCTTAATTACATTGATACATACTCTCCTGTAATAAGGATAACATCAATTCGGATGTTAATTGCCTTGACGACGATATATGGTCTAGAAAACCATCAAATGGATGTGAAAACAACATTTCTAAATGGAGAATTGGAGTAAGAAAGTTACATGGAACAACCTGAGGGTTTTGTAGTTCCAGGTAAGGAAAAGAAAGTGTGTAAACTTTATAAGTCACTTTATGGACTAAAACAAGTACCTAAACAGTGGAATACAAAGTTTTACCAAACCATGTTGGCAAATGAGTTTAAGATAAACGAATGTGATAAATGTGTTTACATTAAAGACACTCCAAATAACAAGGTCATTATTTGTTTGTATGTGGATGATATGTTGAACATTAGTAGAGACATTTCTGACATAAATTCTACGAAATGAATGTTTGAGAGCAAGTTTGATATGAAATACCTTGGAGTTGCAGATGTGGTCTTAGGGAAAAAAAATCCATAGAAATTCACATGGGTTGGCATTGTCACAGCCCTATTACATCGAAAAGGTACTTGAAAAGTTCAAGTATTTGGAAATTGGTATTGCCAAAACTCCATTGGACGTGAGCTTTTCACTTCAAGAGAATAAAGGTGAAAATGACTCATAGTTGGACTACACAAGAGTTTTGGGATGTTTGATGTATATAATGAATTATACATAATCAGACATAGCATGTGTTATTAGTAAGTTGAGTTGGTACACAAGTAATCCCAATAAATCTCATTGGATGGCAATGAAAAGAGTTTTGGGGTATCTTAAATACACTCAAGACTATGCTTTGCATTATAATAAATATCCCACAGTACTTGAAGGATATAGAGATGTAAATTGGATCACCGTATCGAATGAAGTAAAATCAATAAGTGGATATGTATTTACTATAGGTGGAGGAGCAGTCTCTTGGAAATCATTAATATAAACATGCATTGCTCGCTTTACAATGGAATCTTAATTTATCACATTAGATAAAGCCAGTGAAGAAGAAGAATGGATCCAGAATTTCTTGGAAGAAAATCCTTATTAGCTCAAACATTAGCACCAGTATGTATACAATGTGATAGCCAAGTGGCAATAGGTAGGGCAGGGAGCATATTATATAATGGTAAATCTCATCACATAAGACGAAGACATAATAGCGTTAGAGAACTTCTCTCTAGTGGAATTATCACTGTTGACTATATGAAGTCAAAGGATAATGTGTTGTATCCACTTGCAAAAGGCTTATCTAGAGAGAGAGTTGAGACAACATCCAAGGGAATGGGTTTACGGCCTAGGACAAGTCAGCATGGAGGTAACTCTACCTAGCAGACTGGAGATCCCAAGAGCTAGGTTCAATAATATCAAAAAAAGTTGTGTCTAATAGGTTTAACACTGTCAATATACCCAACCCATTCTCATGATTAGACAATGTTTAGAAAATAAGGATAAGACTTATGGTGTGAAGTCTTTTAATGATTATCTAAATTTGGTAGATTTGATCAAATAGTTTTATATATAGGATTGAATGTTTAAAAATCACCTATGTGAGGGTAAAGTGGAAGCTGTTTCAAGGAGAACGTTAGTAAAGTCCTATTCTCTAAGCTCTCATGAAATCGTAACGTGTTCATGGCTGAAATGAACAAAATTGTGAGAACCATAAATGGTAAAATAATGGTTGTGTGACATGTGTTGTCTAGGTGTACATTAAAGTTTGACAGTTCAATGATATCAAATCTATCGATTGACCTTGTGCATCCGATGTATGTTCACTACGAAAAGTTTAAAGGAAAACCCACTTATCCAGGTGCAATCACTCTTTGCTTAATGATCAAATAATTATCTGTTTATTCTTCATAAGATAGTCATTCCCCATTCATATAGGGTATTGTTGGGTTCAAGCTAAAGTGAATATGTTTAGATGGAATATAAAGGGAAATAGAGGAGGGAAAGTGAGTCCATACTAAAAAGAAAAGTGTGCTCAAAATGAGAAAAGTCTACTAAGTTCTCCCAAAATGGTTGGAGAAAGAAACTTTCATGTGTTTATATTGAGAAAAACATCTCTACTTGGATAGTGTGGAAAGAACAAAGAGGTGCCTCGCCCCATCGTCTTCGTCGCTCACTCAGCTCGGCTTAGTCTTAGGCTTAGGCTTCAGATTTGGATTTGTCAAATGATTGATCGATGAGATTATTTTTTTAGAAAAAGTTTATTTGAGACTTGAAAAGCAAGTGAACTTTTATCAAAAGAATCTATCATTTTTTTCATATGTGGGTAGATTTCGGACGCCATGCAAATTCACCTTGAAGGGATGCTACCCTTTGAGGTAAAATGTACACTATTTTGCACAGAAAAGTAATCTGCGCACACCTGGTAACCTATGGATGTAGATGCAGTGCAGGTGCAGCACAAAAGCTACTGGAATCTACACAATGTCACCTGCAACCACAAGTCAGGCTCATTTCTAGCACAGACTATGCGCAGGTGCTATGACTGTATAGAAAAGGTACCTTTTTCCAGAACCAATGCTTCTTTTCCAAAGGTACACCTTATGGATATAAATACCTGACATATACCTCAGGTATAGACATGATTTTTAACAACTAAAAACACTTCCTGTCATCTGAAAACTCATTATGATCATCTCTCGTTGAGTGAGTTTGAAGAATCTGATAGTTTGAGGTACCGCTACTGTCGTATTGTAAGCCATTTTATCCAGGGAGGAAAATTACATAATATCAAGTACTTGAGGGGAATTATTTCCTTAAAGACACTCTGTGAATTTGGAGGACTTGGCTTTAATTTCCATTTCATCTTATTTCTTAACTAATAACACACTTCTTTGATAGGTCATTTTTGATCTTATGTTGAAGGTGCTGAAACTTCAAGTTATTCTTGACAAGTTTTGTCTTGAACTTCGTTGAATTTTATACAAAGTAACATACATATTATTGTACTACCTGAAACAACAATCTTAAGTAAATAATTTCCATAATCTGTATTGTTTGGTTTCTATAGATTAATGCTTTAAACTTTCTACTCAGTTTGAACTTAACAAGTGATTTGAAGAAATAAAATCATCATCACAAGTTAAAGGTCTTTCGGTCACCGATTGGAAATCATAAAAACTCCATCGTTGTATTCGAAACAAGGGGCGTTTAAAGTTGCTACAACTTTATAAGTAGTATTTTGATATACCAAAGTAGACTTTCTTTGTGTGACAGGAGAATTAAAACTGAAAATCATGGGAATGATGCTGGGACGAGTGTGGTAGCCACTAATGTTTCCACAATGAGTCGTACGAGCGCTCCGCAGGCAAGACACTATTGGAGAAACACAAAAAATTCATGGGTGTTGATTTTAAAAAGTTCAACAGAAGATATTCTTCTACCTTACAACCATATGTCTTCAAAGATTTACATCTGAAGAAGCTCCAGAGTTTCCCAAGGGAACTTCAGACCAAGAGCTATTTGTCGTTATGAAGGCGTGGAAACATTCTGATTTCCAATGAAGGAATTACATTCTAAGTGGCCTCCAAGATAACCTATACAATATGTATAGTGGAATAAAGATGTCAAAAGAGTTGTGGGGTGTGCTAGAAAGAAAATACAAGACTGAGGTGATGGAACCAAGAAGCTCTTTGTTGCAAGATTCTTTGAGTATAAAATGATTGACAGCAAGTTTTTTGTATCACAAGTTCTGGAACTGCAAGTTACCATCCACGATATCCTTTCAGAAGGTATGAGTTTCGTAAATACCATAGTTGAACATGTTAAAAATGTTCTTAACATTCAAATAAACTTTATTATAGGTTTGGTTGTAAATGAGGCATTTCAAGTCGCTGCAATAATAGAGATGTTGCTACCTATGTGGAAGGACTTCAAGAACTACTTGAAACATAAGCGAAAGGAGACGACAGTCGAAGATCACATAGTGAAACTACGCATTAAAGAAGACAACAAAGCCATGGAAAGAAGGTAGAAAAGAAAATTCTCTATTGAGTGGAGAAAACATTGTATAAGGCGACCACAAAAACTCAAAAAAATAAAAGAAAGCTGGACAACAAAGCAATCAACCAAAGAAGAAATTCAAGGGTAAATGCTTTAATTGGGGCAAGATTTTCCATAAGTCAACAAATTGGCATGTCCCAAAGAAAGGAAAAAAGAAGGACCAAGCAAATATAGATGAATCAAAGAAAGAAATAAATGATTTGTGTGTCATATTGTTTGAATGCAAATTGGTGGGAAATCCTTGAGAATGGTTGATATATTTTGGGGCTACCCGCCACATTTTTGAAAATAAGGAGTTGTTGCTGCATTTTCTCTGCCTGAAGGTGAAGAGAAGATCTAGATGGCGAACTCCGCAACTACAAAAGTTGGAGGAACAGTAAAGTTCTACCTTAAAATAACATCTGGAAAAGTGTTGACATTGAACAATTTCCTATATAAACCAAAGTTACGAAAAAACTTGATTATTGTATCACTTCTTGATAAAAATGGATTCTAATATGTTTTTGTTTCTGGAAAAATTATACTTAGTGAAGGAGAAGTTATGTAGGAAAAGGCTACCTCACTGAGGGCCCATTCAAATTGAATGTAATGAATGTTGAAATCAATAAAACTTTTATTTCTTCTTACTTGCTTGAGTCTAATGATTTGTGGCATGAACGATCGGACATGTCAATTACAAAATATTGCGAAAACTGATTATCTTAGAAGTTTTGCCAAACTTTGAGTGCAAAAAATCAAAATTTCAAATGTGTGTAGAATCAAAGTATGCTAAGCATCCCTATAAGTTTGTTGAAAAGAATTTCAATCCCTTATACTTAATCCATACTGACATTTGTGATATGAAGTCAACACTATCTTACGGTGAGAAAAAGTATTTTATAAATTTTATTGACGATTGTACAAGATACTATTATGTCTATGTGCTAAATAATAAGGATAAAGCAATAGATGCGTTTAGGAATTATAAAACAAAAGTTGAAAATCAGTTAGAGAAAAAGATCAAAACTATAAGAAGTGATAGGGGGAGAGATTATGAATCTCCCTTTGCGAAAATAAGTGTAGAGAATGAAATTGCCCATAAAACAATGGCATCGTATTCACCTCAATCTAATGGAATTGCGGAAAGAAAAAATCAAACCTTAAAGGAAATGATGAATGCATTACAAATAAGTTCAGTTTTACCGCAAAACTTATGGGAAGGGGGAAAGCTATTGTTACAACTAACTGAATACTCAATAGAGTTCCCCATAGTGAGACACAATAAATTCCATTTGAAAAATGGAAAGAAAGAAAACCCAACTTGAAATATTACAAAGTGTGGGGGTGTCTAGCGAAAGTCCATGTTTTTATGCCTAAACGGGTGAAAATATGACCTAAAACAGTGGACCGCGCATTCATAGGATGAGCTAAAAGTAGTAAAGCATGTCGGTTTGTAGTTCATAAATCCAAACATCCAGATATCAATGAAAATACGGTAATTGAATCACATAATGCTGAATTCTTTGAACACATTTATCCGTGCAAAACTTGACATGAACAGTCTAGTAAAGGGTCTAAAAGACCTCAAGATAAACTAAGTGAGAATGTACATTATGATGAGAATCCAAAACATAGTACATACCAAAGAACGTCAACTTCATTTGGATCAGATTTTGTAACATTTCTCTTAGAAAATGAATCTCAAACATTTAAAGAAGCAATGACATCATCAAACTCATCCTTTTGGAAAGAGGCAATCAATAGAAAGATAGATTAAATATTAAGAAACCATACGTAGGAGTTGGCTGATCTTCCTTCATGAAATAAACCTTTAGGTTCTAAATGGATCTTCAAAAAGAAAATAAAAGCGGACGGTACTATTGGAAAATATAAGGCAAGACTTGTAGTAATAGGCTTTAAACAGAAGGAAGGCCTTAATTACTTTGATACATACTCTCCTGTAATGAGGATAACATCAATTCTGATGTTAATTTCCTTGATGGTGATATATGGTGTAGAAAACCATCAAATGGATGTGAAAATAGCATTCCTAAATAGAGAATTGGAGTAAGAAAGTTACATGGAACAACCTGAGGGTTTTGTAGTTCCAGGGTAGGAAAAGAAAGTGTATAAACTTGTTAAGTTACTTTATGGACTAAAACAAGCACCTAAACAGTGGCATGCAAAGTTTTACCAAACCATGTTGGCAAACGAGTTTAAGATAAACGAATGTGATAAATATGTTTAAATTAAAAATACTCCAAATTAAAAGGTCATTATTTGTTTGTATGTGGATGATATGTTGAACATTAGTAGAGACATTTCTGACATAAATGCTATGAAATGAATGCTTGAGATCAAGTTTGATATGAAATACCTTGGAGTTGCAGATGTAATCTTAGGAATAAGAATCCATAGAAATCCACATAGGTTGGCATTATTACAGTCTTATTATATCGAAAAGGTACTTGACAAGTTCAAGTATTTGAAAATTGGTATTGCCAAAACTCCATTGGACGTGAGCTTTTCACTTCATGAGAATGAAGAAGAAAATGACTCACAGTTGGACTACACAAGAGTTTTGGAATGTTTGATGTATATAATGAATTGTACATGACCAGACATAGCATGTGCTATTAGTAAGTTGAGTCGGTACACGAGTAATCCCAATAAAACTCATTGAATGCCAATGAAAATAATTTTGAGGTATCTTAAATATACATAAGACTATGCTTTACATTATAATAAATATTCCACGCTACTTGAAGGATATAGTGATGAAAATTGAATCACCAAATCGAATGAAGTAAAATCTACGAGTGGATATGTATTTACTATTGGTGGAGGAACAGTCTCTTAGAAATCATCCAAATAGACATTTATTGCTTGCTCTACAATGGAATCTTTATTTATCGCATTAAATAAAGTCTATGAAGAAGTAGAATGACTCCATAAATTTCATGGAAGAAATTCCTTATTAGCCCAAACCATTAGCACTAGTATGTATACGCTGTGATAGCTAAGCGGTAATAGGTAAGGCGGGGAGCATGATGTATAATAGTAAATCTCGTCACATAAGACGAAGATATAATACCGTTAGAGAACTTCTCTCTAGTGGAATTATATATGTTGACTATGTGAAGTCAAAGGATAATGTGTTGGATCCACTTACAAAAGGTCTATCTAGAGAGGAAGTTGAGAGAACATCCAAGGAAATGGGTTTACATCCTAGTACAAGTCAGAATGGCGGTAACTCTACCTAGCAGACTGGAGATACCAAGAGCTAGGTTCAAGGAGATCAAAAAAAGATATTTCCGGCAGGTTCAACATTATCAATATATCCAACCCATTCTCATTATGTAGATAATGTTTAAAAAATAAGAATAAGACTTATGGTGTGGAGTGTTTTAATGATAATCTAAATTTGGCAGATTTAACCAAATAGTTTAATATATAGGATTGAACATATAGAAATCACCTATATGAGGGTGAAGTTCAAACTGCTTCAAGGTGAATGTTAGTAAAGACCTATTTTCTAAGCTCTCATGAAACCGGAATATGTTCCTGGCTGAAACGAACAAAACTATTAGAACCATATGATAATGCTCAATTTACACGTCAATTTAGTATAAGGGGGTCATCATCAATATATTTACCCAACTTTGGAGTTGGGGTCAAATCCACGAGGAACAATGTGAGTGGCGATTAAACTAATTTAAAACTATATCTATAAGTTGAATTCAAACAAATGATATGAAAATATAAAATAGGGGTTTTTGATGATCAAACAAATGTTAAAGTTTTAACTTGCTATAGAGCTCAAAGCTTAAATTTCAATAGTTCAAATCAGTGATAGAGAGGAACTAGGGTTGTGATCACTATGATTATTAATCCCCGTTAAATAATAATTGTAGTATTGGGTTCTCATGACTTATGCAAAACACCAAATTATCATTTTCGATTGTCCATCTAAGTGTTTCTCAGCCTGCCTAGACGTTGAACTCCCTAATTCTCTCGAACTTAGGAAATCATTCTATTCATATTGATTTTATCTCAAGATGATCGATCTTGTTACAACATTAATCATTAGATAGGAGCTTAACCTTCCCAAATCCTTATTACCTTTAGTTTATTTCTCAGTTCGAGCAAATCAACATAAGGCGGGATTTAATGTTTACAACCAATAAATAACAATCATAACAAAGGAATTATCAAGATGTCTCCTCAATCACTCAAACCCTAGCCAACTATTAAATACATGGAGGAATAATCATAGATCCTACAACACTAGTTGTGGGTTTTAGTTCCACATGAGAAAGAAAGAGATAGCAACAATTATATTCATCATTCAAAGTAATTAAACTTACAAAATATGAAGTCTGAATATGATTATATTCCAAGTTCAAGAGAAAAATCTCCACAACCAAATCAAAGAGTTGAAAATTGAATTCCAAGTTAAGAGAGCCAAAAATAAAAGTAAAATCCCCTGGAATAAGTTCCAGATGTTCCGCCCCCTTTCTCTCCTTAGAAAACCCTAACATATGCTTTAAATACTTTATCCTAATTATGGAAACAAATCACAGATTACTGATCTTTTCTAGCACAGGTGACGACGAAGTGTGACGCCTTATAAGGAGTCTAACGACTTATCAGAAATGTTGTCAGCTTCTTCTCCAAGTTTGATGATTTCTGCCTTAGGATGACGATAACACTCTGACGTCTTATGAGGAGTCTGACAACTTATCAGAATTATCGTCAGGTCCTCTTCCACTTTCATGATTTCTTCCTTGGGATGATGGTATTCCTGACGGCTTATCAGACACCTAACATCTTATCAGGGAATGTCGTCACACCTATGCTCCCACTACCTCACACTGTCTATTGCTGACGTTGATTCTTCTAACTTATCATAAAGTTGACCACTTATCAGAATTTTTGTCGCTTCTTCACTTCAAGTTCTCAAGCACTGCCTAAGCCTGACGATGATCCTAACGACTTATCATAACTCTGACGGCCTATCATAGGTTGTCGTCACTTCTTCCAGCTGAATCTCATTCTCTGTCTAAGGCCGACGGTAACTCTGATAGCTTATTACAAGGCTGACGACTTATCAGATAAGTCATCAACTATACTTCCCTCTCTACTTGCTCAGAAATCAACACTTTTACTTCTACTATTGCTGGTTCTCTTGCATCTTGACTTTTACTGCAATATCAAAGAGAAAATAATCAAAAACGATTAAAGTTGCTTAAGACTTTGCAATTATTCTCAGTTAAAAGCCTCAAATGTGTTAGCATCTTCTCACACATCAACACCCTCAACTTAAAATAATTTCTTGTCCTCAATCAACTAAAACAAAACCAAAAGGATACAAAGTACATTCGGCAGTCAACCATCCATATTATCTTAAAACATCTTCACCATCTCCCAGGTCAATTAATTTAAAAAAAAACTGTGCATATTATTGAAGAACAACAATGTGACACACAAGAATCAAGATATGGAATCAATTCAGCAACAACAACCATGCATGTACCAAGATTACACTATCCAAACAAGTTAGCAACTAGCAACGTAACCAGTGTGTCCTTACAACAAAGATGTCCCTCCTCACTCATATGTGAACTCAGGTATGTCAATGCAAGGAAGTTCAAGAGACACTCACTCTCAAAAAGAAGTTCCAGTCAATGTATGCCAAATATCATAAGCTTGCCCTTATTTTCATTACCGAAGCTTTCAGACAGTTAAGTTAGGATCACTATAGGACTTTTCTTCAGCTTGTAATGTAGTCTTAGGGATGGTATGAAACACAAGGATATTTAAAGTAACTAAGCCTCCCTGGCACTACACTATTTTTGGGGTCTCACTTATCAACCTTTACCTTATTTCTCCCTTTCTTGATTAAAGCACATTCAAGATGGGTGTAGTTTTTATTCATTCATTTTATTTTTTTCACAACTTTTTTTTTCTTATTCTTTTTCCACCGCACCCAACTTTTTATTCTTTTCTTTTATTCTATCTTTTTTCATATTCATTTTACATCACGTACACCTATGGTAGCCATAGCCTAAGTCAAAGAGCACAATGTCCAACGAGGACCAGGACCAAAATAGGTTCATTGTGATACAAATGGGAAGGTGATAGGTATAATAAAAAGAATAGGCATTCAGGCTCAAAATCAGAATCAAGAGATATTATTCACACATGGAAGGTCATTTAGGCTAAAAGTGGACTAATATTAACAACGGCCTATGATACTCTCCTAACTTCTATATACAACCAAGGCTAGACCAACCGGGCAAGTTCTGGATCTAACACACAATGGGAACTAGGTAGTATCTCACACACACATGGCACAAAGGTACATCACAAGCTACTACCCATTCGATTCATGCAATTGTTTAGCAATGGTTATCATGTCCCTAGTACTAATTCCATAAAAAGATTCATAGTAGTCACATATAAATGCATATCACACTGTTATAAAATAGACCATTGGAGAGGTCTTCAAAAATCAACAAAAATATGTTAACTACCTACGGTACTTGTATTTCTCCTAGTCGGCTACAACATTTTACAACAAATCACAATACTCCTAAATATGCCAGCTCTAATAGGAACACGACACCTGGGAAAAGAAGCACGACAAGAAAAACCCCAAGAGAACATCAACACCCACAAGTAGCCCCACTCTCAACTTAAAATCATGCAATGTTACCAATGTGTCAAACCAAAACAAGAGAGTCAGAAATATATCTGTGGTACCATAGGTGCGAAGATCTGATGTCAATCACATAATACGAATACAAACAACAAAATACCTTGGGTTGCCTCCCAAGAAGCGCATAATTTAGTATCTCGGTATGACCCAACTCAACTTTTTCCTCCACCTTGAGGATATGAATTTCACCCCCAACTTAGAGTCTATATTCTTGCCTCACTCGTAGGGGGTGGTACAAAAATCAAGAAGTTGAGTAATGGATTGAGCATGGTAAACCACTCGTCCTTAAAGTGAGGCCTAATCAATCCTACTTCAAAGTGAGGCCTAATCAATCCTACTTCAAAGTGAGGCCTAATCAATCCTACTTCAAAATTTACACTATCTACTACACACTCACTTTTATTCACCTTCTCGATATCTTCACTTCAAATTGGGCTAGAGTCGTTATTAGAGATTTTCTTTGTTTCTTCTTTTTCCTCTAGCACCATATCCTTAATTTTGGCATTATCTCTCATGGTTGGTTCGGTTGGTTGGGAAATCACTGAGGGTTGCTCAACATCAATATTGAGTTTTTCCCCTCATCTTCACACTCTTTCATTATTTTAAATGATTTCACAGAAAAGATATCATCTAAACATAATATAAAAGAATGCTTTGAATGATTACCTCTATATCCATCTCCTCATGAATGATTGGATTTTGACACATATGACATATGATATCATATGTTTCTTACTGGAGATCCAACATTCGTTGAAACATAGCTTCAATGTCACTCTTCCCAGTGCTTAATTCTTCCTTCTCTTTATCATAAGACCTATCAAACTCATAAGAAAAACTAGAATTTGGGTTAGCACAATAAGGGGAGGGGGAATTTGGGCAATCACAATAATGTCCATCTTGACCACTATATAAAAAATAATCATACTCCCGGTAGGATGGAATGGTGCACACATCTCTCTCCGAGGAGCATATCTACAATCTTGCCAAAAGTGAGGTCCATCACAATATGAACATGGATAATCAAGATAAGATTTCCAACCACCAAGCTCATGTTCATTCCACGATTCCATAGTAATAAGTAAACTAAAATAAAAATCTACCTGACACAAAAAATAAAAGAAAACTAAAAACAAATATTTACGAGTTTGAATTCAAGCAAGTAGGGTAAAATTCCAAAGCAAGTCAATACGGCAAATTGTTTCCCGACAATGGTGCCATTTTTTATAACGATTAACTTACATGTCAATTTAGTGGAAGGTGGTCATCATCAATATATTTACCCAACTTTGGAGTCGGGGTCGAATCCATGAGGAATAATGTGAGTGACGATTAAACTAATTTGAAACTATAGCTATAAGTTGAATTCAAACAAATTATGCGAAAAGATAAAATGGGGGTTTTGATGATCAAACAAATGTTAAAGTTTTAACTTGCTTCAGAGCTCAAAGCTTAAATTTTAATAGTTCAAATCAGTGATAGAGAGAAACTAGGGTTGTGATCACTATAATTATTAATCCCTATTAAATAATAATTGTAGTATTGGGTTCTCATGACTTATGGGAAACACAAAATTATCAGTTTCGACAGTCCATCTAAGTGTTTCTCAACCTGCCTAGACGTTGAACTCCTTAATTCTCTCAAACTTAGGAAATCATTCTATTCATACTGATTTTGTCTCAAGTTGATCAATCTTGTTACAACATTAGATGGGAGCTTAAACTCCCTAAATCCTTGTTGATAATTCGCTACCTTGAGATTATTTCTCAGTTCGAGCAAATCAACTTAAGGCGGGAATTATTATTTGGAACCAATAAATAACAATCATAACAAAGGAATTATCAAGATGTCTCCTCAATAACTTAAACCCTAGCCAAATATTAAATACATGGAGGAATAATCATAGATCCTACAACCCTAGTGGTGGGTTTTAGTTCCACATGAGAAAGAAAGAGATAGAAATAATTAAATTCATCATTCAAAGTAATTAAACTTACAAAAGATGAAGTCTGAAGTTGATTCTCTTGCAAGTTCAAGAGAAAAATCTCCACAACCAAATCAAAGAGTTGAAAATTGAATTCCAATTTAAGAGAGCCAAAAATAAAAGTAAACTCCCCTGGAATAAGTTTCAGATGCTCCGCCCCCTTTCTCTCATTAGAAAACCCTAACATATGCTTTAACTACTTTATCCTAATTATAGAAATAAATCACAGATTACAGATCTTTTCACGCACAGGTGATGATGAAGTGTGATGCCTCATCAAGAGTTTGATGACTTATCAGAAATATAGTCATCTTCTTCTCCAAGTTTGATGATTTCTGCCTTAGGCTGACGATGACACTCTGATGTCTTATGAGGAGTCTGACGACTTATCAGAATTGTTGTCAGGTCCTCTTCCACTTTCATAATTTCTGTCTTAGTATGACGGCATTCTTGATGACTTATCAGACACCTGATGACTTATCAGACACCTGACGTCTTATCAGGAAATGTCATCACACTTCTTCTCCCACTACCTCACATTGTCTACATCTAACGTTGATTCTTACAACTTATCACAAATTTCACGACTTATCAGAATTGTCATCGCTTCTTCACTTCAAGTTCTCAAGCACTTCCTAAGCCTGATGACGATCCTGACGTCTTATCACAACTCTAATGGCCTATCACAGGTTGTCTTCACTTCTTCTAGCTGAATCTCATTCTCTATCTAAGGCTTACGAAAACTCTAATAGCTTATCACAAGGCTAATGACTTATCAGACAAGTCGTCACTTATACTTTCCTATCTACTTGATCAAAAATAAATTTTTTGACTTCCATTATTGTTGGTTCTCTTGAATCTTGACTTTTACTGTAATATCAAAGAGAAAACAATTAAAAATGATAAAAGTTGCTTAAGAATTTGCAATTATTCTCAGTTAAAAGCCTCAAATTTGTTAGCATCTGCTCACACATCGCCATAAATGGTCAAAGGTTGGTTGTGCGACATGTGTTGTCTAGGTGTACATTAAAGCTCTATGGTTCAAAGATATTAAATTTACTGATTGATCGAGTTTATTTGATGCATGTTCACTACGGAAAGTTTAAAGGAAAACCCACTTATCTAGATGCAATCAATCTTTGCTTGATGATCACATGCATGTCCATAAATTCTTCATAAGAAAGTCATTCCCCGTTCATGAGGGGGATTGTTGGGTTCAAGTTGAAGTGAATGCGCGTGAATAGAAAATAAAGGGAAATAGTGGGGGAAAAGTGAGTCCGCACTAAAAAGGAAAGTATGCTCAAAATGAGGAAAGTCTACTAAATTCTCCCATATTGGTGGGAGAAAGAAAATTTCATGTGATTATATTGAGAAACACATCTCCACTTGGATAGTTAGGCAAGAACAAAGAGGTGCCTCGCACCATCGTCGTTGTTTCTCCCTCAACTCGACTTCGGATTTGGATTCGGTTTTGGGTATGACCCTTCGAGGTAAAAAAATACAATATTTCGCACAGAAGAGTGATCTGCGTGGGCACCTGGTTACCTGCGTATGCAGGTGGAATGTAGGTGTTGTACAAAAGCTATTGGACTCTGTACAATGTCACCTGCGGCCGTAGTTAGGCACAGTTCTAGCACAAACTAGGCGCAGATGATATGACTGTACAGAAAAGGTGCCCTATTCCAGAATCAATGATTCCTTTTCGAAGGGACACCTTATGGGTATAAATACTTGACATATTCCTTAGGTATAGACATGATTTTTGATAGCTTAAAACACTTCTTGTCTTCTAAAAACTCATTGTGATTGCCGCACCCTATTTTGAACCAGTCGAAACAGCACACAACATGTGGTGACGTAGTGACTCTTTTTGTTTTCTTGAAAAATTATTTGTTTTGTTTCGAGTCGCCACCTAACTTTTAAGGAAAAATTAGGAAAATCACATTTCATAATATGAAAACTCTATTCTAGTCTGCAAAAACCGGTAAGATTCTAAGTAAGGGATTTGGTTACTCGAAGGGAAGGTATTAGGAACCCCGAAGAGCCTATCCGAAGATAGTCGTTCAACTTAGTTTTAGAAAAACATTTAGGAAGACTTTATTTTCTTAAAACGGTGATGAGAAAACTTTGTTATTTTGAGAAAAAAGAATAGCATAATAGCATATATATATGTGTGTGTGTGTGTGTGTGTGTGTGTGTATGTGTGTGTGTGTGTGTGAATAAATATAAAATGGAAAAGCTGATTTAAAAGTGAAGATCCGACGGTTCAAAATAAGTATCTTTAAATATATATATATATATATATATATATATATATATATATATGAATAAATATAAAAATGAAACTAATTTAAAAGTGATTATTTTTTTATCCGTCCGATTTTGATCGAAACAGACCGAAAATAAAAAATAATAATAATGAAATAAATTATAATATATATATATATATATATATATATATATATATATATATATAAACAACTAAAAATTTGGGATCCTTGAATAAGGGAGAAATCAACGGATCATATTAAATTGCTTGTTTGAATGAAATTGGACTAGGTTTCGGGTGATATATAAAATAAAATTGAATTATTGTCAGCCCTAATACTCTTTTTTATACTAAAATTAATTTTATCGATACTTCCTGATTTCCTAAAATTTTAGTTTAACATATATAAATTATGGACGTAATTTCTATAAACGTTCGATTTAATATCTTGTGCGATTTAATATTTATAAAATATATGTATATATATATATATGCATGTGGTCAAAACCAAGAGTATAATAAAATATATATAAAAATAAGAATATAATAAAAATATATTTATTTTATATAACAAAATATACATATGTATATGGTCACAATATCACCCTAAAAAAATTAGAAAGAATGTGAATGTGATCACCAAAAGATATTTTTTGTGATTTTGATGTTAAATTATTTAAGTATATTTAATTAAAATATTTTATATTATGATAGAAAAATAGATTCCCTTTTTATTAAAAAAATTGTAGAAATAGAGATGAAAAATATGATTTTTTTTATTATTTAATTTTGAAAATTATTTAGGGCTGAGGAGCATCGATAAAAATAATTAGAGGAAAAATGTCGAGCCAAAATTGGGTATCAACAGTGATCATATCCCATTGAGTGTGTTAGAGGAATCCGATAGTTTGAGATACCGCTACTATAGGATTGTAAGCCATTTTATCCTGGGAGAAAAATTCCGCAACCTCGGGTACTCGAGGGGAATTATTCCTGAAGGACACTCCATGAATTCGGAGAACTTGGCTTGGCTTTAATTTCTATTTCATCTTATTTCTTAACTATAACACACTTTTTGATAAGTCATTTTTTATCTTGTGTTGAAGGTGTTGAAACTTCAAGTTGTTCTTGACAAGTTTGGTCTTGAACTAAGTTGATGTTCATAAAAAGTAATATACAGATTATTGTACTATCTGAAACAACGCGTGAACCTTTGACTCTCTTAAAACTCCACCACCCCCGCACCTGTCATTCAAATAAGATTCATCAATATTTAGCTTAACAAAAGGAATATGTGGTTTAATCCATTTTACTCTTATGGATGTCTTATGATTAATGGTAACACTAAACATTCTACTCATATAGGCCCATGAGTTTTCCAGTTTGACTTTACCAAAGTGTGGCTGCAGGGTAATAAATAGTATGTCAGTTATATTTTTTTTATCTATAAAGAGATGGTTTTTTAACATCATATTTTCTTGACATCTGCTCCTCCACAGTTCCTAATAGATAAAAGGTTGAAATACTCTGATAATCTAGGCGGCTACTGGGTCCATCATTCTTTTAGTCCACCATTTTCGCAAAAGGCTCTTTAGGTTGATGTTGGTATATTAAATCCCAAGAGGTGTTGCAAAGTACCTCCATATACTCTTTACATAGTCACCTGCATAGAAAATATGTTTTGCATTTTCTGGAGTAGTGAAATTGTTAGGATTGTCATAACAATAACTCTTAAGAGAAATAGCAGTCCCTAATTTAGACACTTTTGAATCTATTGGGAGTCTATTAATAATTTCTCCCCAAGTTACAAAAGACATTTTGAAAGGGGTATCATTGTGCCACACTTTAACAAAGTCAGTATTAATATCACCCTTTTGCCTAATTACACTCTAGGCAGATGCAACTGTGAACTTTTCTGTATTAGTAGGGCACCATATAGGAATATCTTGGTCCTCTCTATTTAGTCTTACCCCCTTCTTGTTGATTTTAGCTTTGACGTGGTCCGATATCTGGTATTGGATCAAATTTCAATTCCAGATACTATTTTGGAGAACTTCCACAATTTGGATATTGGGAGCATTACTTTCAGTTGGAAGAAGTTTGTAGAGAGACCCTACATTAGACCAATTATCATACCAGAAGCTTAGACACCTTTGTCCACAATCCATTTAATCATATCTTCAGCTTTATCTTTGATACCACACTTATATTTCCAACAGGTAGACGGACCTTTCCTCCAACTGACCATATTTAGGTATCTTCCATGGTAGTATTTATGAGTAACAAAGTTCTACAGTAGCGAGTTGTTGGTTCGAAGTCTCCACCATTGTTAAAAGGAGAAATTGCAACAAGTATCACTAATTCTCTTGAAATTTATTCCTCCTTCCGCAATAGGAAGACACAGAGCTTGCTAGGCTATCCAGTGGTGTTTTCCACCCTCTTCCTTTCTGGGTAAGAAAAATCTAGCCAAGTATTTCTCAATATTATCAACTGTATCTTTAGGGGGTTGGAGAGCTACAATAAGATTAGGTGGGAGAGCTAAAAGGACATATTTAATAAGCACCACTCTTTCACCAGTACTAAGAAATTTATTATTCCAACCCTTAATCTTATTAATGATGTTGCCGACTAAATCATTAAAATGACAGATCTTCTTTTTTCCACTGATCAAAGGGAATCCCATGTATTTAATAAGAAATTCCTGATGATTCATACCTGCGATGAATCTCAACTTAGTAATGAATCTTTGGGTAGCATTCTTAGCCACAGTGAAGAAACTTTTGTTTTTGTTAATGAGTTGTCTCGAGGTTCTCTTATAAGTATGGAAAGTTCTTAGGAACATCTCAATCGGGCGCTTAGTGCCATTAGAAAATAGAATAGTATCATCTGCAAAAGAGAGGTGGTTCACATAAGGAGCATCTCTTTTTATATAATAACTTGTATAACCTCTCCTGCTAGGTAAATTACTACGCATTGTAGAGAGTAGTTCATAAGAAATTACAAAAAGAGAGGGAGGGAGGGGATCTCCTTGTCTAAGATTTTTACCTGACTTAGAGAAACCATGTCTTCCTCTATTCACAATGATAGAATACCAGTATTAGATATATACTTAAAGATGAGATCGATCCAAATTTCACAAAAACCTATTTTTCTTAGTACCATACAGAGATAAGTCCAAGAGACTCTATCATATGCCTTGGACATATCCAACTTAATGACCATATTACCACCCTTGTTGGGTTTTTGATGTCATTGATTAATTGTTAAGTTAGAAGAATGTTTTCAGAAATTGACCTTCTTTTAATAAAACAAGCTTTATTGCTAGATATAATTTTAGGAAGAATAAGTTTGAGCTTGGCATTTAGGATTTTTGCAATTAACTTACTGGAAATATTGCAGAGGCTAATAAGACTAAGCTCGGTAAACTATTTAGGGGATTCAGTCATGGGGATTATAACTAATGAGGTATGGGTGAAAAACTTTGTGAGTTCAGCACCTCCAAAGAATGTTCTGACAACATTATAAATATCATTGGTAATGATACCCCAAGCACTCTGATAGAAGCAACTGCTATACCCATCTATTCTACGAGCACTATTTGGGTCAATGGCGAAGAAAACTTCTTTCACTTATTGAATTGTTGGGATAGCAATAAGCATTTCGTTTGTCCTCATTTGTAACCTTATTCTTCAGTTTTCTAGTGGCCTTTAGGTCTTGTCTTTGATGGTTTGACGAGAAAATTTTCTGAAAGTACTCCACCGCAGCTTTAGCTATAGCCTCATTCCCCCTCTATCCATTGACGTTGTTCATCTATAATATTATTGATAGTGAGTCTTTTTCTTCTATTTTTCAATACTTCATAGAAAAATACAGTGTTAGCATCTTCTTCTTCAAGCCATTTGATTCTAGACTTTTTCCTCAGAACATCTTTCTGTACTTTAAGGAGTCTTGTATATTTTGCTCTAGCTTTGGACAAAGCCATTCTATTCTCCATGCTATTATCATTGATACTCCTATTCTACAACTATATGATCTCTTGGTCTAGTCTCTTTGATTCTTCAAAGATAAGTCCCAATACTACTCTTGACTAGTCACTAAGGGCTTTGGCTATCCTCTTTATCTTTTGTTGAAGGGTAAACAAGGGGTTACCAATAACGTTTTATTCTCAACTAGTCCTTATCACTTGAAAAAAGTCTTGATGGGTAGTCAATATATTAAGGAATTTGAAAAATTTAATAGTACTAACAAAGTTATTATCAAGTTTGATAAGTAAAGAGGCATGGTCCGAACATCTCCTTGACAGATGAGTCACACTTGTACCCCCATAAGTATCGAACCATTTAGAGTTATAAAGGAGTCTATAAAGTCTTTTCCATATTGTATCTGGTGGATCTTTATGGTCACACTAAGTATAAGTTGATCCTGAATAACCTGCATCTTGTAAGCCTATAATGCCCAAAAATCTATTTTTCAGGACGCCAGACGGTGCTCCGAACTATAAGTAGTCCTGAGCTAATGCTGGCTTCTTTTATACTAAATATGAATCTCAACATAGGGGAAATATGAATATGAAAACATAATAAATGCGGAAATAATATATGAAACATACTAATCTCATAAGTCTTGGTAAAACAATACTGAAAAATCTTAATACTGAATCAAAAGTCTAAAACTGAATATAGTAGTCCGACAAGCCTCTACTGACTGAGTGTAGAGAGTCACTAGGACAGGCCCCAACTAAATCAAACTATCTGAAATGAATAATGAAAGATCTACTAATAAACTGGAAATCTAAATAGTTAAGTCCCCAAACTATGAGGACTCACCAACTACAATGATTTAGATGAGATGCTCAAAAATCAGTCACACTGCTAAGATTGAGCACCTGAACCTACATTATGAGATAATGTAGCACATAGATGTATATATGGATCAGTACTTTGATGATGTACTGAGTATATGGGGGTGAATGCAATAAGTAAGCAATATCATCACAATTTATAAAATTATACATGCTAAATGTAAATGACTCACATAGGCTTGAGTAATCTGAAATCTGAAGATCATAAATCATGAATAGTAAACCACATAATATAAATCTTGTAAGCCATTACGCTTAGTTCTGAAATCTGTATTCTGTTCTTATTCTCAAATCATATAGGCTAAGTGAAATCTGAAAAATCATTATGCATAGAAAAATACTTTATCTGAAGGGAATTCTTTCAAAGCTTTTCTTTACTAGTAGGGAGGTTCTTCTAACCAACATAAACCATGTGAGCATTCGTGGAGTCCAACGTTCTTGTCCCTCTAAGGAGGAATCCTCACGTTGGGGAGGGGAGTCATACTCTTTCCAGGGAATATAACCTATCTAAGTGATCATATCTATCATCCACGTAGAAGTTGGAACAATCTAAATCCTACGTTGGCATGTAATTTTGGGGTATGAAACTGTAGTAACGTACCCATCTCGGTGCTAAATACTAATCCCATTAAATATGTATGCTCATTCTAATGGAAATCCACTTTTAAAATAATTTAATGATTTATAATGAAAACCAACTGTATATTTGCAAAGCTAAATCAATAATCTGAATGGGTAACGTGGATTTCATATCTATTTTGAGACTAAAAGGACAAATCTTTATCAATAATCTGAAAGGAATCTAGTCATAGGGTGCTTATATCACAACAATTCTTGCAATAGCAATCTTTAATTAGGGCTTAAAGACCCATGTATCAATCTTATGTTAAAACATCAAAATCTTCATTCTTGACAATGTAAACATTGATAATTCAATTCAAAATCTGGAAATTTCTGCAATATGCATGAAAATAAAAACATAATCATGTAATTCAACTTCTAAATCATTGAAAATCTCATAAGCTTTTAAATAACATTAATGGTATAAACCCTAACTTCAATTTCATGGGAAATCATATAAAATTCAGTAAATTCGTAATAAAAATAAGTTTTGGGCACAAGGGTGAAAGGAGTGTCCTTGTTCATAACCCCGCATATCTCAATTGATGAACTAGATGCTAAAACTTGAATCTTGGATCTCTATTGATACTTTTAAGATGAATTCCTAGAGTTCTTGTATTGGAAATCCTTAATCTTGAATTTCCTTGGAGAATTAATGGAAGAATTGGGTTTCTTGGAGAAGGAGCTTTGATGATCTAGGATTTTCTTTTGAAAGAAAAGTGATGAAATAAGCATAAATTATTTTGGTATATGTTTAATGATGTGGGGCCTTGGGGATTGATCAAAATGCCCTTATTAAACTTTAAATCTGAATTGGAAATTAACCAAAAATCCTGATTTACTGGGCCATCGCGACGTGCCTCTATCACGGTGGCTCTTTGGAAAAGGAAGAGCGGGAATTGGGTGTTCACCGCGACGCACCACAATCGTGGTGCCCCTTGGTTGCTATTTTGGCCCTTGGTACGACTCGCCAGAATCATGGAATCTCACTAGAATGGGAAAATTGGGAAAATGGGCTTCTCTGTGATGCGGGGTTATCACAGAGGGCCAATGGAATTTGACAATTTCGGATTTTGCCTTCTCCGCAACGCGCTAAGTGCTCAGGTGGCACACTGTCAACTTAAAAATGCCATAACTCCTTCACCAAGTGTTGGATTTGAGCGAATCTTATATCGTTGGAAAGCTTATTAAATTTCCCACACAATGGGAGGTGTAAATCTTGAAAATTCCATTTAAAATAATTATTCTTCATTTTGGAAAGTATCCCTTAATATTCTAGGGATGGATTTTAGCTAGAAAAGGTATATGGTATTATAATATCTCCCTCTTAGGAAAATTCATCCTCAAATATGGCTAGATAAGATGAGAATACTGAGGAATCTAAGGCTATAAGTTTTCCTGCAGAATTGAAATAAATTGAACAACTGAATCTAAATCATTCTAAGCTTTTGAGTAACTCTGTGAGTGCATGAACTTACATGAGGACTACAATATAGTTGAATGTATGAATAGAAAAGAACTGAATCAATAAAGAGTATTACCTTCATCTAAATCTGAGTTTGTAGAGAAAAGGTGAGGGTACGTGGCTTGCATATCTGCTTCTACTTCCCAAGTGTCACCCTCAACAGACTAATTCTGCCAATGAACTTTGACCAAGGGAACTTCTTTGTTCCTTAGTCTACGGATCTGATGATCTAAAATCTCAACTGGAATCTCTTCGTATGAAAGGTCGTTCTGAATATCTGAACTTTCTAAAGGAACTACAATAGTGGAGTCACTGATTCACTTCTTAAGCATAGATACGTGGAATAGAGGATGAATGGCTGACAAGTCTGCGGGGAAATCAAGCTCATAAGCTACTCTCCTAACACGACTCAGAATTCTATAAGGGCCAACATACCGGGGACTAAGTTTCCCCTTTTTGCTAAATCTCTTCACCCCTTTCATGGGTGAAATTTTCAAATACACTAAATCACCAACCTCAAACTTGAGTTCCCTTCTTCTCACATCTGCATATGATTTCTGACGACTCTGGGCTATTTTCAATCTTTCTCTAATCAACTTAACTTTCTCCATAGCTTCAAACACTGCATTGGGCATAAGAAAAGCGGCCTCACCCACTTCAACCCAAGTTATGGGTGATCTAGAAATCTTCTAATAGAGAGCCTCAAACGGGGCCATCTGAATGCTAGAATGTTGATTGTTATTATAAGCGAACTCAATAAACGCCAAATTCTCATCCCAACTATATTTGAAATCAAGAGCACATGCCCTCAACATATCTTCTAGAGTTTGGATGGTCCTCTCTACTTGACCATCTGTCTGAGGATGAAAAGCTAAACTAAGGTAGACTTGGGTACCAAGACCCTTCTGGAAGGTTCTCCAAAATTGAGAGGTGAACTGATTACCCCTATCTAAAATGATGGACAAGGGAACTCCATGCAGTCTGACTAACTCGTTGATATACAACTTGGCATAATCTTTAGTTGTGTAGGACATATGAACTGGTAAGAAATGTGATGACTTAGCCAATCTGTCTACAATAACCCAAACAGAATCATAATGACGATGCGAATTGGGTAAATCAGTCACAAAATCCATATTTACCTCTTCCCACTTCCAAGTAGGAATACCAAACTCTTGCAACGTACCACCAGGTCTTTGGTGCTCCACCTTAACCTGTTGATAAGTTGCATATTTAGCTACGAACTCTACTATATCTCTCTTTATACTACTCCACCAATATATTTCCCGTAAGTTGCGGTACATCTTTGTATCACCTGGATGAATAGAATAACGCGCAGTATGCGCTTCAGCCATAATCTGTTTTCTCAACTCATTAACACATGGCACACACAATCTACTTTGGTAGCTCAACATGCCATCTCCCTCTTGGGAGAAAATATCCACCTTTTGGTCTTTAACCGACTCCTTTAGTTTGACCAAACTAGGAACCTTATCTTGTTTCTTCTTCACTTTCGAAACTAGGGAAGATTCGAAACTACTCTGAACCCAAACATTCCCTTCAGCTGAGTCAACCAACCTAACATACAATCTAGCCAAATGATGAACTTCTCAAGCTAACTCTTTCTTATCGTTCTCCACAGAAGCAATACTACCCATAGATAATCTGCTAAGGGTGTCTGTCACTACATTGGCCTTATTCGGATGATACAATACACTCATATCATAATCCTTCAACAATTCTAACCATATCCTCTGACAAAGATTTAACTCCCTCTGGGTAAACACATACTGCAAGCTTTTGTGGTCCGTGAACACATCAACATGTACACCATATAGATAGTGTCTCCATATTTTCAAAGCAAACACCACAACAGCTAACTCAAGATTATGGGTTGGGTAATTCTTTTCGTGAGGCTTCAACTGTCTAGAGGAATAGGCTATGACCTTACCTCTCTGCATTAACACATAACCCAAACAAACTCTAGAGGCATTACAATATACCATAAAATTGTCTGTACTATCGGGTATCTAGAACTGGGGCTGAAGTGAGTCGAGTCTTCAACTCCTAAAAACTCTTCTCGAAGGAATCTGACCATTGGAACTTAACTTTCTTTTGGGTTAATCTAGACATAGGAGACGCAATAGACGAGAAACCTTCACCAAAATGGTGGTAATAACTAGCTAGACCCAAGAAACTTCTAATATCTGATTAAGAGATAAGTCTAGGATAATTTCTTATGGCTTCTATCTTTTAGGGATCAACTCTAATACCATCGGCAGAAACAATATGACCGAGAAAGGCTACTAATCTTATCTAAAATTCACACTTGCTAAAATTTTCGAACAATTGATGATCCCTAAGAGTTTGCAAGATAATTCTAAAATGGTCTACATGGTCATCCTCACTATGGGAGTACACAAGGATATCATCTATGAATACTATGACAAACATGTCTAGATACTATTTGAACACTCGATTCATAAGGTCCATGAAAGTTGTTAGGGCATTGGTTAGCCCGAAAGACATGACTAAAAACTCAAAATGACCGTAACGGGTTTTGAAAGTTGTCTTTGAATATCACATTCCCTCACTTTAAGCTGATGATAGCCGGATCTAAGGTTTATCTTAGAGAAATAACTTGCACCTTGGAGTTGATCAAACAGGTCATCAATTATAGGAAGAGGGTATTTGTTCTTGACTATGACCTTATTTAGCTGACGATAGTCAATGCACATTTGCATAGAACTATCATTATTTTGCAAGAATAGGATGGGAGTGCCCCATGGAGAAATACTAGGCCTTATGAAACCTTTATCTAAAAGATCTTTGAGTTGCTCTATCAACTCCTTATGCTCTGCGAAAGCCACAAGATAAGGAGGGATAAAAATAGGGTGAGTATCAAGGAGAAGGTCAATACCGAATTCTATCTCTTAATCGGGAGGCACCCTTGGGAGATCTTCTAGAAAAACATCAGGAAACTCATTAACCACTCGGACAGACTGAATTGTTGGAGTCTCAGACTTAGTGTCGTTAACTCGAACTAGATAATAAATGCAACCTTTTGATATCAACTTTCTGTCTTTAAGGTAAGATATGAAATGAATCTTAGGAGACACTAAATTACCTAACCACTCAAAGACTAGCTCATCTGGGAACGGAAACTTCATCACTCAGGTACGACAATCTATAGAAGCATAACAGGAATGGAGCAAATCCATATCAAGAATAGGATCAAAATCAACCATATCTAACTTTATCAAGTCTGCTAACATGACTTTATTAAGGACAGTGATAGCACACTTTTTATAGATTTGCTTAGAAAAAACTGACTCACTTGCTAGAGTAAAGACTAAGAAGGGCTCAGGGATCTTTTTAAAATTCATCTCCAAATTTACTGCAACTAATGGGGTCACATAAGAGAAACTCGATCCAGGGTCTAATAACACATAAACATCAAAATGAAAGGCACAAAGAATACCAGTAACAACATCTGGTGAATCCTCCTACTCCTGATGGGATGGTAAAGCATAAAACTGATTCTGGCGCTGACCACCAACTGTACTCGATGAAGCACCCTGGGGGGCTGGCCGACCTAGAGGAGCTGGTGTATTATTAGCCTGAGTCTGGGGACAAACATCTCTGTTTACCTATCTAACATGTGGATACTCTTTGATTTCATGATCCATCTGACCACAACTATAACAACCTTTCTGACCCCACAAATATTGACCCGCATGATTCTTGCCACATTAGTACATGAGGGATGATTGGTCTTCCCACTCACACTATTCTAAGATCTGGACATAGAATACTTACCCCATTATTCCTACCTATTTCTGGGTGTGGGAGCACTGGATGAAGAAGGTGCGGGCATAGATGATTGATTCTAAAACTGTGAATGATTCCCCCCCCCAGACTTATTCTGACCATAATCAAACTGCCCAGTTCTATCCTTCTTATTTACTCTTTCTCTTTCCTTCAACTTCTCTACCTCAAGCTGAGCATGCATCATCAACCTAGCAAGATACATGTCTCTAATGAGCATAGAATTCTTACACTCCTTAACTACCAACCCAGACACACCGGTCACAAACTTACTCATGCTTGACCTAGTGTCATCCATCTGACCAGGGGCATACTTAGACAATTGGTTGAACTTTAGACAATACTCCTTCATTATAATTGAGCCTTACCTCAGGTTCATAAACTCTTCTATATTAGCTTCCCATATCTCACGTAGGAAGAACTTGTCTAAGAATGCATCCTAAAATATCTGCCAAGTCATGGGATCTGCATTCTCCACTCTACTTTTGTTCCATATCACCACCCAATCATATGCAACATCCTTCATCCTATAGAATGCCAATTCTACACTCTCCTCTTCAGAAACATGCATAATTCGGGTGATCTTCTTCACCTCATCTAGATACAACTGTAGGTCCTAACCTGCCTTTGACCCAAAGAATTTTGGCGGGTTCATTCTCATAAAATTTCAAATTTTGGTTGCGGCTAAGTTCCCATCTTGCTAAAGTGGCATTGTATCCTTACAGTTTCCCTGAACATTAGCTCTAACATCTTGGGTTAGCGCCTGGAAGGCATCTCAAAACTCTACATATGACACATTCTCATTCAAAGAATCTGTGGACTGAGGTGGCTGGTTATCATTTCTGCGTGCTCGATGAGGAGTCATTTTCTATCATGTGAAAGCACGAGTTAAAAGCAGATAGAGACATTGAATGCATGATAGATCATAAAAGAAGAGATGATTTCCTAATACGCTCTATAGCCTCTTGCTTATAGATGTGGCACGTTTTACACCGATGATCAAGACTCTACGTAACGCGGCTTGTCTGACTTCCCTAGGACTCTGTAATCCTTAGGCTTTAATACCAACTTTTTAACGCCCCAAAATCTAATTTCTAGGATGCCACATGGTGCTCCGAACTTTAAGTAGTCCTGAGCTAACCCTAGCTGCTTTTCTACTAAATCTGAATCTCAACATAGGGGAAATATGGATATGAAAACATAATAAATGCAGAAATCTTATCTGAAACATACTAATCTCACAAGTCTTAGTAAAAAAATACTGAAAAATCTGAATACTGAATCAAAAGTCTAAAACTGAATCTAGTAGTCTGATAAGCCTCTACTGACTTAGTCTAGAGAGTCACTAGGAAATGCCCCAGCTGAGTCAAACTGTCTGAAATGAATAATGAAACATCTACTAATAAAATGGAAATATGAATAGCTAAATCCCCAAACTATGAAGACTTACCAACGGCAGGGATGTAAATGAGATGCTAAAAAATCACTCACACTATTGAGAATGAGCACTTGAACCTATATTATGAGACAATGTGTCACATAGACGTATATGTGGATCAGTACTTTGATCATGTACTGAGTATATGGGGGTCAATGCAATAAGTAGCAATATTATCACAATTTATAAAATCATGCGTGCTAAATATAAATGACTCACATAGGCTTGAGTAATCTAAAATCTGAATATCATAAATCATGAATAGAAAAGCACATAATATAAATCTTGTGAGCCATTACACTTAGTTCTGAAATCTCTATTCTATTCTTATTCTCAAATCATATAGGCTAAGTGAAATCTGAAAACTCATTCTGCATGGAAAAATACTTTATCTGAAGGAAATTCTTTCCAAGCTTTTCTTCTACCTACTTTGAAAAGATAACAACTTGGTTTGACTGTATCATACCTTTTCTTGAGCCTCCCTTACCAAATCAGTGCCCAAAGGTTTAATGTGTCTAGTCTCATACATCCCAATAGGTTACCTATAATTCCTTTTTATAAATTTCCTTAAGTGGTATCATATCTATGCTAGAGTGATAGCTGCTGTCATATGAAAACTCACCCAATGGAAGAAACTAGTCCCAGTGACCACCAAAGTCAATAACATAAGCTCTCAATATGTCCTTTAGCACCTTTATCATCCTTTTCGGCTGCCCATCAATTTGAGGATAAAAAATAGTGCTAAATATAAGCTTGGTGCCCAACTCCTCACAACTTGTCCCAAAATATAGAGGTATACTTTGCATCTCTATTTGAAATAATGGTAAGGGGAATCTTATGAAGTCAAACTATCTCCTTGACATAAATTTTTGGTAACTGTTGAGAGCTTTAGTCTATCTGAACTTGTAGAAAGTGAGCTGATTTTGTCTTCCGATCTACTATTACCCAAATGGAGCCATATTTATCTAATCCTATGAAGCAACCCCATACGCCTTTGATGTTCATACTTCTCGTGCTGACAATTGTGACACTTGAACACATAATCAACAATGTCCCTCTTCCTCCCGAACCACTAATAATGTTGTCTCAAGTCATGATATATATTGATCGTACTTGAATCAATAGAATAACACAAACCATGTTCCTCTAAAAGTGTATCGAGAATAAAATCACCAACCTAAGAACACACAACCTTCCCTTAAACCAAAACACCTAATACGTGTCAAGAGTAGCATCCACCACCTACCAAAACGCCACCTTATTTTGGAGTGCATTCAATTTTTTGTCCTTAAATTACTAGGCCCAAATCTGATCTAGGAATGTTGACTTCACCTCAACACAACAAAACACTTTACTCTTGTCTGAAACCCCAAATTGCATGCTCTAAGATGCTAGAAATTGAAATTCTTTAGCTAAAGGTCGCCTGGACACCCTCAAGAATGACAAACTACCCACACTTATATTTTTTTTTCTTAATGTGTCTGCCACCACATTATCCTTATCTAGATTATACTGAATAGTTATATCATAATCCTGTATAATTTCATCCATTTCCACTACCTTATAATCAAATCTTGATAAGTAAACACATATTATAAGCTACGGTGATCTATGAATACCTCACACTTGACATGATAAAGATGGTGTCTCCAAATCTTTAATGGAAACACCAACACTATCAACTCTAAGTCATGGGTTTGGTAGTTTCTCTTATGAGGCTTCAACCAACTCAAAGCATAAGCAATGGCATTTTCTATCCTAGATCAACATAATACCCTATCCCAAAAGTCAAGCATCACAAAACACTATAAAGTCTGTACCTTCAACTTGTATAGAAAGGATATGAGATATAGTTAGGAGTGTTAAGCTTTTGAAAGATCTATTCACATTAATATGACCAAATAAATGACACTTCCTTCAGTAATAAGTAGAAAGACCTATAGACCTCCTTATCTCGATCACTAAACTAGCTAAATCTAATTTGTAACTGCCTCCATCTTCTAGGCGTCCAACATTAGTCCCTTTAAGAAAATAGTGTACCCCAAAAAGGAAACTGAAGACAGCTAAAATTCACACTTTGAAAATTTGGCAAATAATTGCTTCTCCCATAGAATCTCAAACATTATGTAAAGTTGCCTGCATACTCCTTTCTCTTAGAGTAAAGTAGAATGTCATTAATAAACACGATAGAAAACGAATATAAGAATGATTTAAAGATATTGTTTATCAAGATCATAAAGGTTGCAACACATTAGTTAGCCTGAAGAACATTACTAAAAACTCGTAATAGCCATAATAAGTTCTAAAAGTTGTCGGTGGTATATCCTCCAATATAATTTCAACTGATAATAACTCGACTACAAGTTAAGTTTAGAAAATACCATCACATCCTATAACTAGTCAAACAAATTGCCTATGCGAGGCAAAGATATTTGCAAGTCAATACATAAATCAATATCTATATCTAGAGGAAGACCTGATAAGTCTGAAGAAAAAATATCTTGACATTCAAAAACTACAAAAACTAACTCTATAGAAGTGGACTCCACCCTCCCATCCCGGAGATGAGCTAAAAATGTTGAACACCCCTTCCTCACTAACCTTCTAGCTCATACAAATGATATGCCTTTCACCAAATTGACCTTATACACTCCCTTTCACTTTAGTTTATCCACTCTAGGCATAGCTAGAGTCACCTTCTTGGCATTATAGTTTAAAATAGCATGATATAAAGATAACCAAGTCATGCCCAAAATTTAATCAAAATCCAACATATCAAGAATAATTAAAATCTTCACAAGTATGAAAGCCCACAAAAAACACTAAGAAAAATATAAACATGGATTTCTACAAAAAAATCACTAACTGGAGTTGACACATAAATGGGATAGTCAAGTACATTGCAAACCAAATTCAAAACCACCATAAATTGGACAAATGCAGAAGTATACCCCTAATTAAATAAAATAGAAGCCATTTGGTCATAAAGAAAAATGGTAATTGTGTTGACCTCATCAGACGAATCGACATTGGTCTTTCTTAAAAATGTATAATAGTGAGCCTAATCATCAATCTGAGCTAACTCCTTCCCTAGTTGCACTCCTTCCTCCACATCACCATTTCCCTGACAACCCATATTGCCTACCTGACTTATTCGTCCACCCTATTAATGACACTTGTTGTTACCTCCCTCCCCCAAAATGAATTGGAACTATAGCTCAGATCTGTAGCTATGCCTAGACATAACCCTATCTCAGAGGATATTATCTTTTAAAGTTACCAACCACATAATAATAGTAACATCCCCGCTCAAGAGAAGGCCTACTAGTAGAAGAGTAAGAAGCCCCCTGTCTTCTAATAATTCGCGATTGATAAAAGACCTTAGTTAGACCCATAGTAGAAGCTGGCAAAGCTAATGAAATGAGACAAACTAGGTAGTCCTACTAACCATGTCCCTTGGAATAAGATCCACTGAAATTCCCAAAAGTGTGGAATTGCTTAGCTAACATCTTAGCCCAACCTACTTGCGTCACCCCCTCTAACTTCTTCACATAATATGGCACCTTATTGAAGACCTTCTGTAATAAAGTTATCTGCACAAATAAGACTTGAAGATCATAATTCAAGCTCTTGAGATGGAACTGAATTCTCTCCTACTTAGTAGTTAACAACTGAGTAGAATAGTATGATAAATCATGAAACTCAGCCTCATTGGCTACAACTAATATATCACCCTATTCCTATGAAAAAAATTACCCTTTTAGTGATCATGGAGGGCACATAGCACATATTTATCTAAGAAAAATGCATAAAATTGCTCCCAAGTAAGTAAAGGTAAAATTGATGACTGACATTCAACATATGCCCTCTATCTTGCTTAGCATCTTTCTCAAATAAAAAGGTCATCAACTCAACTCCATGTTGTTGCACAATACCCATCTTTCATAAACTCTCAAAAAATTAAATAATGAACTCAAAAGGATCCTTAAATTAAGTACCCTAGGAAAACTTGAGGTTTTATTTTCATGAATTTGGTCAGCAGATCTTGTTCAGTTCCAATCATTATGGAACCCAAAATCATACAAGGAAAGAATTATTCTATAAAGCCTATTCCATCCTAGGAGCCATAAAAATTATAGGATAAACGCTCTAACTCTGAATATCTGACACAACAAGGGATGGCTCCAGTACCAACCAACCCACTCAAAGAATCTAACTCCTGTTGAACAACCTCATCAAACATTAGAGGTAAGGCTACAATCCCAGTTGGTGATTCCACCTCGGGCTCCATTATCTATTCCTCTAATACCTCTATCTCCCCCAAATAATCCTAAGGTGGGGAAGGTGATACTGACCTTTTATGAGAATAGATAGCAGTTGCTTAAGCTTTACCACTGGTGGGTGTGGCTCATCCCCTTTTTTCCTACCTTTTCTCTTTCTCTCTCTTGTTTTCTTCCTCTTATAGTTGTCTTCATAGCTAGAGCAGCTGGTCCTAGGGCCTGCTGGTCGAGTTTTATTTGACCTAGTAGTCACCATTTGATAACAAAAGAATGAAGAAAATTAGATACCAATTTGGATCGCTAGGTGCCAATTGGAATCAAGTTATAACACAAAAAAAAGTAAGAACGATAATTTTTCTAAAGTCCTATAGCCCCCCGTAGAAAAGTACAACCATCTTTGTATTATTTCGTGATACTCTACTAGACCCATTTTGGTACTACAATATCGATGAACCTAAACTCTGATACAACCTTGTCACTATCCAATTTGGATATGATTATCACCTACCCCATTCTCTGGTGGGAGAGCCAAAAAACTTGAAAGCATTATCCAACACTTAGAGAAAATAGAAACAAATATCCTATTAAGATTTTTAAGAATCAACCAATCTAACAACTCAAGGAAATACTGAAGTACATATTAAAATTAAAGCACCCCTAAAATCGAAAAGTGAGTGTACCAAAACATACTATGAATGTCTAGAATGGGATGCAACCCTAAAACTAAAAAAAAGTGCATGGTATTAAAACAAAGTTCATGACATAAAGGGAAGATTCCTCGGTAGCTTGAATAAGCTTCTCACCCTTAAAATCTAAATCACAAGCTAGAATCACAATAGAGTTCTCACAGGAGCTGTTGGAATCTATGTTGCACTCAATAAAAGTAAGAAAATGTATCATATCAACACAGAAGAACAAAAATTTACTGGTAGGGTCATTTGGCCAACCCAAGATGAATATATGAGTATTTAACCAAAACATAGTACAACAAGTTAATCCATGCTCATTTTATCCTACACCTAGAAAAATATGTACCAATTAAGCAGTTTAGGATGCTGAAGCAATAAGTCAAACTATTTTCAACCAAGTAAGTAAGTCAAGACAAGTTAAATAATAATTCAACATTTAAATATATTATGTGATTCACTTAGAGAATGATCAAGCTGCCCTAAACCTAATACAAAGACGCTATGGATAACATAACCACTCTTTAGTCATGACCTATAGGGGATAAATTCCATCCATATACTAAAAACCCCATACACAAGTGTCCACCAACCTTATTCCACCCAAAAAATAGAGACAATGTTAAAATATCAAAACATTCCTCATTAAACCATAACGTAGGTCAAAATCATAAAACAATCATTGAGTTGGCCACACCAATATGTACTAAAAAACCATACTAAGAAGTAGTTAAAATGCACATATAGTACAAAGTAGATTAAACTACAATACTATAACCTACCTCAAACCAAGCTTGCACAACTCCATCAAGCTGAAGCCTTACTCTTTCGTGTAATTCCGCTTAATCTTGATCTAGAAAATGCATAAAAACAAATAATTAATGAATTATTCTACCATGTTGGGGATTATAATTCACACCTAACCCCTAAGGCCAAGTTCATATTTATTTCCTTCTGCTATAGGGCTTTTCTACCTTAATTCACCTAAAACTATCAATTCCATGGACAATTTAGTGAATTACAAACATGCAAGGCTAAATTAACAATAATTAACAAAAATTCTTTAACTTATTTAATTTAATCCCTTTCACCGTAAAATAAAAAATTATTAGAACTTAACCCTCATGAAGTATGTAAACTTACAATTCTAAGGCTAGATTATTGATTTACTAGTTAATTGGGATGAAATTCTTATCTCAACAAAGAAAAATACTGGTTAGCTAATGATTTATTCCCAAAATAGCCTTTTCCTTATCCCAAAATGAGTTTTAAAAAAATAAATAGTTTTGAAGAGTTTTCAAAATAAATCTGCGGTGCGGTTGTAGCTACACATGTTTCTATAACAAAAGATGTCACTATATCATCATTGACTGGGTGTTATAGCATGAACTTTTTTTCCTCTTTTGAGAATGTTGCTATAGCGACATGGGTGAATGCATGATTTAGCCCAAAATTCCATTTTTTTACAACACACCTTAAATTCAATTCTAGGAGTTCTACTTATCCAAATTCAATTTCATAAAATCTTATGGGTTCTTTATCATATTGGATAACTAGAGATCAAATTAAACACCACCATACTTATCCAAATCATTCCTAAATTTGTGCTATATCATAACTCACTTTAATTTTATCTAGAAGTAACCTAGCCTGAAATTTATAACTTTAAATTTGGAAAGAATTTTAAATGAGGGTATTATAAATAACAAAGAAAAAATTCTATACACAATGATATAATTAAAAAATTATGAACATTTACGAGAGAATTTCCAACTGCCAATCGAAGCGACACCACTTCTATATTTATGTAAGTGAAGTTCTTTCAGTATCTTTGTCATATTTTAGAGACTTGTTCCTTGAAATAAACCTCATTAAGAATATTAGGACTCCACACTATAATCTAGGACAACCAATATTAGTATATTTCTTACTTATGTACCAAAATATATATCCATGTACTAATAACTTATTGTTATACCCCAAAATATTGATGATTTTTATTTTGATAGATCTCATGTATTTTTAGATAATTTATAAGTTTATTAATGATAAGGAATGTTAATAGTACCATTAAGAAGTATTTTGGAATTTTTGGAATAAGTTTGAAGATATTTTGGAACTTTGAGACAGTAAGAGTCTGTGATTAGAGCGTGTTGTGGAGGTAAAGAGCATCCTAAATGTGAAAACCAGTGTCTTGTCATGATAAGGGTGTGCCAAGCCTATTGTTTGCTACACTAAGGGCATGCCACAGCCTTGGCATAGTGCGATAAGGGCATGCCACTCCTATGGTCATGGCGATGCCAAAATTTTATTTTTTCTTATGTTTATTTAGGGTAATTTGGTCTTTTATTACCTAATTAATCCTACAAATAGTACTAAATGAGTTTTTTCCACCCCATATTTATGAGTCAAAATACAGTGTTCCTCTTCTTCTAAAGCTTTCAATAATACTCAATAAGTGTTTCTTCTATAAATTTCATACTCTTAAGGCTCAAATTCAAGTTTCCTTCAAGTAATTCATTAAGTTCAAGTATGTGGGGTTTGAACAAGGATTATATTTCATCCTTGTGCCAGAAGTTCAATTTTTACATGAATTTTAAGAATTTGATAGCTAGGGTTCATATCCATTTTTCATGATTTTGAAATTATGAAATTACCATGTGATTTAAAGTTCAGTTAGCACAAGAATTTATACTTACTCATGTCTTTTACACATGATTATTATTATGAGATGAATTTTAGTATTTTGACATAAATTTTCATGAATTGGTAAATGTACATGATTCAGTTAGCTTACAAGCATTTCAGACCTGCTATATCAAATTACAGTTTATCACAACATGATTAAGATTTTAGTGTTGATCTTATGATCTTAGATAAGATATAAAATTCACAGAATTATTCATGAGCATGATTTAGAAAAGAAGAATAATTGTTTTTCATATTTATAAACCTATATGTTTAATTTAAGGTGAATTTCATATACTATGATCACTATTATATTTTGGGAGTAGTATTTAGCACCTAGGGGATATGTTCAACGAACCCTAATCCTCAAAAGCTACATGCCATCGGTAGTTAAAAGGGTCCTCATCATAGAGTGTCCCCCTTGACCAAGTGATCTCACTTTAGTGATCACTCCAGTTTAGTTTTGATATTGATGACAAGGTATGGGATAAACCTCCTCAATGTGAGTGATATCTTGTACTCTATGCTAGCTCACATAGTTTATGTCAGTTGTAAGAATCTCCCATAAAAAAGATGATTTTAGAAACTAAGTGTAATGACTCACAAAATTTATCAGTTGCTTTTTTAAAACTTATGCCTATGCTATTTAACCTTTCAGTTTGTTTCATGTTCATGGTGAGTCTATTTATACTTTTCATGCATGTTTAAGATTATAAACTATATCAGTTTTACCTATTGCATTCACCCTCATATACTTAGTATATTCCAAAAGTACTAACCACATATATATTTATGTGACCACATGTAAAGCCCTGAATCTGGTACTCGGAACGCTACATGGTGCTCATGACCCCGAAGGACCACAAGCTAACCTATGACTGATATCTGTACTTGTATACTGCATAATATACTGCATAATATGGAAATAGGAACTGAAAGTCCATAAGGTTCAAAATTGAGACATAGTATCTAATAAAATAGAACATCTGGGTGGGGTATGAAATACCCAAAACAAAACTGAAATAGACTATCTGAACATACTGTAGTTTGAAAAGCCTCTAAAACACGACTGTCTGAATAAGGAGTTGATGGGACATGTCCCTAACTAACTCCAACTAATAAATTAATTAATGACATAAATAAGTAATAATTATGTCCTTAAAACATGAGGAATCACTTCTAACTCTGACTACTGAGACTGGAATGCTACTGGTGCTCTGGAGTTCGTGTCTCTGAAGCTATGGTATAAAACACCATAGCGCGAATGCGTCAGTATGATTGAATATACTGGTATGCATATGAGGTATGCTAAATACATGGGGTTCATATGCATGAACAATAATAATAAAATACTGACTATCATGAGCGTGAGAATGCATGCATGAGATATAATAACTAACACTGATACCATGATAACATGATTACTAAATTTGAATACAGATAACATGAGTGACTGTATCTGACAGTCCTAATTCTGATGGAACTATCTGAGTTCCGTACTAAGCTGAGTTGACTGTATTTGACAGTCCTAGAATCTAAAAAACTATCTGAGTTCTTGACTGATACTTATACTGAAACTGTGGGAAGTAGTTATCTAACCGACATGCCCCAAATAACGCATTATAGCTGAATTGGGATCCAATCTTTGCCCTGATTGGAAGGGTGTCAATACCATGCCACTACTAAGGACAATATGTGAGTGACCCTCAACTAGCAGGTTACTCTAATGAGAATGGTGAGAACCCTCAACTAACATGTTAAGCTACCTCTTCTACCCTCAACTAGCAGGTATGATGTCTCAACCTATGCCTGCTACGTAGTTCTGGAATGCAAGGATTTCTCCTAAGAATCACACCCTCTACTGGCTGGTGAGTTCCCATCCTTGGGTTTGCTCGGTGCTAATTTCTACTCCCATCTGGATAGATGCTGAACATGGATTACTAAATTGAACTGGACTGAGTTAATTGAGTTTTATTGACTGATGGAATATTACTGAGATTACTGAGTTTTCCTGAGTCATGAGACTGACTAAAATCTACTAAACATAGCTTGACTGAGAGTATCTTGAAAACATGACATTGGCTCTAGGCATACAGCTAAATTGTCGGGTACAAGTACCCCCAAGACTCGATGGAAGGAAACTGACAAATCCTGACTTTCTTGAATACATGACCAACATTAACAATTCATAATATAATAAGTTTGTGATTTTACGAAGTACATGGTTATCATACTATCTAACATGGACGGGAATGATTATAATCATATCATAATCTCATGTTCTAATATTATGGGCATTCCGACAACATACACATTTCACAAGGATAGCATGGAAACCATTTAAACATAAAAGGATTACAAGCATGTCACATTTAGTTTATGTTTTGGGCTATAAGGCATGATTTTTACTCTTCCAAGCATTTTATCAAACACCTTTCATGCACAATTTAGGGCATAGGTGAAATCATCAAATTACACATCATAAGCAACTAAATTCATGGATTTTATCTTGCATGTTAACATAATATCATGAAAAACACACAAAGATTCCAACTTTGAAATCAATCAACGTCAACAATATGATTACAAATAACCCACGACATAAATACCATGATTTAAAGATAAAACAAGGTTCTTGATATTCATGGATGGAAGGAATCCATGAATGAACACTGTGCATACCTTGGTTCATAAATACATAAAGATTGACGGAGGAAAATCTTGATTTTGAATCTTCTATAAAAAGCTCTAGGTTGTTCTTGAGAGGTTTCTGAGAGAAGAGAGTATATTTTGGGTTCCCAATAGTTGAATCTCATGTTGAAGGGCTGTAATAGTGGCGGAAAATTAACTCTTTTAACCCTGAATGCGTCTTGTAATTTTAGTAAAATTTTCCCGAACTGGACCCCTGGTGCGACGCGGCGCTATCGCACCGTGTCACTAGAATTTGACAATTGGGAAATGAGGGATGGCATGATGTGTATCCATCGCGTTTCCACTTCCTTTGTGACCTGGAAGTTTGGCGCGATGTGGGGGAAATTGTGCTAAGACACTGGAAAAGGACAATTGCTATTTTAGCTTGTGGCGCAGCGCATCACTGACCAATATGGCGCTGTTTTACGATGGGAACTTGAAATAGTCATAACTACTTCCCCGATTATCCAATTTAAGAGAATCTTATATCGATGGAAAGTTTATTGAATTTTCAATGCGACAAAAAGTGAAAATTTTAAAAATACCACATGTACAAAAGTGGATTCATCTTTCGAAGAAAGCATCTAATATTTTTTAGATGATTTCAAGCTAGGAAAGAGTACGGGGTATTACACTACATTATAGCATAATGTAGGCTTTGGTGTTTGTCCTCAGCGGTACATTAGCCACTACCACCACCTTCTATATCTCATCAGTTGGTGAGTCCTCATGTTCTGTGGACCAAGTCTATGATTAATTTCAGATGTTCTACTACAATCAGTTCTCATTTTATAATTTTTGTTATCAGTTTTAGTCAATTGGGGTCTGTCCAGTGACTTTATAGAAGACTTAGAGTCTTGTCAAGACTAGTCAATTGGTTTACTTTTCCTTAAGAATTTTCATGGGTTTTAGTTGATTTTGATTCATAGTCTTTAACTGAGATTGTTTACTCCTTTTGAATAAAAGTTAATGCAATTTTTTTCTCTTATTTTAAGTATTTTTATCATGGTTCAATCTTGTGTAGATATCATGGGATAGCTTTGGGATTACATGTATTTCTAAGCACTGTGTGATATCTAGGGGGTAGCCTCCGGGTGTTACAAACTTTGTATCAGAGCTTAAGGTTTTAAGAGTCCTTGGGAGTCTGATAGACCACATTATGTAGAGTCTTGATCATGTGTGTGAAATACTCCACACTTATGGGAGAGATGCTACAAGATATATTCGAAACTATCTCCAGTCCTCTCTATTGGATGGCTCTGACTGAGCTTAAAGAGCTGATGAACAACTTAAGGATCTCCTAGATAAGGGGTTCATTAGAACCAATGTTTCTTTGTGGGGTGCTTGATTTTCCATGGTTTTATGGAACTTTTGGTGCTTAAAACAAGTCAATTAGAAATTACTTAGGTATTCTTGCGAGATATTATATGTGTTTGTGTTGATTTTTCAAGAAAATAGGGTTTAGAGAAAAGACTGAGAAAAGGGATAAAGAGTTGCTAAAAATGCAACCTACGACCCTACTCACTGGATAGAAGGTTGTGCCTACAGCCTTACCAACGAGCAGTAAGTTGAGATTCTAAAGATTTCAAGCAGATTGTAATACCCTACATGTTTCTAAGCTAGGTAGTGAATAAGTATTTCTACAGATGAAATCTCCTATCCTGTGATTCATACTTGAGTACATGACTTACAATGAATATCCTAGTGATAGGATAGCTTATGATGTATTAAGCATGTTCATATGAGTCACTTAAGGTAATACAAGCTAAGAGTTTTTGAATCCATCAAGTTTTACTGTTCGATTTTGCAAGGGTCATATTTGAACGAGTATAACTCGATGTCAATATGGAATTTTGGCTTATTTATACCCACAAAATTGTAGAGAATCAAATTATCTTTCCAACGATACCAATTTTGCCTTAATCCAATACCCGAGCGAAAAGTTATGCCCATTTTTGTTAGAGACAGTAAGGATAGGCGATTGGTTAGGCGCCACCCAACCAAACTTAGGCGATTGGTTAGGTACCGCCCAAACTAGCTTGGGCAATTACTTGGGCGCTGCCTAAGTCAGTTCCAGGTGCCAAAAACACTCCATTTTGAGTTATTTTAAGGGTAATTAAGTCTTTTAACACTCCTTACACGTCACTAAACTTAACCCTACAAAATATATAGCTTCTAAACATATTAAAACACTATTATCATCTCAAAGATCATCATCCAAGAACACTAAAAGAGAAAAAACTAGGGTTGCATAACTAAGCTTGAAGATCCGATTTCAAGGAAATTCCTCCGTCAATCATCAAGAATCTCCCTTCTAAGGTATGCGTGAGATGATTCATGGACTCCTTTCATCGATGAAGCTCAAGAACCATCTTCTAAATTATGTATTATGAGGTTTATATTGTTGGTGGTTGATGTTCATGTGGTTGGAGTTTGATAATGCCTAAGATGGGATCTTTGTATGTTTGTGTGAGGATATAGTGGTATTTAACATATAAACATGTGAAATTGGTGGTTGAATGTTTGAAATCTTGATGAATCCACCTATGACTAAGATGTACATTTAAGGTGTTTGTGAAAATACCTAAGGGAATAGAAATCATGCTTTTATGACATAATAAGTCCTAAATAACTATTCCATGTTCTAAGTTTATGTTCAACGTGATCCCCATGCTGTTGACTTGAATTGAAAATGTTGTATGAGATGCTCATGATATTGTTTTGATATATAATGACCATGTTATTGAAGCTATGCAAGTATATACATGTTGTGTGCATTCCCGATCATGTGATAGTTTGTTGAGAATCATTCTTATTATGAAATCCTTACTTATGATATTGTGAGTTGTGGACTCAAATCTTATGATCAAGTCATGTCATGTGTATCAGTTTCCTCCTATTGTGTCTTGGGGGTACATGTACCCGAAAACTATAGTTGTGTGCCTATAGCCATGTCATGTTTCATGATATCCGAACTCAAGCTATGATTCCATAGACTTCAGTCACTCATGTAACTTAGGAAAACCTCATGATCTCAGTCAGTCGTCAGATATCAGTAACATTCTGCCAGTCAACAGAATTCAGTAAGATTAAGTCATGTATAGTCAGTTATTCATGTCCAGTCCCTCCAGATGGGAGTAGAGGTTAGCATCGAGTGAGCCCAAGGATGGGAACTCACCTGCCAGTTCAGGGTGTGATTCTTCGTAGTCATCCTTATGTTCCAGAACTACGTAGCCAGCGTAGGTTGAGACATATTTACCCATCATATTAGGGTTGATTAGGTGGCTTAACCCATCAGTTTAGAGTTCCCACCATTCTCATTGAGTACCCGCCAGATAAGAGTCACTCACAGGCTGTCCTTACCCATAGCACGGTATTGACACCCCTCCATTCGGGGAAGAGATTGGACCCCAGCTTAGCCATAACAGGCATACATGAGGCATGTCGGTTAAACACTACTTCCCATAGTTTCAGTATCAGTCTCAATAAAAGAAATCAGGGCGTTCTTCAGATTTCAGTATATACAGGACTGTCAGATACAGTCGTCCATGTTATCAGTTTCAGTATCAGTCATGACAGTTATCAGTAAACCATGTATTAGCTTACATGTCATGCTATCACGTATTCACGGTCCTCGTTTCTATATATGTGTGTTTGCACTCCCACGTTCATATTAGTCAGTCAGTGTTGTTCATGCATGAAACCCTTTATGTTCAGCCTACCTTCCTCGTATACTCAGTACTCCAGTTGTACTGACATATTTCCGCTATGGTGCTTTCTTTTTATGTTACACCATAGGTTCTGAGACACGAGCTCCAGCCCAGCAGTAACGGTAGCATTCCAGTCGCAGAGACACAGTGAGTCCTCATCTTTCGAGGACATGATCGTTACATTTATTATTCCAGTATTTCAGTTTATTTTCAGTTCAGGGAGTTAGTTGGAGACATGTTCCTTCAACTCCTTATCCAGATAGTTTAGAGGCTTTCAGATTTATGTTCAGATTTACGTTCAGACTTAGCTTTCAGATTGAGTTGTTTTGGGTATTTTTACCCACATGGTTTTATTTAGTTGAACCTTATGGCCTTATATTTTTATGTATTCTGCATTATTATATTATGATTTGCAGTATAAAGGTACAAATATCAGTCATGGGTTAGCTTGTGGTCCCTCGGGGTCATGAACACCGTGTAGCATTCCGGTTCAGCGAATCGGGGTGTTACAAACTTGATATCTGAGCCTAAGGTTCAATAGAGTCCTAGGAAGTCTGAAAGCCGCATCTAGTAGAGTTTTGTACATGGGTTTGTTGCGCGCCACATTTATGTGTGGGAGGCTATAAGATGTTTTAGGAACAGTCTCCTTTCTTCATTATTCATGTCATGCTAGTGAGCATAATCACAAGTTAAACTCTCAGTCTAAGCCATTCTTCTCTTATTCCAGACCATGGCCCCAAAGAGAAGAAACCAGCCAACTCCTCAGCCCGAAGATCCTTTGGGCGAACATGTTTCCCATGCGTAGTTTAGAGCCGCATTTACCATACTTGCTTAGTCCATGGCTGCACAGAATGAACGGCCACCAGTTATTCCGTCCAATCCAGTGGCAAATCCCAAAGCAGCTAGGGTTCAGGACTTCACCCGGATGAACCCTCCATCTTTCCATGGGTCTAAGTTTGATGAGGACCCTCAGGAGTTCATTGACCAAGTCCAGAAGGTCATTGACATCATGGGTGTTACTTCTATTGAGAGTGACAAGTTAGCTGCCTACCAGTTATAGGATGTTGCTCATGATTGGTACAAAGAGTGGAAGTCTGAGATGTTAGATGATGCAGGCCCTATCGAGTGGGAGGAATTTGTCACGACCTTCTTAGATAGATTCTTTCCCCAAGAGCTGAGGGAAGAGAAAGTTCTTGAGTTCATCAACCTCAGGCAGGGGAATATGATGGTTAGGGAGTATTCTCTCAGATTTACTCAGCCTGCCAGGTATGCTCCTCATGTGGTTGCAGACAATAGGGCTAATATGAGCAAGTTCGTGTCAGGGGTCAATAATAGCATTGTAAATGAGTGTAGATCTGAGATGCTAATCGGTGATATGACCTTATCCAGTCTCATGACCCATGCCCAACAAGTAGAAGAGCAGAAGTTTAAGACTAGGAAGAGGCAGAACAAGAGAGCAAGGTCAGGTAACTTCAACTTTTCTCACCCCAAATCAGATGGAGGAAATCGTTCATAGTTTTGCTCCAAGTCAGCTGTTCTATCTCATTTCTCTGCAAGCGCTCCAGTGCCGAAGTTTAGAGACGGCAATAGAGAAAAAGCGCCATGCTCTAAATCTCAGGGCAGTGTTAGTAGTGCCCGAACGAATCCCCTTTTTCAGACTTGTGGTAAGAACCACAAGGGCATTTGCAGAGCTGGTAGTGATGTCTGTTTTGGTTGTGGCAATCCAGACCACAGGATTAGGGAGTTTCTGCAGTCAAGTCTTCAGGGTCAACAAAATCATTCTACTGCTCAGTCCGGTCACCTGAACCAGCAGGGTGCCATTTCTAGTGCTACCACTGGGCAACGCCCAAACAGACTCTATGCTCTTCAGTCCCGGCAGGATCAGGAAAATTCTCCTGATGTCGTTAGTGGTACGTTACAAATTTTCCATGTTCATGTTTATGTTTTGCTACACCAAGGTTCATCCTTGTCTTTTGTTACTCCATACATAGCAGGCGATTTCGGAATCAGTCTCGAAGTCCTAGCAGAGCCCTTTTTAGTCTCTACCCTAGTGGGTAAAACCATCATAACCCGGTAGGTATACAGGAACTGCCCGATTATGATATCTCATAAATCCACGTCAGCAGATTTAGTTAAGTTAGAGATGACTGATTTTGATGTCATTCTCGGCATGGATTGGCTTTATTCCTGCTATGCCACAGTCGACTGCAGAAACAGGATAGTTTAGTTTCAGTTCCCGAATGAGCCCATCCTAGAGTGGAAGGGTAGCATTTCAGCGTTCAGGGGTTAACTTGTTTCCTACCTTCGGGAAAGGAAAATGATTTCTAAGGGGTGTGTGTATCATCTCGTGCATGTTAAAGATTCCAGTTTTTAATCTCCCAGCCTCGAAACAGTCCTTATTGTTAATGAATACTCAGATGTCTTTCCCGAAGATATTCCAGGCATTCCTCCCGAAAGGGAAATAGACTTCGACATAGACCTTCTTTCGGATACTCAACCTATTTCTATTCCACCATACAGAATGGCACCAGCAAAACTCAAGGAACTGAAAGATCAGTTGAAGGATCTCTTAGATAAGGGATTCATCAGACCTAGTGTTTCCCCATGGGGTGAGCCAGTATTATTCGTGTGCAAGAAAGACGGTTCTCTCAGGATGTGTATTGATTACCATCAACTCAACAAGGTCACGGTCAAGAACAGATATCCTCTTCCCAGGATTAATGATCTATTCGACCAACTTCAGGGTGCCAGTTACTTCTCTAAGATAGACCTATGATCAGGCTATCATCAGCTCAGAGTTAGAGAATGTGACATTTCGAAGACAGTTTTCCGTACTTGGTATGGTCACTTCGAATTTTTAGTCATGTCATTTGGTCTTACCAATGCCCCTGCAGCTTTTATGGATTTGATGAACCGGGTTTTCAAGAAGTACTTGGACATGTTCGTCATAGTATTTATAGATGATATTCTGGTCTATTCTCGCACAAAGCGTGATCATGCAGACCATCTCAGGATTGTTCTTCAGACTCTCAGGGATCACCAGTTATTCGCTAAGTTTAGCAAGTGCGAATTTTGGCTAAGATTAGTAGCATTCCTTGGCCATATTGTTTCCGGTGATGGCATTAAAGTAGATCCTTAGAAAACCGAGGCAGTAAGAAACTGGCCCAGACCCGTATCTCCATCAGATATTAGGAGTTTTTTGGGTTTGGCTGGCTATTACAGAGAGTTTGTCGAGGGATTTTCTTCTATTACATCTCCCATTTCTATATTGACTCAGAAGAAGATTAAGTTTCAGATGTCATATTCATGCGAGAAGAGCTTTCAAGAGTTGAAGACTCGACTTACCTCAGCTCCAGTTCTAGCTATTCCACATGGTTCAGATGGTTTTGTAGTCTATTGTGATGCATCCAGAGTGGGTTTAGGTTGTGTCCTCATGCATCATGGTAAGGTCATAGCCTACACCTCTACATAGTTAAAGCCACATGAGAAGAATTATCCTACTCATGATCTTGAGTTAGCAACGATAGTTTTTGCCTTGAAGATGTGGAGGCATTATCTCTATGGAGTTCATGTAGATATCTTCACAGACCATAAAATCTTTCAGTATGTCTTTTCCCAGAAAGATCTGAATCTTCGCCAGATAAGGTGGTTAGAGCTCTTGAAGGATTATGACATAAGTATTCTTGATCATTAGGGCAAGGCCAATATTGTGGCCGACGCTCTTAGTCGACTCTCCATGGGTAGTATTTGTCACGTTAAGGATAGTAAGAAAAAGATGGCTCAGGAGATCCATCAGCTTGCTAGACTAGGCGTTCGCTTAGTCGATTCTTCAGAGGGTGGTGTATATGTTCATAGTAGTTCAGAGTCATCTCTAGTTTACGAGGTGAAAGAGAAACAAGAAATGGATCCTAGCCTTGTCAAGATCAAAGATACAGTTCAAAATCAGAAAGTTGAGGTTTTCTCCCAAGGGGGAGATGGTGTTCTTCGTTGTCAGGGTCGTCTATGTGTTCCAGGTGTAGATGAATTGAGGCAGCAAATTCTTGCAGAAGCGCATGGTGCACAATACTCTATTCATCCAGGGGCCACTAAGATGTACCGCGACATGCGGGAGATCTATTGGTGGAGTGGGATGAAAAGAGATATTGCAGAGTTTTTGGCTAAATGCTCTACATGTTAGAAGGTTATGATAGAGCATCAGAAACCTAGTGGCTCCATGGAAGAGTTCACCATTCCTACTTGGAAGTGGGAATAAGTGAACATGGACTTCATGAAGGGTTTGCCTAGAACTCGTCATCAACATGATTCAGTCTGGGTCATTATAGATAGAATGACCAAGTCAACTCATTTCCTTCCTGTTCGTACTTCTTATTTTGCTGAGGATTATGCCAAACTCTATATCAGGGAGTTAGTCAGGTTACATGGTGTTCCACTATCTATCATCTCAGACAGAAGTATCCAGTTCACCTCTCACTTTTGGAAAGCGTTCCAAAAGGATATCAGCACTCAAGTCCATCTCAGCACAACATTTCATCCTCAGACAGACGGTCAAGCAGAAAGGACCATTCATACTTTTGAAGATATGCTAAGGGCGTGTGCAATTGACTTCAAGGGAAGTTGGGACGACCACTTGCCTTTGATTGAGTTTGTATACAACAATAGCTATCTTCCAGTATTCATATGGCTCCATTTGAAGCTCTCTATAGTAGGAGATGTAGATCTCTGATTGGTTGGTTCAAAGTTAGTGAGGCCTTAATCATAGGTCCTGACTTAGTATTCGACGCCTTAGAGAAAGTTCAGTGGATCAGAGAGAGACTCCAGGATGCTCAGAGCCGACAAAAGTCCTATGTAGATGTTCGTAGAAAGGATCTTGAGTTCGAGGTCAATGACTATGTCTATCTTAAGATCTCTCCTATGAAGGGAGTGAAGAGGTTTGGAAAGAAAGAGAAACTCAGTCCCCGGTATGTCGGTCCCTTCAGAATTCTTTGTCGCTTCGGCAAGGTAGCTTATGAGCTTGAGTTGCTTTCAGATCTAGCCTCAGTCCATCCAGTTTTCCATGTCTCTTTGCTCAAGAAGTGCATAGGTGACCCAACAATTGTTGTCTCTATTCAGAGCATCGACATTCAGAACAACCTCCCTTATAAAAAGATTCCATTCGAAATCTTATATTATCAGACTCGTAGATTGAGGAACAAAGAAGTTCCTCTAGTTAAGGTTCTTTGGAGAAATCAGTCTCATGAGGGAGATACTTGGGAAGAAGAAACAGATATGCATACCAAGTATCCTCACCTCTTCCCCACCAATTAAGATCAAGCTCATGGTAACAGTTCTCCTTAAGTTAATTCAGTTTCATGTTCATGTTTCCAGTATAAACTTGGTACCTATTAACCGTTTTATACTCAGTCATGCATTCATGTGTCAGTTGGTTGTGCATCAGATATGCACGAGTTCAGAATGTTTAGTATGTCAGTCATGATATAAAGTTTCAATTCTTCATGTTCAGTTCAGGTTCTATTGTCTTGTATCCCTTCTCAGCAAATTCTCATTTGAGGACGAATGTTCCCAAGAGGGAGATATTTTAATACCCCGCATGTTTCTAAGATAGGAAGTGAATAAGTATTCCTACGTATGAAATCTCCTATCCTGTGATTCATACTTGAGTACATGACTTACAATGAATATCCTAGTGATAGGATAGCTTATGATGCATTAAGCATGTTCATATGAGTCACTTAAGGTAATACAAGCTAAGAGTTTTTGAATCCATCAAGTTTTAGTGTTTGATTTTGCAAGGGTCATCTTTGAACGAGTATAACTCGATGTTAATGTGGTATTTTTTCTGATTCATACCCACCAAATTGTAGAGAATCGAATTAGTTTTCCAACGATACCAATTTCGCCATAATCCAATACCCGAGCGAAGAGTTTTGCCCATTTTCGTGAGAGACAGTAAGGATAGGCGATTGGTTAGGTGCCGCCCAACCAAACATAGGCAATTGGGTAGGCGCCACCCAACCTAGCTTGGGAAATTACTTGGGCGCCGCCTATGTCAGTTCCAGGTGATAAAAACACTCTGTTTTAAGTTATTTTAAGGGTAATTACGTCTTTTAACACTCTTTACACATCCCTAAACTTAACCCTACAAAATATATGGATTCTAAACATATAACAACACTATTATCATCTCAAAGTTCATCATCCAAGAGCACTAAAAGAGAAAAAAAACTAGGGTTGCATAACTAAGCTTGAAGATCCGATTTCAAGGAAATTCCTCCGTCAATCATCAAGAATCTCCCTTCTAAGGTATGCGTGAGTTGATTCATGGACTCGTTTCGTCCATGAAGCTCAAGAACCATCTTCTAAATTATGTATTATGATGTTTATGTTGTTTGTGGTTGATGGTCGGGTTGTTGGAGTTTGATGATGCCTAAGATGGGATCTTTGTATATTTTGTGTGAGGATATGGTGGTATTTATCATATAAACATGTGAAATTGGTGGTTGAATGTTTGAAATCTTGATGAATCCACCTATGCCTAAGATGTGCATGTAAGGTGTTTGTGAAAATACCTAAGGGAATAGAAATCATGCTTTTATGACATAATAAGTCCTAAATGACTATTCCATGTTCTAAGTTTATGTTCAACGTGATCCCCATGCTATTGACTTAAATTGAAGATGTTGTATGAGATGCTCATGATATTTTTTTGATATGTAATGACCATGTTATTGAAGCCATGCAAGTATATACATGTTGTGTGCATTCCCGATCATGTGATAGTTTGTTGAGAATCATTCTTATTATGAAATCCTTACTTATGATATTGTGAGTTGTGGACTTAAATCTTGTGATCAAGTCATGTCATGTGTGTCAGTTCCCTCCTATCGAGTCCTGGGGGTACTTGTACCCAAAAACTATAGTTGTGTGCCTAGAGCCATGTCATGTTTCACGATATCCGAACTCAAGCTATGATTCCATAGACTTCAGTCAGTCATGTGACTCAGGAAAACCTCATGATCTCAGTTAGTCGTCAGATATCAGTAACATTCCGCCAGTCAACGGAATTCAGTAAGATTAAGTCATGTATAGTCAGTTATTCATGTCCAGTCCCTCCAGATAGGAGTAAAGGTTAGCACAGAGTGAACCCAAGGATGGGAACTAACACGCCAGTTCAGGGTGTGATTCTTCGTAGTCATCTTTGTGTTCTAGAACTACGTAGCCAGTGTAGGTTGAGACATCTTAACCTGTCAGATTAGGGTTGATGAGGTGGATTAACCCGTCAGTTTAAGGTTACCACCATTCTCATTGAGTACCCGCCAGATAAGGGTCACTCACTGGATGTCCTTACCCGTGGCATGGTACTAACACGCCAGTTCAGGGTGTGATTCTTCGTAGTCATCTTTGTGTTCTAGAACTACGTTGCCAGTGTAGGTTGAGACATCTTAACCTGTCAGATTAGGGTTGATGAGGTGGATTAACCCGTCAGTTAAAGGTTACCACCATTCTCATTGAGTACCCGCCAGATAAGGGTCACTCACTGGATGTCCTTACCCGTGGCATGGTATTGACACTCCTCTATTCGGGGAAGAGATTGGACCCCATCTTAGCCATAACAGGCATACTAGGGCATGTCGTTTAAACACTAGTTCCCACGGTTTTAGTATCAGTCTCAGTAAAAGAACTCAGGGCGTTCTTCAGATTTCAATATATACAGGACTGTCAGATACAGTCATCCATGTTATCAGTCATGACAGTTATCAGTAAACCATGTATTAGCTTACAGGTCATGCTATCACGTATTCACGGTCCCAATTTCTATATATGTGTGTTTGCACTCCCACGTTCATATTAGTCAGTCAGTGTTGTTCATGCATGAAACCCTTTATGTTCAGCCTACCTTCTTTGTATACTCAGTACTTCAGTTGTACTGACGCATTGGCGCTATGGTGCTTTCTTTTCATGTTACACCATAGGTTCCGAGACACGAGCTCCATCCTAGATTCCTGTCGCAGAGACACAGTGAGTCCTCATCTTTTGAGAACATGATCGTTAAATTTATTATTCCAGTATTTCAGTTTATTTTCAGTTCAGGGAGTTAGTTGGAGACATGTTCCTTCAACTTCTTATCCAGATAGTTGAGAGGCTTTCAGATTTATGTTCAGATTTACGTTCAGACTTAGCTTTCAGATTGAGTTGTTTTGGGTATTTTCACCCACATGGTTTTATTCAGTTGAACCTTATGGCCTTACAGTTTTATGTATTTCATATTATTATATCATGATTTGCAGTATACAGGTACAAATATCAGTCATGGGTTAGCTTGTGGTCCCTCGGGGTCATGAGCACCGTGTAGCATTCCGATTCAGCGAATCGGGGTGTTACATTCTACAACCTACGACCCTACTTATGGTCCAATAAGTACCTATTATCCTATCTATGGGTAGTAGGTTGAGATTTTGAATATTGCAAGCTGATTTTAAAACCTACGTCCATACCTATGAGCCAGTAGGTTCTTCCTATGACCCTACCTATGTGCAGTATTTTAGGGCCGACCCAGCTTTCCTACTATTTAGGATAAGCTTTATTTTTTATCTATGAATACCCCTAGATGGTTTTATGATTTTTTTGATTCTTTTATAATAACTTATGCACTTTATACACTTTGTACATTATTTTGAGTTCTGAGATATGTTATTGCTCTTAGAATTATTGTTCTTGGATTTTATGGTTTGACATTAATTTAAGATTTTAAGTTTTTATTATTATTCTTTATAAGTACATTCGTGCGCTTTCATTTATTAAATATATATGTGTTCTTACAATCATGAACAACTAACCCCATCACTAGAGTTGTGGGAACCCTGATGGATTAACAAAGTCAAAAAAGTGCAAAGCCATTCTAAATTAGTGTTCTTTAATGTATTGGGATTTCTTTAATTTTGATTTGTTTCTTGACATTCCAAATGTTAGGAACTCACCTATATTTTATACTTGATCAAGAGAGAGGGGTAGAGATTAGGAAAAAGAAATCACAACAATAATTTGAAGCAACTAACCTTCATGTAATTAACATGAGACCGCAAGGAGATAGTTAACCTGAGATTTCAAAAAAGGTTAAGTAATGCGACACTCTGATACAAAGAAAAGATGAGTGAGATTCACCCAAACCAAGGTTGAGAGATGGCTAGGTGATACATAACTACTAGATTTTGCATGCAAGACACCGAGATAGTTTGACGAGCACGATAAGTCTACAGAGTTATCAATTTAGGGGAAACACAATCCTAATGATTATGTCATCTTGATAACAATCCTAATCTCCCAAAATTGTTACTGTTTCTCTAACTTTTACAAAACCACCAAAATAACTTTTTGTAATTTCCAATTACATCAGCAAGCTTGTGATAGATTTTTGACCTATTTCTCGTAGGTTCAACCCCAACCTTCTTGGGTTTTATTTTTGACTAGCGACCATTTTTTTTACTTTCTTAGAGGTGTAATTTGGGCAAAATCAAATTTCAGCAACATTATTGGGAAATATGATTACCTATTGATTGATGAGGTTTGTTGAAGTTGTTGGTTTTGTTTGTTGATTTTTGGATTTCTAGTATTTCAAGGCACACACAAGTGTATTCCCAGTACGCAGAGTCAAGGAAATCCCCTGATTCCATTTGATCCTGAGCTTGAATAGACCTTATGACAGAATAGTAAGATTGAGAGAGTAGAAGAGTATAAGCAAAGATCCCGGCATGAAGGGGTTCATGCTGACCTAACTGCATTAAATTGGCCACCTCTGCATGGTATTCAAGAAACTACTAAGCAAACCACTTTCCAATAAATAGCAAAATAAAATACAAGGTAAGCACTTTCCCAACATTCTATAGAAAGGGTTGGACAAGAGGACGAAGATCATTAAGCAATACTCGACAGAGATAGAGTTAGAAGGACTAGTAGTCAACCACTCATTTATTAGTACTTTCCAGTTATGATGATCCATACGAAGATTTGGGGTATGTTGAATTAATTGATACATATTATGTTATTCCTCCAGAGTTTTCCTAAGGAACAAAATTTGAGATTGATAAGTGCAATGATCCAGTTGCTGAATTTAAAGAGAGTGTTTTTTTATTTGCCTACTAATGATGCAAATATGCACATAATAAACTTTGTAGGGATTTGCACTTTGTACAATCTACCAAAGGTAAGTCTGGAAGCTCTACAACTTAGGTTGTTCCTATTCTTACCTATAGTAGAAGAAATGTTATGGCTAAAAGATGTGCCCTAGGGGTCCATTACCACTTGGAACCAGTTGAGGCACAGTTTTTGTACTAGTTTTTCCCACCATCTAAAATGCTATAATTGAAGTATGAGATTTATAATTTTGGATAATTACTTTTAGAGGCATTATACGAGACATGGTTGAGGTTCAAGAAGAAGATCGTGAATGTTCCAAACCATAAAATTATCGGGCAACACTTATTAGAGATATTCTACAAGCCTTGAATGCAAATACCAAGGTTGTGTCTAATACTATTACATAAGGAGCTTTCATAAGTCAATGATGGGATCAGGCTATGAAGATATTAGATCAGATCACTAAAACCAACTGAGGGTGAATACTTGAGAGTTAGATAGGTCAGCCAATATGTATGCTATTGGTGCTTCCAGTTAATAGAGAGACCTAGATGAGATAGTAGCTTAAGGGGTAGCACAACTGAGGACTAAGATTGGGTTTCTTACTAAGAAATTTCCAACTAACAAAGTAGAAAAAGTGAATGTAGTAGTACCACAAGGTAAATCTTCTACACATGAATAGTGAAATTCCAAGGAGAAAACAAAGAACTTAGATAGAGATATGACAAGTTTTCAAGTTATAGGAAAAGGGTCTAATCAAGAATCTTGGAACTCAAGATAAGGGATCAAGATTAGAAATACTAAGGAGACGGGTATAGAGATAAGAGCAGAGAGGGTGATTGCAACTAGAGAAAAAAAGATAATTATGAGAAGAAGAGTGGTTATTATGTTCCATTAGGAATCATGATGCTGACTCCAGAATGGAAGCATTTCTTGCTAAGATAGTTAAGGGTTAAGAGAACCAGGAGAATTTCCTTAATAAGATTAAGGCAGACATATCAGGATTGATCCAGAAAGTAGAATTGCATGCAACCGCGATTAAGCATCTTGACCAGCAGTTTGGGTAGATATCTGCCACTTTGAATTAGCATCAATTGGGCACACTACCTAGAAATACTATTAAAAATCCAAATAACTATAATTATTGAATAGCTAATACAACTCATAGCAGTAAGACCACTGCTGATCCACCTATGCTTGTAGATGGTGTAAGAAATGCTATGTACATATTGAGAAATAACTCGTGGATATCTTTGAAGCCTACAATTGCATAAAAAAGAGCTAAAAATAAATAAAAGGGTAGGGGGTTGCACCACCACTTAATACCATTCCCTGACCTCCTCAACTTCTCCCCCAATGATTAAAGCAAAAAGTTAACGTTCCCCAAGAGTCAGTATTTCCCATATGTATCATACCTGCCCCCAAGCCTACATTACAATACTAGAAAAGTCCTATATAATCTCAATCCAATCGTCCAAAAAGCTAATGTGTAGAAAATAAGGTCAAGCCTATGGTATTTTATGCACATTGTTTGAACTTCTTTTGAGAGCGTGAGTATTTTTATGTAGTCCTCGCATTGACATGCATTTTGATACTCTAAGTATAATGATCCTTCAGGTTATTTTCCATATGTATTCTTATATTCACCATTTGAGGTTCTCCGTAGCTACCCCAAGTCATTTATAACTTACTAGGACTGACAATTTGATTATCGGGTAATTCTTTTGGTTGTTAGAGCCAATTCCCTGTTTTGATGTCTTCAATTATTCCAAATGGCCACCAGCAAAAAACATCAGTGAAATATCAATTTTAGTCTAGGTATACCTTTGTTTTGGGTCCCAATCCACCCTAGCATATTTCTACCTATTGGCCGGAAAGTTAAAAATTAAAAAGAATGGGTGTGGGACCCATATTTGGTCAAAACGACCTCGAATTGAAAATCTGACTTCACTATCACGTTCGAAATATCAAATTTAAGATAAGAAGATCCTTGGTTCAGGTCCCAAGGCTCCCGGAATTATTTTGGACTATTGAGCGAATTTTATGAAAAGTGATGAAACTATAGGTACGAGCCCCACTTTTTGCCTAAATGATCTCCAATGAAAGTTTTGATGATTCTAATGGATTTGAAATGTGGTTTATACTCAATATTCATTATTGTATCATGTTCTTTGGATTCCAGATTAGTTTCGAGGGTCAAGAACTTATTTTTGAGTTTGTTATCATCTGGAGCAACAACGATCGCAGCTAAGAGTGTGTGATCATGAGTAGCATGATCACCACTCATAGGACCTCGATTCCAATATTTGAGTACCTATAGGTGATATATAAAGGCCCTAAGATGTGTTTCAAGTATTTCCCCTTCACTATTTAGACCTAGAAACCCCAAAATCACTGTAATACCTCAAAATTAGGCATAGGGGGTCACTTGGGAGCTTAATTATGATCTTGTATCATGATTATATTTGATATTAAGGTAAGAATTTCTTGAATTCATTCTCAAATTTATTATTTTAGACCCAAAACCCTAATTTAGCTTAGGGCTTGATTTTAGCCCAAAGTATTATTAGTTTTCACCCATTCTTTGAGGGTTATGATCCTTTATTCATGTGTGAACATTAGGTTGGTCTAGAAACTTTTTTTTAGTATGTGGGACCCACTTGATGTTTTGGTGTCATTTTTGGATGCGAAGCACAATAGTGTAATATGGGTATCGTTAGACTCATATTGATGAGTAGATTATGTTTTTGATAGTGTGATGACATTTTGGGGTTTGTGAAGTAAAGATGAGCCTGTGGTGTTTGAAGTACGATTTTATGGTTTGTCCTTGAGGTAGGCTCTTGTCCATTTTTCTTCATAGTTGATGTATGATATGTATTGCATGTAGATTTGAATGCGAGGATTGATTATGAGTAAGATAGATTAGCATTAATTATTGATGTATTAGGAAATTAGATTAGTGTCTTGGTCCCATAAGATAGTATGTTTATAACTTTGTAGACTCCTATTGCATTCTCCCAAGTTTAAATTGAATTATAGCATGGATTTTATACATTACTAGATTATGGATGTGGTTTATGTGTTGGAAACATGATTAGTATATTTTAACTTATTAGGATAGTGTGGTATTCTTGTAATCTTAATTTGGGTTGAATTGCCTTAAGTTCCTTTACTTCTAGTTAAAGTTCTTATATTAGGCTCGTATGTGGATTACTTGACGTCTAGAAGTTAGACTAGATATCTTAGCCTAGTTTGGGGTATAGTGTACCTAATTAAGGAAATTAAGGTCTAGAAGTGGTATTGTCCAGCCTATTTAGGCCTAAACTTGTGTTAGTCATTGTGGAATTAGCTGCAGATGTTATACATAGTTGAGACTAGTAAAGCTTAGTATAAGCTTACTTTGTGACTCGATATATTATAATGATGTTCCTCAGATTGTGACTTATGAGTTATAGCTATGTTGTTGCTTATAGAAATGATATGATAATGGGGCCATAGAGATGTTATTTCCTCTTAGACTTGATACTGGGCCCATAGAGATGCTATTTCCCCTTAAACCTAATACTTGTCCCATTGAGATTCTATTTTCTCTTAGACTTGATACTTGGTCCATAGAGATGCTATTTCCTCTTAGACTTGATACTTGGCCCTTAGGGATGCCAGTTTTTTCTTAGATTCGATGTTGGGCTTGCAGAGATGCTATCTCTTTTTAGATATAATAGTTGGCCTAGAGAGGTGATATTCCTCATCTCCATGATGAATGACCTTTATATATGAAATAACTTATAGTTGCATCATGATTATTGATATTATGCCTCCTATGTGAGAGATGATTATATGTTTATTGATATTATACCTTATATATGTGAGATGCCTCCTAGATGTGAGATAATTAGAGATATGCTATGAATTATAAATATGATTGTAGGGATGAGTTCTGGATATGTATATGGACTGAATGCCGTGATGATGATATTGTAATTATTCTGGACATATTATTGGGTCGAGGGCCGATAGATGATATCGATTGAACATATGGGAAGTGCTTATCCTTTTAGAGAATGCGGTTACAGTACATGAATATATATATATATGCATATACACATATCTCTCGTATAGGACAGAGAAAGGTGTTGTATGACGCTTATGATTTCACTAATAGAATACTGGTTATGGAATTCATAGATTCGATACATTCTTCATTGTTTTATCGGTTATTAATGTGATTCTAGATAAATGCGATCTTATGACTGTTCCTCCTAATTATGGTATAATCTACGTGGTAACTAGTTGTCTATTAGGTGACTATAGTTCTTAATGCCTAGAATTCTAAGTACATTAGAATTCTAATTTGTTAGTTAATGAGCGTTGCTTGGTTAAAATATGGTAGATAACTATTAGGGTTGATACATGACTATGAAGATGGGTTTATCGTTGGTAATTTTATGTGTCTAATGATACCAAGTTGTAATGCTGATTAAATTTTAAGTGAGGATAATGTGGTTAACATTGCTAGGTGTTAAGGGATGCTAGTGATAATGGTGCCTAGTTAATAATGATGCTTAGTTACTGATGTTGACTAGCTAATAACGAGGACTAGGTAATAATGAGGATTAGTTGGTAAATGATTATTAGATATTGATTGGTGTTTAGTAATACAATATGTTTAGTTGATAAATGATGAATAGTGAATAGATTGTGGTTATGGTTTATGGTAAAACTTGACTAGATGTTAGGTTTGGATAATTATTAATTAATGGTTATTTGCTATTTCATGATTAATGATTATGTGAAGAATTTGTTACATTTATAACTAGAGTTCATGTGATGACTAGTAAACTAGTGTTATAATAACGAGTCTTGGCTATTTAAAATAATTAGATAGAATATAATGATAAGATGGTTATCTTTGCGATGTTATGATTATGGTTGTGAGTATATTGGCTTGAGTCTTTGCACCTATTATATACCTATATTTATGCATGGATTATTAGGATGATCTATTGATGCCCGTCAAGGCAGGAGATACTTTGATGATATATTGATGCCCGATAAGGCCGGAGGATACTTTTATGATATATTGATCCCCGGTAAGGATGGCGAATACTTAGATGATATATTGATGTCCGTCAAGGACGAAGGATACTTTGATGATATATTGATACCTGGAAGGGCCGGAGGATACTATTACAATAATATTGATACTCGAAAAGATTGAAGGATACTATTGTGATAATATTGACAACCAACAATGCTAGAGGATACTATTATGATGATATTGATACCCGGCAAGGCCGGAGGACATTATTGTGATAATATTGATTCCCGACAAGGCCAAAGGATACTATTATAATGATATTGATACCCAAAAAGATCAAAGGATACTATTGTGATGATGTTTCATACCCGACAATGTTGAAGGATATATTAATGATATGTTGATACCCAGCAAGTTCGAAGGTTGATTACAATGATGATGGTCCTGATGAGGACAGTTATAATGATTTGTGTTATTGATTGTGTTCTTTGCATTCATTCCTGCATGTGTATTGCCTATCACCAGTATGTACCTCTGTCTATCAGCCGGTAAGGGATGGTTGCATAGATATGGGTGATGAATATGCCTTGTGTTATTGTATGTTGATTGAACCTTCTGAGTCTAGGGAAGTTGGGATACACATAGGCTCGGTTAGGTATTTGATTATCTGGAGTAGCTATTTATTCATACTGATATTGATGTTGTTATTATCATTGTTATGATCATCATTATGGCTAAATTATGATAGATTAGTCATTGACCTGGTATCGGGATTCAACTTATGTCTTCAACCACTTCTATCATATGAATGCACTATTATGCTTGATAATATCATGTCTAGCCATGTGGATTGGAAACACTGAGTTTGATAGTATTGAATCCTAATAGTATGTTAATGAGGTCGTTAAACAAGGATATGATTATCTAGGTTATACTTTGAGACAACCTCATGCGTATATGTGTAGGCCTTTGTATATATAAATCTAGCTATATGAAGCTATGGCACTATCGTATATCCCTTTCTTTATTGTTCTTATTGTATATGCGTTTATTTGCTTTGTATATTTCTATATATCTTTATTTTATCCTTCATTCATATATTAGCCTGGGATATACTATATAGTATTGACGTATATTAAATGTTGCTAGAATTGGATAGTTCACCCTGATACTTTCTTAGTTTTATTTTGTTAGACTCTTGGACATGAATAGGATAGTTGTTCCTTATTCTGTCCTTGACTTTTCATATTAATTTTGGACTCTTGGGTGTAATTTCTATTCTGTTTATATGTTTTATATATCTATTTTATCTTTGGAGCTCAGTTGGCAGTAGCCTCCTAAGTACCATTCACTTGGTACTCATACTACACTTCTGCAGCCTGAAGATCTTAGTATGGGTTATCACCATTGATGTGTGCATCGTGTAGAGTAGCCGTGGTTTAGATACATAGAGTGAGATCCTGACATTCGAAGCATTACTTATCTCTCTCTTATGTATTAAACTAGTCTCTAAGTTGTATTCGGAGATAAGTTGTATCATTGTATTTCTCTTGATATTTCACTTTTGTACTCATTTTATATTAGCAGCTCATGTACTGATACCACCAAGTTTTAGGATTTATCTATATGTTGATCTTTATTTCATATATTCCACATTCTTTTTCTTAAACTATTGAGTAGTCCATTACTAGCCATTTCGGACTACGGTTGGCTTGCCTTCTTGTGGGTTATAGTAGAAACCATCACGACCTGAGAAAATTGGGTCGTGATAAATTGGTATCAAAGCCTAGGTTTTATTGGTGTATAGTACAAGAGCTAACTATTAGTACAGTCCTGTTGATTGGTGCAGAGAATTCCATACCCTATCTTCGAGAGGCTACAATGACATTTTAGGAAATTTACTTCACGACTCCTTATTGTGTGTCCGCATTCCTATGAACCTTGAACATATTCTTTTACTCTATTCTATCCCTAAGGGACAATGCAATATTGTCAACAGATACATACAAGATTCCAATATGTGTTTCTAAAATTTTAGTACAACGTTAGACTAAATGGTTAGATATGGATATAGAAGATCCTCAGCGGCAGCCAAAAAGTATTTGGGAAGATTCCCTATCAGACTAGTGGAGTGTGGTATAGTTCTTTGGCCCATGGTGGACATTCTGGTTTATGAGGGGCAGTATCTTGAAGTATTCTAGGATCTTGGCTTGGTTGTGCTATGATAAGACACTAATTTAGAGAATCCCTCTGTTATGATATAGGTAATCAGTTAGAGTTAGCCTATATTCCCCGAAAGCCTAGAGTTCCTAAGATAGGCTATGATTTTAGATGTTTGGACATAATTTTGTGAATTTCTATCAGCGTTAGTTGGCTAGCCATTAGTGTTCAATTTGTGTTCTCTCCATATTGATGCTTCATGAATTGCTACAACTGCAGAGAGACTGACTACTAGTCTAGGGATTTTCCCTAACATGAGATTCCATTCATTCATCTACTTTAGTCTAGCTCATGATATTGTTGAATCTTCACTTAGAGATGGTGCGCTTGGAGCCTAAGTTGATGATTCAGTCGGTCAGTCTGAGTTGAACCCATTCTAATTTATTTTCTTATATCCGTTAGGCATGTGACTGTGAATTTCACCACGATAGGAGTGATTTTATATACCACATTTATCTCTTATTATGTGTATAGGGGTTTTCATACCCATTAATAATTATATGCCTTGATGAATTTATATCGGTCATTATGTGCCTTCTTGTTGAATTCATAATTATGTTACTACTCTATGGTTTATTTCCTTTAGTAGTGGATGGAGTATATCTATATTGATATTTTCCCCTATGGGTGTGGTTTTGGGTTTGAGTCCCATTTATCTTAGAACATTAGCCCTATTATAGCCCTTGAGTGGTATATGATATTGATGTTTATTTTGGTCCCACCTTTTCAATATGTTGATATTGATATTACAATTACTATTGTTACCACTGTCTAAGGTTATTGATATGACTTGATGTTATTACTAGATATTGTTACACGATGCATTTGATTCTCTCTAGGTAGCTATATAGACTAGTGTTATTTAGTTAGACTTTTATTTTCTTGTGATATTATTTGGTGGCTTGAGTCGATATACCTTGATTTGATGATTTCTTTCCCCTTGTGCGGTGAGGTTGACAGTGTTCCCTCTTAGTTAGTTGTATTAAATTAATTTCAAGGATGTTTTGTGGTATCGAAGGTAAGTGGCCTTCCATGGTTTTTGTGGATTTTGAGTCGGCAATTCAGTTTTGTTGCCTTTTTTGAGTTTGAGATACTTAGACTTGCCTCCTGGGTTGTGAAGGATTTTGTTTTGTCTATCCCTTCTGGTATAACCCATTTGTGAGATGGACCAGCTTGAGGTTCGTTCTTTATTTGTGGATATTTCATCATCCGATAACAATTTTGTTGTTGTTGTTAAGATATCATGGATTTATATCATAGGTATGTTGGCTTCATTCTCTTAGGATGGTTTTCCCTGTTATTAGTGGGGAGATTGGACAGTCTTTTGTCGTTGTGATATAGTTTTACCTAGTGGATTTAGAAAGTTAGAGGCAAACGTCCTTTCATGTGATCATTTCTTAAGTTGGCAAATTAGAAACTCTTTATCTCAAGTTGTTGGTACTCTGGTGGTGATCTCGACTCTGACCTTGGTTTTGAGATTGGTATTTCTTCTTCGATGATGTTGTTTTTGGATGGATTCAGGAAATCCCCATATCTGCATTTATTCAGCCTAGTGAGGCTTGGTGGAGTGATTCTCCTCGATGATATGAGCATGTGGCTATTTCTGTGCCTAGATGGAGTATTGCGTTGGTTAGTTCCCAGCTTAAGTTGCATTTCTCTGAGTTGCTAAAGTTTTTTCCTTCACTGGTATGGTTTTCAGCCTTGAGAAGTTTTGAGTATGTTTGGATAGTTCATGCCCTCCAATGGATATGTAGTGGGTTATATGCATTTTTATCCAGTGGTTTTTCCATTGGAATAATTCCTTTTTTACAGCTATGTTTTGTTCCCTCCAACTGATATAGAGTTGGTTTCTTGTGTTATCTGTCAGTGGTTATCTCTGTGGTGATTTTACTCTCCAGATATCACTCGACTATGGCTTGGTATGGTTTATGTTGGATATGTCATATTTTGGATACTAGAGTCAATTTGAGATAGTTGACATTGATATAGCCTTATTGGCCAAGTTTTGGATTTTGACTGCTTGTAATGGCGATTTGGAAGTATGATAGATTTGGGGTATTAGTGCCTACCCATTTTTAGTTTTGATTTAGATATTTGAGATTGATCGGTTCAACCTTGGTATTGAGATTTCAGCTTGGTGTTGTAGAGATTGCATGCATCTTTTGTTTTAGACTTGTCCTTGTTTAGATTTCATTTATAGGTTGGTTGATCATACTCTGTGGTTGCCTATTTGATTTTCTAGACTTCAGTTGGATTATAGTTGATAAGTGTTCAGATGATAACCTATGGGCCTCGTATTGGTTATTTCAGTTTTAACCTTGAGTTTCAGTTTTCTTTAGGAATTTTAAATGATTTACTTAGTGGGAGTAATATACTTGAGATGGATTATATATGGATTTATTCTCGATTGATGGGACATCCTAGGGCGAAATATTCAGTGATGAGTAGTTATACCTTGGATTTCGTGATTTCAGTTTTATTTTCATCTGTACTAGTTGCAGTATTGGCATGGATTGCATTCCTTGATTATCTCCATTTGTATGCCCAGATAGAGACTTATAAGCTTATTCTCATGTTTTCCTTATAGGCTTTCAGTGGATCGACTTCAGTTCTTTGAGCTCTCTGTAATAAGACTCAAGTGATTTTCCTCCTGGCTTGGAGCAGATAGCAGTTGTAAAAGGGTAAAGGAAGGTTATTTTTGGATTTGGAGTTGGTTTTATGACTCATGTCTTGGTTTGATTTTGGCTTGAGCTTTGATGAGCTTTTGTTGATTTATGCGAATATAGAGATGGTATCACCATGATGTGATTCAGTTGTGCATTCCTCAGCCTTTCCAGTTCAGTTGAGGGCCAGTTAGCAGTTGAAGTTGAGTTTTGGCTATTTTGGAAGTAGAATAAGAGTGTTGGTTGAAAAAGGGATATCTATGGTGAAATCCTATAGAAGTGTTTTCTCTCCGTTGAGATTACCTATGAAGTCATGCTTGCAGCATGTGGGCACCTCATCCTTTCGATCTTTTGAGATTCTTTCTATCCATTGACTTTTCGAGATGAAAGTCCTTTTAGTAGTGGATATTACAATGACCCTTTAGGTCATTTAACATATTTATGCTTATCTTCACTATTTAATCTTCTCCATAGCTGCCCTAAGTCATTTATGACTTGTTGGGACCGACGGTTCGGTTACCGGGCAGTTCGTTTAGATTTTAGAGCCAATTCCCTATTTTGAAGTCTTCGCTGGTTCCAAATTGCCACCGGGAAAAAACTTCAGTAAAACGATCTTAGATGCAAATTCCAAATGCACTGTAGATCCAAAATATCTATATTAGTCTAGGTAGACCTTTGGTTCGGGTCCCAATGCACCTGAGCTCATTTTGACCTATTGATCAGAAAGTTAAAAATTAGAAAGAATTAGTATGAGACCCACATTTGGTAGAAACAACCTCAGATTGAAAATTTGACTTCTCTATTGCATCCGTAACATCGATTTAAGGGTCGGGAGATCCTTGGTTTAGGTACCAAGGCTCCCAGACTTATTTTGGGCTATTGAACGGAACTTATGAAAAATGATAAAACTATAGGTGTGAGCCCTATTTTTTTCCTAAACGATCTCCTATGAAAGTTTTATGATTCCAATGGATTTGAAATATGGTTTACACTCAAAATTCACTATTGTATCATGTTCTTTAGATTTTGGATGAGTTTCGAGGGTCAAAAACTTATTTTTGAGTTTGCTGTCATCCGGTGCAACCACGATCGCGACCAAGAGTGTGCGATTGCAAGTAGCGTGATCGTGTCCCATAGTACCATAATTGAGGCATTTGAGTAACTGTATGGGCTATGTAAAGGCCCCAATATGCATTTGGGGCATTTACCCTTCACCATTTAGACCTAGAAACCCCAAAATGAGTGTAATATCTCAAAATTGGTCATGGGGGTGACTTGGGAGCTTAATTATCATCTTATATTGAGATTATCTTCAACATTAAGGTAAGAATTTCTTGAATTCATGCTTGAATTTCATAGTTTAAACCCAAGATCCAAATTTATCTTAGGGCTTGATTTTAGCCCAAAGTATGCTTAGTTTTCACCCATTCTTTGAGGGTTATGATGCCTTATTCATGTGTGAACATTGGGTTGGTCTCGAAAACTCATTTTCTATATGTGGGACCCACTTGGGGTTTTGGTGTCATTTTTGTACCTAAAGCACTATAGTGCAGTATGGGTATTGTTAGACTCATATTTATGAGTAAATTATGTTTTTGATAAAGTGATGACATTTTGGGGATTGTGAAGTGAAGATGAGCATGTGGTGCTTGAATTATGATTTTGCGGTTCGGCCTTGAGGTAGGATCCTGTCGACTTTCCTTCATAGATGATGTATAATATTTATTGCTTATGGATATGAATGTTAGGATTGATTATGAATAAGATATCTTAGCCTTGATTATTGATGTCTTGGAAAATTAGATGAGGGTCTTGGACCTGTAAGATAGTATGTTTATATCTTTTTAGACTCCTATTGCCTTCTCCCTAGTTTAGATTAAATTTTAGCATGGATTTGATACATTTCTAGATAATGGATATGGTTTTAGTGTTGGAAGCATGATTATTTTATTTGATCTGATTGGGCTAGTATAGTATTCTTGGAATCATAATTTGGATAAAATTAACTTATGTTCCCTTACTTCTAGTTGAAGTTCCTATCTTAGGCTTATATGTGGCTTACTTGATATCTAGAAGTTGGACAAGATATCTTAGCCTAGTTTGGGTCATAGTGTACTTAATTAAGGAAATTGAGGTTTAGAAGTGGGATTGTCCGATCCACTTATGCCTAGACTTATGTTAGTCATTGTGGAATTAGCTATAGATGTTAGACATAGTTGAGACTAGTAAACCTTAGTATAAGGTTACTTCGTGACTCGATAAATTGTAATGATATTCCTCAGATAGTGACTTATGTGTTATAGCTATGTTGTTGCTTATAGAAATGATAGAATAATGGGCCCATAGAGATGCTATTTCCTCTTAGACTTGATACTAGGCCCATAGAGATTCTATTTCCACTTAGACTTGATACTTGGCCCATAGAGATGCTATTTCCTCTTAGACTTGATACTTGGCCCATAGAGATTCCATTTTGCTCTTAGACGCAATGTTGGGACTATAGAGATGCTATCTAATTTTAGATATAATAGTTGTCCTAGAGAGGTGATATTTCTCACCGTCATAATGAATGACCTTTATATATGAAATAACTTATAATTGCATCATGATTATTGATATTATGCTTCTTATGTGAGAGATGATTATATCCTTATTGATATTATACCTCATATAGGCGAGATGCCTCCTAGAATTGAGATTATTAGAGATATGCTATGACTTATAAATATGATTATAAAGATGAGTTCCGGATATGTATATTGGCCAAAAGTCGTGATGATATGGTAATATTCCAGACGTATTTTTGGGCCGAGGGCTGTTAGATGATATCGATTGGACATTTGGAAAGTGCTTATCCCTGTAGGGGATACAGTTATAGTTTATGAATATATATATATATATATATATATATATATATATATATATATGGTGGAGGGGTGTGTGCGTATACATATATCTCTAGTATGGGACAGAGGAAGGTGTGGTATGATGCTTATGATTTCACTGATTGAATACTGGTGATGACATGTATAGATTTGATACATTTTTTATTATTATATCATTTATTAATGTTATTCTAGCTAAAATGCGATCTTATTACTATTCTTCCTAATTATGGTATAAGCTATGTGGTAACTAGTTGTCTATTTGGTGACTATAGAACTTGATGCCTAGAGTTCTAAATACGTTAGTTAATGAGCCTTACTTAGTTTAAATATGGTAGCTAACTACTAGGGTTGATACATCGCTATGAAGATGGGTTTATCGATGGTAACGATATGTGTGTAATGATAAAAAGTTATAATGTCGATTAGTTGTTTAGTGAGGATAACGTGGTTAACATTGCTAGGTGATAAGGGATGCTAGTGATAATGGTGCCTAGTTAATAATGATGCCTATTACTAATATTAACTAGCTAATAACAAGGACCAGTTAATAATGAGGATTAGTTGGTAAACGATTGTTAGATATTGATTGGTGTTAGTTAATAAAAGATGTTTTGTTTATAAATAATGAATAGTGAATAGATGGCGGTTATGGTTTAATGGTAACCTTGACTAGACATTAGGTTTGGCTAATTATTGATTAATGATTAGTTGTTATTCCATGATTAATGATTATGTGCAGAATTGATTAGATTGATAACTAGAGGTCATGTGATGAGTAGTTAACTAGTGGTATAATAATGAGTCTTGGCTAGTTAATAATGAGTAGATAGAATATAATGATAAGATGGTTATCTTTGCAATGTTATTATTATGGTTGTGAGTATATTGGCTTTAGTCTGTGCACCTATTATATACCTATATTTATGCATGGATGATTAGGAAGATATATTGATGCCCGACAAGAATGGAGGATACTTTGATGATATATTGATGCCTGGAAAGGCCAGAGGATACTTTCATGATATATTGATGTCCATCAAGTCCGGAGGATACTTTGATGATATATTGATGCCCGGCAAGGCCGGAGGATACTTTGATGATATATTGATACCCGGCAAGGCCGAAGGATACTTTTATGATGATGTTGATACCGGACAATACCAGAGGATACTATTCTGATGATATTGATATGAGAAGGACGGAGGATACTATTATGATGATATTGATAACTGGCAAGGCCGGAGCATACTATTGTAATGATATTGATACCAGACAAGGACAGAGGATACTATTATGATAATATTGATACCCAACAAAACTGGAGGATACTGTTGTGATGATGTTGATACCCGGCAAGGTCGCAGGATATATTAATGAAATATTGATACCCGACAAGGCCGAAGGTTGCTTACAATGATGATGGTCCTGATGAGGACAATTATGATATTTGTGATATTGGTTGTGTACTTTTCATTCATTCCTACATGTACATTGCTTTTCACCAGTATGCACCTATGTCTATCAATCGGTATGGGAAGGTTGCATATATATGGGTGAAGAATATGCCTTGTGTTGTTATATGTTGATTGAATCTTCTGAGTCTGGGGCGGTGGGGGTGCGCATAGGCTCGGGTAGGTATTTGTTTTTTTGGAATAACTGGTTATTCACGCTGATATTGATGTTTTTATTATCATTATTATGATTATTATTATGGCTGTTTTATGATAGATTGGTCATTGTTCCGGTATCGGGATTCAAGGTATGTCTTCAACCTCTTCTATATTATGAATGCACTATTATGCACGATTATATCATGTCTAGCCATATGGATTGGAAACACTGAGTTTCATAGTATTAAATCCTGATAGTATGCTAATGAGGTATTTAAACAAGGATATGATAATCGAGGCTATGCTTTAAGATGACCTCATGTGTATATGTGTAGGCATTTGTGTATATATATATAAATCTAGCTATATGAAGCTATGGCACTATCGTATACCCCTTTTTTGTTGTTCTTATTATATATGCATTTCTTTGTTTTGTATATTGCTATATATCTTTCTTTCACCCTTCATTCTTATATTAGCCTAGGATATACAGTGTAGCATTGACGTATATTGAATGTAGCTAGAATAGGATAGTTCACCCTGATACTTCCTTAGTTTTATTATGTTCGACTCTTGGACATGAACATGATAGTAGTTCCTTACTATCTCATGTTTTTGTCATATTATTTCTAGACTCCTGGGTGTAGTTTCCATTCTATTTATAAGTTGTATATATCTTCTTTATCTTTGGAGCTCAGTTGGCAGTAGCCTACTGAGTACCATTCATTTGGTACTTATACTACACTTCTGCAACCTGCAAATCATAGTACGGTTTATCACCGTTGATGTGAGCATCAAGAAGAGAAGCCCTGGTTTAGAGACTTAGAGTGAGCTCCTAACTTTTAGAGCATTACTTATCTCTCTCTTATGTATTAGACTAGTCTCTAAGTTGTATTCGGAGATAAGTTGTATTATTTTCTTTCTCTTGATATTTCACTTTTGTACTCTTTTAATATTAGAAGCTCTTGTTCTGATACCACCAGGTTTTGAAATCCATATATATATTGATCTTTATTTCATATATTTCATAATTTTTTCCTTATATTATTGAGTAGTCTGTTACTAGACATTCCGGACTATGGGTTGGCTTACCTACTGGTGGGTTATGGTAGGTGCCATCATGACCTGAGGAAATCGAGTCGTGACACTAAGAGTTGGGACTTCCTTGTTGTGAGGGTACATGAGTTTTATTGCTTACTACTTATTTATTTGGGTAGTTTATATTACATATATGCTTGGTTGTTTGTTAATAATGTAATGTTATTACTTGGTTCCATTGTGTCATACTATTGTGTTACATGAATCCACATAGTGATTTTAAAAGTGTAAATAGAAGGTGGTAAGAAATTTTAACTTAAATGAGTTGACTGCCTTAGGTACCTTAGGTTTCTTTTTGTTACACATCATTCTTCTTTGTTATGTGCTAGTTTCCCGAGGACATGCAAAGGTTCTAATTTGAGGGTGTTGATGTGCCATGGTTTCATGACACTTTAGATGCTTAAAACATGGAAATTATATAAGTACTTAGGTATTCTTGTAGGATATGATGTGTGTTTGTGTTTATTTTTGTAGGAAAATAAGGTTTAGAGAAAAGACTGAGAAAAAAAGATAAAGAGTTGCTGAAAATACAACCTACGACCCTATCTACAGTACAGTAGGTTGCACCAATTACCCAACCTATGGGGAGCACATTGAGATTTCAGAGATTTCAAGTTGATTCTGAAACTACATCTCTACCTACAAGCCAGTAGGTTGTACCTACAATCCTACCCATGTGCAATAGGTTGGGATTCTAAATATTGAAAGCTTATTCTAAAACCTATGACCCTACCTATGGGCTAGTAGGTTCTGCTTACGACCCTACCTACAGACAGTAAGCTGGGGCCAACCCAACTTTCCTACACTATTTAGCATAGAGTTTTTTTTGTATCTGTAAATACCCTCGAGGGTTTTATTATTTTTTTGGACTCCTCTACATTTGTTTACACACATACACTTTTTGCATTATTTTGAGTTCGAAGATACATTATTGATCTTAGAATTATTGTTCTTGGTTTGTAGGGTTTGACATTAGTTTGAAATTTTGGATTTTCATTCTAGTTCTTCATAAATGCATTTTATGCTTTCATCTATGGAATCTATGTTTGTTCTTACAATTATGAGAAGCTAAATCCCAAAACTAAGGTTGTGGGAACCCTAATGGATTAACAAAGTAGAGAAAGTGCAAAGTCATTCTAAATTGTTGTTCTTGCATGTATTGGGATTTATTTTGTTTTGGTTTCTTTCTTGACATCAGGGACTCACCTATATTTGATACTTGATCTTGAGAGATGTAGATATTAGGAAAAGAAAATCACACCAGTAATATAAAGCTACCAACCATCATCTAATTAAATTGAGGCAGAGAAGAGATAGTTAATTTGATATCCAGAACAAGGTTTAGTAATGCAACACTCTGAGATCTAGAGAAGATTAGTTAGATGATATAAGCAATATCAAGAGATTGTTAGATGATATATAACTTGTTAGATTTTGCATGCAAAGCACTGAGAAAGTCTGACGGCATGATAAGTTTGTAAATTATGAAGCCCGTGGGAACATCTTAGTGATTGTTTCATCCTGATAACAATTCTAATTACCCAATGTTGTTACTCTTAATCTTATTTTTACAAAATACCGCTATTACTTTCTATAATTTCAAATTACATCAGCAAGCTTGTAATAGATTTTTGAACTATTCCTTGTGGAATCGACCCCAACCTGGTTGGTTGGGTTCTATATTTAACAAACGACCACTTTATACTTTTTTGGAGATGTAATTTGGGCTACATTAGTGTTATAGTCCTATTTGTGATAAAAAGGATGTTACTCTCACAATTTATTTAGGCTACAAACAGTTAAATAAGGTCACCATCAAGAACAAGTACCCTATCCCCAGAATTGATGACTTGTTTGACCAGCTTCTGGTGCCAGTTGGTTTTCAAAAATTGATTTCAGGTCGTGTTATCATCAATTGAAGGTCAGAGAATGTGATATTTCTAAGACTTCTTTTAGAACTTGGCATGGTCACTTTGGGTTTGTGGTTATGTCTTTTGGTCTAACAAATGCCCCTACAACCTTTGTGGACTTAATAAACAGGGTTTTTAAGGAATATTTTAACATGTTTGTCATTGTATTAATATATTACATACTTGTCTATTCTCAGAGTGAGGAGGATCATGTAGACCATTTGAGAATAGTATTGTAGAGACTCAAAGATTACTAATTGTTTGCAAAATTTAGTAAGTGTGAAGTTTAATTGGAGTCGGTTATATTTTTGGGCATGTGATTTTAGGTAAAGGTATTCATGTATACCCTTAGAAAACAGATGTAGTGAAGCCTAATCCTAGACCTATTAGTCCATTCAACATTAACAGTTTTTTTGGTTTAGCTAGTTATTACATGAGATTTGTTGAGGGTGTTTCCTTATTAGCGTCACCATTGACCAAGTTGACACAAAATAAGGCGATGTTTCAATGGTTAGATAAATACAAGAAAAGTTTTAAGGTGTAGAAGGATAGATTAACTTCAACACCAGTATTAGCTTTGCCATATATGTTAGACAAATTTGTTATATACTGTGATGCCTACAGAGTTGGTTTAGGTTGTGTTTTGATGCAAAATAGAAGGGTAATATTTTATGCATCCATGCAAATTAAAGATCATAAGAAGAATTATCTGACTCATAATTTGAAATTAGTAGCCATTGTGTTCACTTGAAAATTCGGAGACACTATTTATATTGGGTGCATGTGGCTATTTTCACTGATCATAAGAGTATCCAATATATGTTTATGCATAAGGAGTTAATCTTTATCAGAGAAGGTGGTTGGAATTACTAATAGATTATAAAATGAATGTGCTCTACCATACCGGAAAGTCCAATGTAGTAGCTGATGCTTTTAGTAGATTATCTATGGGTAGTGTAGCCCATGTGGAAAATGAGAAGGAGTTTTCCAAAGAGGTGCATTGATTAGCTTGATTTGCAGTTTGTTTGCTTGACAAAAATGATGATGGTTTAGTGGTTCTGAATATTTCTGAGTTATCCTTAGTAGCTGAAGTGAAAGAGAAACAACGTGATGAACCTATACTTAGCTAGCTAATGGATACATTTCATCAGTAAAAGGTTCAAGTTTTCTCCCAAGAGAGAGATGGTGTCCTTCAATATCAGGGTCATTTGTGTGTTCCCAGTGTCGATGAGTACTGATAAAGGATATTAGAAGAAACTCATAGCTCAAAGTATTTGATTCACCTTAGTTCCACCAAGATATATTGTGATAGGCGGGAAGTTTATTGGTGGGATGGTATGAAGAAGGACATAGCAGAGTTTGTGGCTAAGTGTCAAAGTTTCAGGAAGTGAAAGTTTAGCATCAAAGACAGTAGGTACACTTAAGAATATTGGCATCCCTACTTGGAAGTGAGAGTTTATTAATATGAATTTTATTTTGGGACTTCCTCGCACTAAACTTCAGTATGATTCGATTTGGGTCATCGTGGATCAAATGACCAAGTCAACCCATTTTTTATCAGTCAAGATCTCAAATACGACTAAAGATTATGCTAAGTTATATGTCCGCGAGTTAGTAAGACTCCATCCAATTTTTTTATCCATCATTTTTAGATCGAGGTACTCAGTTCACTTCTTAATTTTGGCAATAATTTCACAAAGGCTTGGGTATGAAGGTGAAGCTTAGTATGTCTTTCCACCCGCAGACAGATGGTCAAGCCGAGCATATTATCCAAACTCTAGAAGACATGTTAAGATCTTGTGTGATTGACTTCAAAGGAAATTGGGATAATCATCTAACCTTGATTGAGTTTGCTTATAACAAAAATTACCATGCTAGTATTAACATGATTCCATTCGAAACATTAAATGGACGTAGGTGTAGGTTATATTTAAGATGGTTCAAAGTTGGTGATGCTGCTTTGATTGGGACATATTTTATTCTCGAGGCTATGGAGAAGGTTCAATTGATTTGTGAGAGATTGAAAACTACTCAAAGTCATCAAAAATCGTATACAGATGTAACGAGGAAAGAATTAAATTTTGTTGTCGGTGATTGGGTATTTTGATGGTGTCAACCATGAAGGGAGTAATGAAGTTTGGAAGAAAGAGAAATCTTACTCCACAGTATATTGACCCGTATGAAATCATAAAGTGTGTGGGAGATGTCGCATATAAGATAGATCTTCCATTAAAATTAGTCGTTGTTCATCATGTTTTTATGTTTCTATGTTGATGACATACATTGGATACCCATCCTGAGTAGTTCTCATAGAAAGAATAAAAGTGAGATAGTTTATCCTTTGAGGAGATCCCAGTTGAAATTCTTAATCTCCAAGTTCAAAGGTTAATGAATAAGAAAGTGGCTTTAGTGAAAGTTCTATAGAGAAATCAGTTAGTTAAGGGAGAAACATGGGAAGTAGAGACAAATATGATGTGTCGATATCCTCAACTATTTTCTCCTAGCATAGAGTCATCTTGAGGTAAGAAATCCTTGCTAGTCTATTTTCCTTACAGGTATGCTTACTCATATCAGTCTAACCTATGAAGTTCATGTATAGTAAGCCATTTCAATTGATTCTTGTTTTTGGGGTAAGTACTTTTAGTTGTAGTGTAAGATAAGTTGCAGATCATATCTTAATATACCCATAAAATTGTTCATTCCCCATCCCAACCTTCATTCAAGGATGAATGGTCCCAAGGGAGAGATAATATTATATCCTAAAATCTTGATAATTTTTATTTTGATAGCTCTTATGCATTTTAAGATGATTTCTAAGTTGATTAATCATAAGGAATGTTAACGGGACCATTAAGAAGTGTTTCACAATTTTTATAACAAGTTTCAGGATATTTCAGGACTATGAGAGAGAAAGGTCTGCAATTTAGGCATGCCATGGAGGTAAGGCGCACCCAATGCAAAAGCTAGTGGCTTGGCACAATAAGGATATGCCACGCCTGCTGGTTGCAGTGTTAAGGGTATGTCACTCCCTTGGAATGGCGCGATAAGAGTATGCCAAACCCATGGTCGTAGCGATACTAAACTCTTATATTATATTCATTTTTTCAAGGGTAATTTTATTTTTTACGTCCTAATTAATCCTACAACTAGCACTAAATGAGCTTTCTCCTCCCATAAGTCAAAATACACCATTCTTCTCCTCCCAAAGCACCCAAGAACACTATATAAGGTTTCCTTTAAAAAATTCATACCCTCAAGTCTCAAGTTCATGTTTTCTTTAAGCAATTCATTAAGGTCAAATATGTTGGGTTTGAAAAAGGATTATCTTCCATCCTTGTGCCCAAAAGTTTTGTTTTTACATAAAGTTTAAGAATTTGATGGCTAGGTTTAATACCTATTTTTCATGTTTTAAAATTATGATATTACTATGCGATTTAAAGTTCAGTTAGCACAAAAATTTACACTTACTCATATTTTCACTCACACACTTATTATTATGAGACAAATTTTAGTAATTTAACATGAAGTTTCATGAATTAGTAAATATACATGATTTATAGCATGATTCTGTTAATTTACAAGAAATTTAGACATGTTATTTCATATTACAGTTTATCACATCATGATTAAGATTTCAATTATAATTTTTTTATCGCAGATAAGATAAGAAATTCACACAGTTATTCATGAGCAATTCAACAACAGAAGCATAATTAGTTTTCAGATTTATTAACCTATATAATTAATTTAAGGTGAATTTCATATACTATGCACACTAGTATGTTTTAGTAGTAGGATTTTGCACCGAAGGGATATGGGTTCAATGCATCCTAATTCTCAAAAACTATATATCACCATAGGTTAAAGGGGTCCTCACTTGAGTATGTCTCCCTTGACCAAATGGAATTAGCTTAGTGATCGCTCCAGGTCAGATTTTATTCTAATGGAAATGTATGGACAACACTCCTTAATGTGGCTCAGACGTTTGACTCCATGCTAGCTCATAGGGTTAATGTCTATTGTAAGAATTTTCCATAGAAAAGACAATTTCATAAACTAAGTGTAATGAATTATTGACTTTATCAGTTGCTATTTTAAGACTTATAATTATGCTATTTAATCTTTCAGTTTCTTTCATGATCATGGTGAGTCTATTTACACTTTGCATGTATGTTTTAGGATTATGAACTGTACTAGTTTTACCTATTGCATTCACCCTCATATACTCAGTACATTCCATAAGTACTAACCACATATATGTCTGTGTGACTACATTATTTCATAACGTAGGTTCTGGTGTTCGTCCTCAGTGGTACGATTAGACACGAGCACTACCTCTTGCATCCTGTCAGTTGGTGAGTACTCATGTTCCGTGTACCAAGTCTATGATTACTTTCAGGTGTTGACCTGCTATCAGTTCATATTTTATGATTTTAGTTTTCAGTTTGAGTCAACTGAGGTTTGTCCTAGTGGCTCTATAGTAGACTTTGAGGCTTTTCAAGAATAGTCAGTTGACTTACTGTTACTTTAGATTTTTCATGGTTTTTAATTGATGTTGATACACATTGTTTAGATGAAATTGTTTACTCCTTTTGAATTCAAGTTATTAATGCAAGTTCTAAGTATTTTGATCATGATTCAGTGTTGAGTAGATATCATGGTTTAGCTTTGGAACTATGTATAGTCTTAAGCATCGTTTGACGTCCAGGGATTGGACTCAAGGCGTTACACTTATTGTTACCCTTTGAACCCATAACTATTAATTTTATAGTATCAGATAGGGTTGCCACTATTAGCAGACCTAGTTTTGACTCCCACTATATAAACTTTATATGCTCGAGTTAGAGCGGCTTCATTATCACAAAATTGATCTCATATTTTGTAAAATCATTGAATTCACTTAAAAAGATGAAATTTCTCAACCACTCAACTTCTTTCCTTGCTTCTACTGAAGCAAGTCTATTTTTTTCCAATATTTTATACCTGCTCCTAAGGTAAACAAAGTCATGCGATAAATTTATTTTTCTCACATATTCAATACCAACATGTATAGACATATCCTTATATAAGATAATTATACGCACCTAATTTTTTATCAAATCTAAGGTTTAACGCCATTTTAGTGTTTATATATTTTTTTAAGGCTGAATTAAATATTTTAATTTTATCTTGTTTTAACTCAATTTATTTAAAAGATTTCAAAACTACAAAAATAGATTCACATTTTAGGATAAATTTTATTTTTAATATTTAATAAAAAATACTTTTTCTTTAAATATGTTTTCTTTCAATTTAGTTTTTAATGAATAACCTAGTCATATTAATATTTTCTTAATCATATTTCTAAGACTAACTATTTAACTTATCTATATTTTATTAGTTCTAGATAATATTTTTCCATTTTATTTTATTTATACCTTTAATTGAGAAAAAAAAAAGAAGAAAATCCTACACTACCCAAATCACCCCACAATCCCACTCACCTTAATCTCTCCATTTTTAAGCCAACTCAACCTTAACACCCTCAAGTAACCACCCATCAAACGTACGGTTACACTCCTTGATGTACTTCATAATTATAAGGCTCCAAAGCAACTACGCTTCTCAGCCGAAAACATAAGTCACAATTTCTTTTTTTCCTTAGATTAATCAAACCCATTTAATCGAATAACTAATTTAGGCCAAATATAAGTCGATAAAGAGGTCGTGCTACAATCACGGGAATCCTAACACCTTTTTCCTCGATCAATAGAATTTCTTATCCAGATTTTTAGTTTGCAGACCAATATTATAGAGTCATTTTCTTTTGAATGAGGATTCACTAAGGTGACTTGAAACGTCAAAACTCAACTCCAAGTGGCGACTCTATAAATAAATAATCTCTTTCAAGAATATCACTTTAATTGAAAAAAAATCATTTATTTCAAACTACCTCTCCTTTGTTAGTGGGGTAGGGGTAAAAATAGGAGTATGATAGATGGTGAGATCCGTTGGAAATAACCAGAATTCGAGCATTATATATTGACTCATGTTTGACTTTCTTTATTACTTGGATGCATGTATTACACTTGTTGGCCTAATGTGTTACTTGTCTACTAGTTTACCTATTTGATATTATTTTACTACAGTATAGATTATCTTCTCTCGCGTACTCATCTGAGTCTTCTAAAAGATACTTTATATTTGGATATACTGTGTACGCTCTCGAACCTTGAGATACCCGAGATGTGGCAATGCTCCTGGGAAGGATTCTATAGTCACACATGTTTTAGGATTGGTGACCAACAGTGAGGTCGAAAAGCACTGCTATCCGTAAGTTGTACCTACCCGACTCGAGTTGTCCGCTCATTTTACACCCAGTCTAGACATTTATTCTATCATGAAGTTGAACCTAGTAAAACAAATCTTAGAAAGTGATTAATCATAATACGATCAGCTTTATCTGCATCACATGCATTTTGACTTAATGGAGGCTCGAAAAGGTTTGAGTCTATCTAAAAGTTACTCTCTTTTAAAACTATCGATTTTCTGTGCTACTAGTTCATAATCTGCTAGGCTATTTTAAATGTCGACCAACTTTAGAATGAATCCATTAACTTGGAGAGGATGAGAATTGTCCTCTAATACACTATCTTTATCAAAATTCAAATGAGGTGTGCTGTTTGCTTAAAAAAAACTTTCTAAATTGTTGAATTTGCACTCAATCTGGATGAACTAAGCATACCTAATTATCACATTGATGAACTACATAGGCAGCTCTCCTTGTGTTCGGTCATCCTTATTCAAAAAATAGTTTTAATTCATTTTTGAGAATTAAAAAAAATATCATTATTATAAATTCAACAAGAAATAATTTTTCTTTCTCATTGTTCAGAAAAAAAGTGTGCTTCATTGTTAGCTCAAGTTTCATAAACTACACCTAACATGATTCTCACAATGATGAGATACATGGTAATCATGTTTGAATTCAGTGATTTAAGTTCAGAAATTCAAAAAAAAAATAGATTAATCCTTATCCAAAGAATTAAAAAAAAAGTTTTAAATCATTATTCACAAAAAAGAGTTTTATCCTGATTCCAAAATCTTTTCAAAAAGCATTTTCTTATTTTATATCTCAAGTTTTGTGAACTAGACACACCTGATTCTCACCTTGATGAGATACGTAGGCAGCTATCTTCAAGTTCGTTAATCAATATTCAAAATTTTTAAAAAGAGGTTTTATCTTATAAAAAAAAATTCTCCTTTGTTCTAAAGTCCAAAAAAAAGTTTTCATAACCTCAAGTTTTCTGAAATACATCAGATCGATTCTTTCTTCAGCACATAACAATCCTTCTTTTAGGTTAGGATGCACCAGAAAATAGAAATAGTAATCTCTTGACTTGGTTGGTACCAACATACTTAGAAGTATGCATGAGAAAAAATAAGTATAAAATTACTCAACGTGATGGAGTGGACCAACTTTTTTATGAACGATAGTTTCTTTTGGTACCTCTTAATTATACCTAAGTGATATGTGAAAAGTTTTCTCGCTAAAATTAAGGTTAAAATAAATTTGACCTCATCATTTCATGTGCATTTTGTGGTGATCTTTATATTAAAAAGTTCAATGACATTGCTTTGTTGATATAGAACTTGTCCCTAATATTTATTGACACTAAATTTGTGCAACATTTGATTTGAGAAAGGATTGTAGGCTTTCTTTTATCCGATTGTGTCTTTTAAGCATTCCAAGTGACTATAATCCCAAGAATTTTCATTTTGAGCCTAAAGACCTTTATTAGATAATCATATCTTAGCCTATATTTTTTTAGGATACAAATGCACTACCCTATTTTTGTCCCACCTCCTCAAGAGAACATTTCATGACCCAATTTGGACATATGAGACACCCTACCAATTCTCCGATGGGAGAACCAATATCTCTGAAAGCATTAATTGACAAATAGAGAAAATACAAGAAACTATCTCATTAATAGTTTTAAAAATTAGGCAATCTAATAGCTTAAGAAAATGCAAAAATAAATACTAAAATTATAAACACCCCTAGAATCTGAAAGTCGATGTACCAAAACATACTACGAACATCAAGAAGGGGATGCAACTTCAAAAATTAAATAAAAATGCATAATGTCCACAAAAAGGACTATGACATAAAAAAAAAGATTTCATGATAGTCCGAATAAGCTGCTAACCCTTGAAATCTGAATCACAAGATAGAATCACAACTAAGGTCTTGCAGGAGCCGCTGGAATATGCATTGCACTCAAATATTAAGAGCAAGTGTAGTATCAGCATACAAGAACAACAATGTACTGGTAGGATCATTTGGCCAACCCAAGATGAGAATATGAACAATTAACCAAATCATAGTACAACAAGTTAACACATGCTCATTAACCTACATCTAGCAAAACAAGTATCAATTAAGAAGTTTAGGATTTTCATGCAACAAGTCAAACTATTTTAAACCAAGTCAAGTAAGTCAAGCAAAGTCAAGCAAGTCAAGAAAAATTAAGCAGTAATTCAACACATAAATATATTCTTCGATTCACTCATGAACCATCAAACTCACCTGAACCTCGTACATACATGCTATGGATATCATAATCACTCTCTAGTCCTGAAGTGCAGGAAAAAACTTCTGTCCATGCACCAAAAACCCTAGACAAAAGTGTCTGCCAACCTTATTTCACCCATAAGTCGAGAAAATGTTGAGATACACAACCATTCCTTATTTAATTTATAGATAAAAATCATAAAACAACTATTGAAATGATTACACCAATAACATCTACTAACAAGTCATACTATGAAGTAGTTAACATGCACATATAGTGCAATTTAGATCAAACTACAATACCATCACCTACCTCGAACCAAGTTGGCACAACTTTACTAAGCCAACGCCTTATTTTTCAATGAAATTTTTGCTTGATCTCTTTCACGACCTAAACTAGGGCCTGACCATGATGGGTATCTCAAGTCCATCTTGTATCGGAGACCACCCCCTTGGCCCAACCTCAAGAATACAATAATAATAATGATAATAATAATAACAACAACAATAATAATTAATAAAATAATGCGAAAGCCAACTAAATAGAAATAAGAAAATGAATGAATGAATCAATGAAATTAAGAGTCACAACAATAACCAATCAATCTCACATTTGTCCATAGTAGCCTCTAAAATCAGAATACCAAACAGGTCGGGACATACCCCCGACCATGAACTAAAGAACTCAAAAGTACTGAGTCAAAATAAGAGAATATGGAAATGATAAGACTTTCTGAAGGATGGAGGCTCACTACTTTACAGCTACTCGACGAACATGCTAATCCTCTTAACACTGTATAGGGGTAAAAGAAGTATTTTCGGACCCTACATTATAAAATAATGTAGCATCCTAGGACGGTCAGTAGGATAAACACTAGCATGTAACTCAGGATAGGGATAAAATAATGCCATGTCCAAAACTAAACGAAACCACATGTACGTATTGTATATACATATCTAAAAGATGTTGGGATAAGCGACAAGGTTTAAGCATAAGATTTAAAACCATTATCTTGGATTGTGTAGCTCTAATCATCCTAAGGTCACCCACGAGATATATAGGTTCATCTCCCTCTGCTGAAAGGGCCCCAATTCATATTAGCCACACAAACCGAAGAAATCTGAGGAAGGGTCAAACCCACCGAGGCTCCAACAATTCCAAAAAAATATATAATGTGTGAACTATGCACATAGTCATAAATATCCACATGCTGGCAAATGTGATTTCCTGTATAGGTCCCCCTGAACCTACACCTTCCATGGCAAGCTACACAACCATTTTTAATCCTAAATTAAGACCATTTACACATATTTCCATCCATTAACCAAGAAGTCTTTTAATTAGGTATTTACCATTGGTATCATCATACCAAATAAAGTTAAGCTTGTTATCCAATTCCATTATGCCAAACCAAAACCAATTAGCTAAATTGACTCCAAAGTTTCCAATTTACAACCCATCAATGGTCACCAAGGCCTTTCAAAATCAATTTATGTTCCATTAACCTTTTATGCAATGAAGGATTTCAAAAGTTAAGTAGATTATGTATATGTCCATGTTTGGAAACTAATTTCACAAGTTGGGTTGAGGTTAAAGCAAATTCCAAACCACCAAACCATAAAATTTGGGAAAACCCATGTTCCCCATCACAATTCCCACACCTATGCATTTATTTAGTTCAGAATCATGAGAATAAAGAATAAACAACCAATTCAAACCATGGAAACTCAATTCATGAAACAAACATTCTATATCCCTCAACCCATATTCAAAATCCAACAATTAAATCATATGTACAATAATTTAACACGTGTTTTTGTATAAAATAATTTAGGGAAGAGATACATGACTAAAACACACAAAACATTACAATCAATTTAAAGTTTGGAGCCCAGATGATGAATGCACAGTGAAACCCTTGAATTTTCTTGGGTTTTGTGTTTTAGAGTGAAATAAGGGGATTTGATCTTTTAAACTGATGGGAATGAGACTATTTTATGTTTAAAAGTCATGGAAAAGATGAAAAGACCAAAATTCCCTTATCCTTGAGTGAAAAAAACAAGACTGGATGAAAATTATGCCTTGGTGTGGCATACCAATATCGCGGAGGTTATCCTTCATGCCATGCCAATATTTTGGAGGCTAACCTCCACTACACGGTGATAATGCGGAGGCTCACTACCTTGAAGTTCTAAAATAGCCCTGAACCCTTTCCAAAAATTCCAAAACTTTCCAAAATTAACCTTTTAACATACCTAAAAATAATTCAAGTTGAAAATTGATATTATGAATATGGGAAGGTCAAAAATAAATTAATCTAAATTTTAAGGGTCATACATTATCCTCCCCCCTAGGGTGATTCTTCCTCGAATAATAAGTTAGGAAACTTTCTGCATAAGAATAGCAAGAATACACCAAAATCAAATGACAAACTCAAAAAATGACAAGAAAAAAATGAAACTCATACGTTAAGCACTTCCATTCAACCTGAGGAACAAGAATGGGGACTTCATGTTTTCCTTAGCTTCCCATGTAGTCTCTTCTACCTTTTTGTTTCTCCAAAGGATCTTCACCGAAGCTACATCCTTGGTCCTCAATCTATGAACCTTCCTATCCAATATCTTAATTGGAACTTCCTCATAACACAAGGAATCTGCAACACCAACATCCTCAACAGATACTATCAAGGAAAGAACACCCACACACTTTTTATCATGGACACATTAAACACAAGATGAATAAAACCTAAACTCACAGACAAGTCCAACTCATAAGAAACACTACAAATTTTCCTCAAAATCTGATATGGACAAATATAATAGGGACTGAGTTTCCCCTTCTTTCCAAATCTCATGACTCCTTGCATAGGAGACACCTTCAACAACACCTAATCATTCACTTAAAACTCTAACTCTCTTCGGCTCATATCTGCATAAAACTTTTGGCGACTTTGAGTAGTCTTAATTCTTTTTGTAATCACTTTTAACATCTCCATGGATTGGTGAACCAAGTATGGAACAAACAATCTAGTCTCACCAACACCAAACCACCCAATGGGAGACCTACACCGCCTACCATAAAGAGCCTCAAAAGGATCTATTTGAATGCTCAAATAATAACTATTATTATATGCAAACTAATAAAAGGTATATAGTCAACCCAACTTTCCTTAAAATCAATCACACAGGCCCTTATCATATCCTCCAAAGTTTGAATACTATGCTCTGCTTGACCATCTATTTAAGGGTGGAAAACGGTGCTAAGGTTCACTTATGTACCTAAACCTTTCTGAAATAAACACCAAAACTGAGATGAAAATTGTGTACCTCAGTCTAAAATAATGGACACTTATGCACCATGCAACTTCATAATATCCTGAATAAAAAACCTAGCATAATCCTCTCCTGAGTAGTTAGTCCTCACATACAAAAAGTGAGCGTATTTAGTCATTCTATCCATAATGACCCAAATGGAATCAGATTGATTGTGAGATAATGGAAGACCCATAATGAAATCCATAATAATCATATCCCACTTCCACATAGGCAACTCTATATCTTGAGACATACCACCAGGCCTCACGTTATTAAGCTTAACTTACTGACAAACCATACACTTAGCAATAAAATTTTCTACATACCTCTTCATATTGTTCCACCAATAGATATCCTTCAAGTTATGGTACATCTTAGTTAAGCCCGGATGAACTATATACCTGGACTTATGAGCCTCAACCAAAATCCTTTCTCGCAACTCATCTATATCTGGAATATAAAATCTACCTTGGTACCTCAGAATACCATCTTCCCTAATCTCAAATGCCATAACCTTTTGTTGGCCCGTATAATTCCTAATTTGTGTAAGTATGGGATCCAAAGCCTGTTTCTCTTTCACCTCTGCACCAAGAAATGATTTGACCACTTCCTGTAAAATGACTCCCCCATCCTCAGAGTCCAAAAGATGAACTCCCAAGTTAGCCAATCTATGAATATCTTTCACCGACCCTAACTTCTTCTCTACCACATGAGATAAGTTTCCCATAGATAACTAGCTAAGAGCATCAGCAACAATATTAGCTTTACTTAGATTGTAGTGAAGGCTCATGTCTTAATTCTGAAGAAATTCAAGCTACCTCTTTTGCCTGAGATTCAACTCCCTCTGTTGAACACATACTGAAAGATTTTATGATCCGAATAGATATCCATATGCACCCCATATAGCTAATGGATCCAAATATTTAAAGTAAAAACCACAGCCGCCAACTCTAGATTATAAGTCGGATAGTTCCTTTTATAAACCTTAAGATCCCTAGAAGCATAGGCCACTACCTTATGACGCAACAACAAAACACAACTCAGTCGCACATGAGATGTATCACAAATTACAACAAATCAATCAGTACCATTAGGCACGATCAAAACTGGTGCAGAAGTCAACTTATCCTTCAACTTCTCAAAGATACCCTCTCAATCATCAGACCACTAGAAGGTAACCCTATTTTGAGTCAATATTGCTAATAGGGTAGCAATAGAAGAAAAACTCTCCACAAATCTCTTATAATGCCCGTCCAAGCCTAAAAAACTCCTAATATACGTCGGAGTCATAGGACTAGGCCATCTCTTCCCACCTCAACTTTGTGTGGATCCACGTTGATCACCTCACTACAAATAACATGACCAATAAAAGTCACAACATTCAACCAAAACTCATACTTAAAATTTTTTACATACAACTTCTGGTCCTAAAGGGTCTGCAATACAATTCAGGGGTGATTGTATGATCCTACTCACTCTTAGAATACACCAAGATGTCATTAATGAAGACTATAACAAAAATATTCAGGAACTTCCTAATAACCAATTCATAAGATCCATAAATCCAGCCAGAGAATTAGTCAATCCAAATGACGTAACCATAAACTCATAGTGACCATATCTGGTTTGAAAAGCAGTCTTGGGAATATCAATCTCTCAAATTTTGAACTAATGATAACCCAAACAAAGATCAACTTAGAGAAGAATCTAGAACCCTAAATCTAATTGAAAAGATCATCAATCCTAGGAAGAGGGTACTTATTCGTCACTGTCACCTTATTCATCTGACGGTAATCTATACACATTCAAAGACACCCATCTTTCTTCTGCATGAAAAGTACATGATCACTCTATAAAGAAATGGTAGGACGAATGAACCTTTTATCAAGAAGATCTTTTAATTGCTCCTTAAGTCTTTTAATTCTTCCCGAGCCATTCTATAAGGAGGAATGGAAACAGGACGAGTGTTCGGTAGAAGATCAATCCCAAAATTTATTTCCCTATCGAGAGAAATTTCAGGAAGATCATAAAAAAATACTTTAGGAGATTCATTAACCATGGGGAAAATGCAAAGGACTTTCAAAGTCAGAATCCTTCACCCTAACTAAATGATATAAATACCCTTTTGAAATTAAGTTCTGAGCTCTAAGATATGAAATAAACCTCTCTTTGGGCATTAAGGAACTTCCCTCTAGTTGTAATATCATCTTATTCAGAAAGTGGAAACTGACCTAAAAAGGTCCTACAATCCAGAGACTCATAGCACGAATGAAGCCAATCCATCCCTAAGATAAATCAAAATCCACCATATCCAGCTTTATCAAATCCACCAATGTCTCCCTATGGAAGATAGACACCACGCAACCCCTATAGATTTTTCTATCCACAATAGAATCATCCATCAACCATACAACCCCTACAGATTTTTCTAGACACAATAGAATCACCCATTGAGTTAGACACGAAAAAAAGGTTGGAAATAGTTTTGGGACCAAAATCAAAATACAGAGCCATATAAGGGGCCAAATAAGAAATGATAGACCCCGAGTCAAGAAAACAATACACATCATGAGAGAAGAGTTGTAACATATCAGTAACAACATCTAGAATGCCTTAGATTCTTGGTGAGTAGAAAGTGCAAAGAGGTGACTCCAGCCAGTGTCGGTACCTAAAGTAGCACCCTTTGGCGCAGGAGCTGAAGATGTGGAAACTGATACCTTATTAGACCCAGTGGAAACTCTGGATGAAAGACAATCTCGCTGAATGTGGCCCAACTAACCAAAATTATAATACTAATTCCTTCTCTCCTCATAATAACCATGATGAATCTGCTCACAAAAATGACACAAAGGATAAGCTGGGGCTGACTGAGCTCCACTAGCCTAAGACTAGGAACCCTGTTCCTTAATACCATTGCTAGCCTAAAAGTGACAGTCACCCAAAGTCTTAGGATAGGTAGCACTAGATGATGAATAAAAGTTGCCCCAGTTTTTTTTCTTCCCCCACTATCTACTATCTCTCTTACTATTCTGTTGACCCCTACCCTGCTCTGAATGCTTGAACTTCTTACTTTGTTTTTCCCTAATCTCTACCTATTTCTTTTTTATCCCCATTCTTCTACATATAAACCACAAGTCTAGAGATGTCCATATTATTGTTCAACATTGCAACCTTACACTCCAATACCAAATCATGGGATAACCCCATAGAAAATTTCCTCATCTTTGATCTCTGGTTAGACACCAACTCCTAAGCATAACGAGGTAGCTACTAAAATTTTAATGCATATTCCTTAACACTCATCTTAGCCTGCTTTAGATTAACAAACTCTTCTACCATAGCTTCCCTCATGTTAAAAGTGGGGGGGGGGGGTGCACCACACTATGAAGGACCAGGTCCCTTAAAGTTAGACATGGGAAATAAAATAGTAAAGCAGTAAAAAAATAACACTTTGTAGTAAATTAAAAAACACAAATATTTAACGTGGAAACCTCCTTGCTCAAGGGAGGAAAAACTATGCTTACCCTCACAAGAACTCAAGAATCTACTATAATCGAACTCATGATTACAAACTCCATTGGAGCCTAACTCTAAGCTCTACTAGTTTGCAATAACTCTATTACACAGTCTCCTTGACAACTCTGTCAAGATCTCTCCATAATATTGATTAACTATAACAAATATCAACTCAGGTAACTCTACCTAAGATCTCAACAAACACAAGAAAAGGATTACTCTTATAAGACAAGTAATTTAATTACAAACTAAGACTTGACTCAAGAACAAACACTCTCTCAGTACAGAAAAGCTTCGAACTTGAGCAATATTTGAGTTTTTTCTGATTTCCCTCTTGAATAATCAGATTGCAAAAACTATTTAATTGAGTAGCATTTTTTTCTTTTTATAGATGGATAATGATTAGGGTAGAATTTTTGTTGCGCCAGGTGTTCTGACTAGTACACAACTCAACTGCATAGTTTTTTACACTAACAGACAAAACTACAAAGGGCAATGACAATTGTATGTTTTCATGAAGACCCAAGAACCTAGTCCCTTGTTGTCAGTTAATCATCATCAAAACAAGATTTAGCAATTTCCCCCCTTTTTTATTATGAAAAACGAACCACAAATTTTTTAGCATATAAGATCATTCACATTGATGAATGTTCCCCCAATCACTATGCACTATGTTTCTCTTTATCATCATGTACCATCATTACTTTCCCCTGTAAGTATGCCATCGTGCTTCACCGATATTCAACTCATGTGCCTATATCTGCACTTTATCCCCTACACCTGGTACCTATCCCCTACTACATAAATTTAATATTCCCTCTTTTAGCATCATTGAAAAGTGATAACAGCAAACCAAGAGTAAAATAAGCATAAGTTAGTTAACTCGTGGCCACTGGGGCAACACTAACATGAAGAGCAACTTTAAAATTAAAGAAGAGATTAATATAATACACAAACAAAGGATTCCTTCATTTTTAAATGAGACCAGTACCATTACAGCATACCAAAATAAATATAAAATATCTAATTCATCAAAATCAACATTAGAAACAAGAGTTGGACACTGACACAGGGATGACAAAGGGACAAAGTTTTTAGGACTTAGGTAGAGTGAGGATTAGGAAAGAAAAATTGGAGCAACAACTCCATTCTAGAACTATCTGCAACATGATCATTCAACAATTGCTTAGTGGGGTCTTTAACTTCTGCATTCAGTCTGTGAACCTCTTTAGTGAGCTCTGCGACCTTGGTTTGGAGCTCTGTATTTTCTGCTATAAGTACCTCAGTAGAACCAGGTTCCTCAGAAGATAGCTGCTGATTTTGCAACTTTAAGTGCACTATTTCAGCATCCTTAGCAGCCAACTTGATCCTCATCTCTTTCATTTCCTTGATTAAGTTTTCCTAAGAAACTAATAGCTCAGACACTTAGGACACAATTCCCATTATTCCTTCTATGCAATCGCTTTCCACCATTATTTTTCGACTAGGATTTTGTTTGATTGTTACAAGAGTCCCTTTAAACCCAACCACTCCAAAGTGATCAAATACCTTGTTTAAGAAGTACCCATAAGGCATCCCATGTCTTCCTTCCTTCTCATGGATCACTTTATTCATGTGCTCTTTCATAAGAGTAGGCAAATTTATCAGCTCAAATGTGTGCAGACACTCTATCAGAAATAGATCAACAACAGAGGCTATAGTCCTCTTCTCTGACCTGGGCAATATGACTTTGTTTACAAATTCAAACACCAACTAGAATTCACTTATGATAAACTTTTTTCCTTACACCAGCTATTAATTTCCCTCCTACTTTTGAGGCATCAATCATGAACTCAGTTGAGGCCTCTTGTTTGACAGTAACCCTCACACCCATAATAAGCATATTCAAAATTCTTCCTAGTGCCTCTTCATCTAGATTTATTGACTTTCCTTTCCCTTGGGTAGTCAGGATTAACCCATCATCTGAGAAGTCCATAGTATAATAGAATTATCTCACTTCATTTTCAAATACTATGGGAGCTGGTTCCTCAAGGAAGTGTAACCATCCCTAGTGTCTTACATACTCTACCAGCTCTACCATAATAAGTTTTTCATAAACCCCATTGTCAAAAGCTCTAACAGAAAATACTTTCTAAGTTTTCAAATTTTCACTCCTTTTCTATTTAGAACCATTCTTCTTTTCTTCCCCCTTTCTTCTATTTTTGGAATCACTTTTTAATTCCTTTTCAATAGTTTTTCTCTTCTTGGGACCAGCTCCCTCAGATACTTTCTTCTTCTAAACAATAATGTGTTTCTATTTTATTCCAGCAGGGCTACCAGACTTTGAACTGGAGGACCTAGTTCTTTCCACAACACAAATTTTTTTTCTTTTTTTTCAGTTGCAGCAGCAACATTAGGATCAATTTCCTCACCCTTTCAAACCTTTACAACTTTTCAATATTCTCCTCCTCTACTACAACATCTTTCTTTAGTCTTCTTCTCTTAGTGGATGAAGACTTGCTAGCCTTTATTACATCCACTAACAACTTCTTTTTAGATCCCCTAGTAGAATATGATCTAGAAACCTTGACACTAGTATCAACCACTTTTTCTTTGCCTTTTTTTCCCTTTTGTTTTTGCACAAACCACCTCAGAGGTCGTTCATCCTCATCTACCTTATCCTCCTCATTTAGAGGTAACATAAATTCTCCATCCTTTGTCACATCAACTTTTTCACCTACTACTTGCTTTTCTACACCAAAGGAGCTTTTCTTGGGATTATTTACAAGCACAAGTAAGTTTTCAGCTACCCATTTACACTGCTAGAAAGGTCATACCTCTTTACTGATATTTTTTTATCACACAGTCTAGCAAAATAGGGTTTGAATCTGAGAGAGTAGTGGAACTAGGTAAGTTAAAAGTTTCAAAGACTTTTAAGATTTTCTAGTTCTTCTGAGGGAAGGGGGTTTGGTGACACCTTAGTTTTAACCGGAGAGCCAAAACCTTGATTTAGATACTCTACCATAGTTGACCCAGCAGAGGTTTCGATGCTTCAACCCAAAAGTTCTTTGGAATTCCATTGTCAATTAGCATTGTCATGACAATCTTTATGAGGATTCTAATATTTCTTTCAACAACTCTATTTTGCTGAGGATTCCTTGGGGAAGAGAAGTTATGAATGATTCCATTTTTAGCATAGAATCCTACAACTTAGGAGTTCTTAAATTTATTTCCATGATCAGATCTGAATTCAGCACTCTTACAATTTTGCTTCATTTGAATTTGCTTGGCAAAAGTAACCAGAACCTCATAAGTTTCATCCTTGGTTCTCAAGAACATTGTCCAGGTGAACCTGGAGTAGTCATCTACAATGACAAACATATACTTTTTTTCTCCTCTACTTTGGACTTTCACAAGTCCACATAGATCCATATGCACCATCTCAACGGGTCTAGAAGTACTCACCCACTTTTTTAGCTTAAAGGAAGACCTGGTTTATTTGCCTTTAACACAAGCATTACAAACCTTATTGTCAAAAAAATTTATCTTTGGCATGCCACGTACCAGGTCCTTTTAAATTAACTTATTCAACAAAGAGAAACTTACATGTCCCAGCCTTCTGTGCTATAAATCAGCATCTTCACTTTAAATACTTAAGGTTAATTCCCCATCAGCCACAGACTCTAAATCATCCACATACATACTCTTTATATTCTTGGCTTTGAGAATAACTCTCCCATACATCAATCTTGACACAGTACTTCCATCAGATGAGAATTTGACCTCATTACCTTTGTCACAAATTTGAGAAACACTTAAAAGACTATACTTGAGTACATTCACATAGTACGCATCCTTTATTTCTTAATCAGGTGATTTTCCAATCTTTCCCACACTATGGATATAACATTTTTTACCATTTCCAAAAGAGACACATTCACCTTTAAGTGTCTTGAGAGAAAGAAAGCAGTCAGTCCTCCCAGTCATATGCTGTGAACATCCACTATCCATGAACAAGTTGTGACTGCATTCCCTATCTCTTACTTGCAAACATAGTTATTTTTTAGATTTGGAACCCACTTGAGTTTGAGTTTTCAATAGGAAGCCAAAGGTTTGTTCAAATCTTTCTTGGCCCATGTAGGTAGAGAGTTCAACTTCATATTTTTCAAGGGAATGGAATGCTTAGGACGATAATTCTCCTGCTAAATGTATTTAGTACTGATCATTCTAGCTCTAAGATAATACTAAAAATTTTCTTCAACTGTCCATCTCTTCCACATTTAGTACATAGAGGTTTGTGGACCCTATTTCTAATACCATGAACAACTTTACCTTGATATCCAAGTGATTAGGTAAAGCATCCCAGGTTTCAACCCATAGAAAATTTCTCGGAGTCCGATTCTTTGGACCCAATACGACTTATGGTATGAGCCTTATGCTGGAGTACTAGTGGTGAAGTCCTGTCGTAAACTGACCAGTGTTTGCTGGTGGGATGGTTTTGGTCACTGGAATGGATACGACTTAGGGGTGAGTGTCATATGGTTGGGTACGAGTCGTATAGGTGACTCGTAAGGTGGATATTGTTTGATCCTTCTGGTGTTGCATTCTTCCGGGGATATGAATCATTGGAATGGATCGTAAGCTGAGGTTACGACTTGGGTGGATGAGTCGTATGTGATTAATTGGAGGATATGATCGGAGAAGAGAGTTCGTTAATAATGGTTTATTTTGAGAAAGGATAAGAATATATTAATGGAGAATTATTGGTGTTCATGATTGCTATTGGATGTTTATTTCTATATAGTGGTGGTAAATATGGAGTCTAATATTGGCATAAGGTGGAAGTTCATGATGTTGTTAATGGTGTGGAGGAGATCAATTCATTGTATATCTTGTTGTTGTTCGTTGATTGGAAAAGTGGAGGACCACTAAAGGTTGTTCTCTATTTTTGGTGTGACATAAATGTTAATGAAGGTTGTGAGGTGGTGGATTTTCTAATTATTCATGGTGAATTTGGGAAGTTGATTATTGGTGTTGATGAAGGAAATAGATGGTCTTCATGGTATACAAGAGTTTGTTAGTAGTATGCAGGTTGTTTGTACGTATAACTGGAGGAGAATATTGTTATTGTTTCTAGGTGTCATTCATCTATATATTTTTATGTAGTGTGTGTTTGGTGTAGCATCCTAAGAATCCCAGATAATATTAAAATCATTCTTCAAATTCATCTAAAATAAAACATCATGTTTCAGTGGTATGAGAAGTGATTTAAACACGTATTAAGGCCTCAAGTAACTCCTAGCTCATGGCAAAGTCAAAACCTTCCTTACCTATTGATTTCATGAGAAGAATCTTGCTATAGTCAACTTCAAACAAGAGTATAACTCCTAGATTCTAAAGAATTTTTGAACTCAAAACCCACCAAATGAAACGTCTTTGAGTTTTTTTTCCAATGCATCTAGTTTTTCCTTATCCGATATTAGAGTAGAACGCTATAACAATTTTAGTGAAGAACTATTTAGCAGTAAGAACCTACGAGCATAGGTATGATCGTGTTGAGATTATACAACCATACAATGCTCCCTATGATCAAAACAATTCCAAATATCTTAAAGTTGAAAAGTATACCTTCCAACCATAAGAGAAAACCATGACCATGGTTACAAACCATGATCTTAGGTATGATCCTGAATTCTAAATTTGATCTGAGTAGAACCTACAACCTACGAACCAAGGTACAATCATAGGTGGGCTCCAAGATCGTACCAAGGATCGTTTTGTGGAGTTTAGAGAGAATAATTTCATCCTCCAAACCATGAGCACCACCCACTATTGTAGGTGGGTACCACGATTGTGGGATGGTCCGTATGATCCAATTCTGCAGATTTTTAGTTACGTTTTTATGAGGGGCGTTGTAGTATTTTTTTACTCTTTGAGAATCAAAGATATGTAATTTAAGCCACCCTAAATATAAGTATTAATATTAGTAATACCCTAAGCCTTCATTACTCAGAGAACTCTCAACACTTAGCATCACAGAGAAAGAAAGGGGCGATTTCTCCTCCTTAGGGAAACTAGGGGTCATCCTTTTCAAGCCTCCAATTTCAAATATTTCTTCATGATTTTCATATCCATGTATGTGGAATTTAATAAATGGATCTCCTTTCACACATTGAGTTCTAATGCTAAATCACTTTCTCAATTTTATTCCTTTCTTAGAGCTTAGGGTTCATGAATGTTGTAAATTTTTTGATATTTCAGTTCCTTGATCTCATTGAGTTATAAACCCGTGTTTTAAAATTAATTTCAGTACCATTAAATGTTTAGAATTATAGACCCTAATTATATTATGAAATTCATGATTGTTGGACATGAATTATTAAATTCCTTAATTTACTCTGTTTATGAAATTGTCATAATAGAATCATTCTCCAGAGATAGTGGGTTATGAACACCCGCTAAACTAGGATTTTGTGAATATACATATGAGTATTATATCCTCTAGATTACATATTTTGAATGCTATCAGATAGTGCATTTATTTTTAGTTTTCAAAATATTACTATTATTAAGCATTTCATTTATCAATGTCATTCAGTTGGGAGTAGTACTTAGCACCAAATAGACGCAGGGATGAGGGCTCACCCATTAGTTAGTATAAGACCTTTAGTACAATCCATAAGTCCTAAAACTATAGCATCACCATATGTTTTAAGGGGTCACCCATTATACTAGGCTTGATACCTTAGTGCCTTTGGATTTATTGGATCTATGTTAGTCAGTTTTTGTACCCTTGGCAAGGTACAAAATACCCTTTCTGCTGGGGTTACAGGTGTGACCCTAGTTAGTTTAGATTAGGGTATGTCATTTATTAGTATCTCCCATAATCCATAACCCATTATTCATAGTTCATGGTTCAACTTCAAAAGATTGCATGACCCTGTATTCAGTTGTTTAGCTTATCATACAGTGCATGTTTATTACTTTCTCTTGCATAAGTTTACCATGTTGCATACATAAAGTTCAACCTATATCAATTATTTTTTATCTCTCATACTCATTACATTTAATGTACTAATCCATACTTTATTTTAAGCTATATTGTCTCATAATATAGGTTCTAATGCTAAATATCCAGATCATGCATAGTACAATCTCTTACTACATCAACAATTGTACTTAGGTGAGTCCTTATCATTCGATGACTAGTATCAGTAGTTTATTTTATTTTTTTTCAATTTCAGACTGTTAGTTAGCTGGAGAATTGTCCAAATAACTCGTCTTATTAGAGAATTTGAGGCATATAGTTAGTGTTCAACTTTTGTGATTTTAAACTCAGATATTATTATTGGTTGATTTATTATCTCACCATTCATTTTAGCTTTCACACTAAATTTTACGTTAGTTAATTCAGTATTCATTGTGTTATTCTACGCCATGGGTTAGCTTAGGGTCACTTGTGACTCTAAGCATCGTGTTGCGACTAGGGCGTAGTCTTGGGTTGTGATAAACTTTGTATTAGAGAATTAACTTTAAATTGTCCTATGATGTTTAAAAGTCACGTTAAGTAAAATGTTATTCATGGGTATGAAGTGTGTCTGACTTATGACTAAGAGGCTATGATATCTTTTAGAAAAATTTTCACTTCTCTCATGTTCATATCATATGATAGAGTGTGAACTCTTGTAAAACCTCCTTCTAACTCTTGCTCTACATGTTTATAAAAAATGTCTCCCAATATAAATAATAGAAGGATTAGTGGAAATGGCAATGATAATGGAAATCAGTAAGCACTACCATAAGCTCAAACAAACCCTATAATTGAACACGTCTCCAATGCCGAATTTTGGGCTACTTTCATAATGTTAGACAATTCCATGACCACCTAAAATAACAAGTAGGATGTTGCACTAGCCAACCCAATAGTGAATATGGTAGCAACTAGAGTTCGAGACTTTACTTGGATGAATCCTATGGTATTCTTTGGATCTAAGTCTAAAGAGGATCCACAAGAGTTCTTGGATAGTATTTAGAAAGTTACTGAGATCATAGGTTTCACTCCAACTATAAGTTCTAAATTGGATTCTTATTTGTTGAAAAGAGTGGATCATACTTGGTACAAGTAATGGTAAGATGATAGAGGTACAAATGCAGGACTAGTAGAGTGAAATGAGTTTATTGATGCATTTATAGATATGTTCTTCCCACTTGATTTAAGGGAGGAAATGATTCAGGAATTCACAAATCTGAAGCAGTGTAATATGAGTGTGAATGAGTATTTTTTTTAGGTTTACTCAACTGACAAAGTATGATCTGGCTACGGTTGCTAACTCTAGGGCCCACATGAATAAGTTTGTGTTAGGTATTTTTAACGATGTGGTAAAAGAGTGTAAAAATGCTATGCTATGTTGGTTACATAGATATACATATCTACGGTGATGGTTCATGATCAACATATTGATGAAGAGAAAATTAAGAAGAAGGAGAGGAAGAGTGAGAGGGATAAAACAAGTAATTTTAATTTCTCTCAGCAGAGGTCAGATGGTGGTAATCATTCCCAATTTCACTAAGAATCTTTAGCTTCAGCCCTATCTTTTGATAGTGTTCCAGTGCCCATATTCAAGTAAGATAAATGAGATAAAGAATCAAGATCTAAGCCTAGGGTAGCGTGAATAGTATTTGTACTAATTTGGATTGCAAAAAATATGGTAAGAACCACAAGGATGAGTGTATGGCTAGTTGTGATGTTTGTTTTGGGTGTGGTAAGCTAGGTTGAAGATAAAGAAAATATCTAGTGGTGTTGTTAAGAGGTAGGGATGCTCATTATCAAAGTTAGTCGAACTCTTCAGCATCTCCATCAAGTCGCTCAACACAGTAAGATGCCTCATCTAGTGTGGCTGGTGGACAGTGTCAGAACAAGATTTATGCCCTTCAGACTTAACTGGATTATAAGGGTTCTCCTGATATTGTCACTGGTACATTACAAGTCTTTCATATTCATGTTTATTAACTATTAGATATCAAATCTAGGATTTTGTTTATGACTCCCTATATAGAGGTTGATTTTGGTTTCAGTCCCAAAATCCTCTTGAAACCTTTCTTAGTCTCTACTCTAGTTAGTAATTCATTCATAGCTAGATGGGTCTACAAAAGTCAATTATTGAAACAATGTAGTCCAATTTTAATTCCCAAATGATCCTAGTACCTTAGTGCCTATAGATTAGTTCGTCTCATGCCTTAAGGCCAGAAAAATAATTTCTAAAGGTTGTGTCAATCATCTTATTCTTGTTAAGGATTCAAAGTTTGAAGCCCCAACTCTTGAGTCAGTTTCTATGGTAATTGAATTTCTAGAAGTGTTTCCTACAGATTTGTCTGGAGTTTCTCTTGAGCGAGAAATTAACTTTGGAATAGATCTCCTTATAGATATCCATCTTATTTTAACTCTACCCTATAGAATGGCTCTAGACGAGATTAAGGAGTTGAAAGAATGGTTGAAATATATCCTTGAAAATGGTTTCATCAGGCATAACATCTTTACATGAGGTGCTCCAATTCTTTTTATGCACAAGAAAGAGATGGTTCTCACAGAATGTGCATCAACTATCATCAGTTGAACAAAGTCATAATCAAGAATAAGTATCTCATTTCCAGGACTGATGTCTTTTTCGACCAACTTCAGGATGCCAAGTTTTTTTCTAAAGTAGACCTCAGATATGGCTACTATCTACTAAGATTCAAAGAACATGACATTCTAAAGACCTAGTTATCATGTCAGCATTTAGTCTAAAGACCTAGTTATCATGCCAAGTTTTATGTCATCCAATTATTCTCATGTCATAACGTGAATTCATGTGCTTGGTTCAGTCCATGTTTCAGATATAGACCTAGTTATTATGTCAGCATTTAGCTCTTAGAAATTTAGTGCTGAAATTACAACTCTTTTCCAGACATTTCAGCTTAGTTAGTTTTCATGTGGGGACGAATGACCCCAAGTAGGAGATATTTTACTTCCCCAAAAATACAAGATAAGATTAGAATCATGCTTCAAGTACATGTAAAATCAAACATCATATTTTATTGTTATGAGAAGTGATTTAGACATGTATTAAGGCCACAAGTAACTCATAGCTCATGGCTAAGTCAAAATCTTCCTTACCTATTGATTTCTTGAGAAGAATCTTGTTGTAGTCAACTTCAAACAAGCATAAATCTTTGATTCTAAACTTTTTTTCAGCTTAAGACCTACCAAAAAAAAGGTCATTGAGTCATATTTCCAACTCATCCAATTTTGCCTTAATCCAATATCAGAGAAACACGTTATGACAATTTTAGTGAAGCAATGTCTAGCAGTGAAAACCTACGAAATAGGTACAATCATGGTGAAATTGTATGACCGTGCAATGCTTGATTGAAATAGTATCAAAAATCAGAAATTCCACAAGTATACCTTTCATCCACGAGAGGAAACCATAATTTATGTACGATCTTGACTTCTAGAGTTTATTCAATTGGAACCTACAACCTATAAATCAAGGTAAGATTATAGGTGGGTCCTACAATCATAAAAAAGATTGTCTGGAGGAATTCAGAGAGCCCAAATTCATCTTCTAAAACACGAGCACCACCCACGATCATAGGCTGGTCCTAGGATTGTGGGGTGGTCCATATGACCCAATTCTGCAGATTTTTAATTACGTTTTATGAGAGGTTTTGTAGTCTTTTTCTACTATTTTAACATAAAGATACATCATTTAAGCTACCCCAAAGTTGAGTATTAATATTAATAATATCCTAATCCCTCATTACTCAGAGAACACTCAACACTTAGTATCCCAAATAAAGAAAGAGGTGATTTTTGCTCTTCGGGGCAACTAGGGTTCATCTTCTTCATGCTTTCAATTTCAAAGATTTTTTCAGGATTTTTATCCTTTTTAGGTATGTGGGATTTTATAAATGAGTCTCATTTCACCAAATTGAGTCCCAAAATTAACTTAGTTTCTCAATTTAATTCCTCTCTCAGAGCTTAGGGCTCATGAATGTTGTGAATTTCTTGATATTGTCGTTCTTTGATCTCATTGAGTTATAAACCCATGTTTTAACATGAATTTTAGTACCGTTACATGTTTAAAATTATAAAACCCAATTATATTATAAAAACATGATTGTTGAACTTGATTTATTAAATTCCTTAATTCACTCAGTTTATGGAATTGTCGTAATAGTTGCATTCTTTCGAGATGGTGGGTTATGAACACAGGATGACCTAGGATTCCATGCATATACTTATGAGTATTATAAGCTTCAGTTTACATGTTTGGAAGATCTCATATAGTGTGTTTATTTTCAATTTTTAGAATATTAGTATTATTAAGCATTTCAGTGATCAGTCTTATTCAGTTGGGAGTACTACCTGGACCGAGCGGACACAGGGACGAAGGCTTACTGTCAGTTAGGCTGAGACATTTAGTAGAAGTCTCTAAGACCCAGAACTATGGTGAAACCATAGGTTCTAAAGGGTTACCCACAAACCAGTCATGATACCTTAGTCCCTTTGGAGATTAGTTTAGTGGATCCACGTCATTCAGTGTTCATACACTTGGCAAGACATAGAGCACTCTTCCAGCTGGAGTTATAGGTTGGACCCCGATTAGCATAGATTGGGGTATGTCAGTTATTAGTAGCTCATATATACACAATCCATAGTTCATAGTTTGTGATTTAGCTTCAGATGCTTGCATGACCTTGTATTCACTTGTTCAGCTTATCATATAGTACATGTCTATTACTTGGTCTTGCATGTGTTTACTATGTTACATGCATCATGTTTAGCCTATATTAGCTATATCCTATCTCATATACTTATTAAATTTAAAGTACTGATCACATACTTTCTTTTTCACTATATTGTCTCGTAATATAGGTTCTGATGATCAACATCTAGATCGCACATAGTACAATCCCATACTACAACAGCACCAGTACTTTGGTGAGTCCTTATATTTCAAGGACTAGTATCAGTATTGCATTTTTTTTATTTCAATTTTGGAATGTTAGATTTAGGTGGGGCTTGTCCCAGCAATTCGTCTTATTGGAGGCTTTCAGACATACAGTTAGATGTTCAACTTTTGTGGTTTTAAACTCAGATATTATTATTGGATGATTTATTATTTAGTCATTTAGTTTATCTTTTGCACAAAGTTTTACATCAGTTAATTCATTATTCATAGTGTTATTCTAGGCCTAGGGTTTTCTTGGGGTCACTTGTGACTTTAAGCATCAGGTTGCGACTAGGGGGTAGTCTCAGATCATGCCATAAATTGAGGGAGACAAAAAATATACGGGTAGTCGAAAGCAATTCTGTCCATTCCGTGAAAATTGGAGATTGAAAGAATTAGTTAGTTATTCTCTTTTTGTCTTCTTGTGAGAGAAATTGTTAGGTAAGGTGAGGATGCATGGTAAGAGAGTGACGGATATGATGAGTTGAAAGTGTAATATAGTTAAGATGTGTGTTCTTGAGTAATAATATATCAAAACTTGATAGACAAGATAAAAATACCATTAAATAAGAAATTTAAATTTTTTTTGGACGAATGAAAACTAGCCAAGTGGCACTATCTTATTAGTTACTATTTTCGTATTTTTCTTATAAAGAAAAGACTAAATAAATGAATATGTGTTTTTTTTGTAATTTTGTCATCTTTTTAATAAAAATAAAAATATTATCCTAAAATACAAATTTTTTTTGATAATTTTCAATTTTCAAATAAAATTTGTTAAATATAATATAAAACTCAAACGTGACAAGATTGTGTCGAATCAAGAAAATATTTAAGGATGCAATATTGTGAAACATTTAGGAAGAGTCAAAATGTCATGATTCGAATTAGATCGTGAGGGCACCTACTCTAATTCACCTAGATAGGAGAACCCCTTACCACTCATTCAACATAACATGCCAAAGTCTTTATTAAATAGAAATAACCAACCATTATTGCAACTATTTTATTAAAAATATTAAGTGTGGAAATGTAACTACCCCTACGAACTAGTATAAATAGGTAAAGAATTGTTAAATCAAGAACGATAAAACTAGGCACAACTTCAACCATGAAAGAGAGGAGTAAAAGCTACTGAAGGATCTCTATCTGCAACCAACATGAAACCAACACTGATTCCTACAAAAGACTATACCCAAAAAAGGGTATATCAAGAGTAGTATCAGTACAAACAACATGTATAGGAAGGTATAATTGGATGATTAGGGTTAGATTACATAAAAACAATATAGAAATCACAAAAAGGAAACATGACAACTTATATAACATTCTAATTAATAACACTTTCATCTTCTTATGCTAACTTTATGTCTTGTTTTAACTAAGTGTATTTTCATTCTTATTCCTGTTGATCATCATCACCTTTACATAAAGTGTCATCCATCCTAACTCTCACTTGTTTGATCCCAATAGTTATTACCTCATGGTAAATGATTAATAATCATCACCTTGTAAAAAATATAACTATGAAAACACATAATAATAAATACCCCAAGTTTATAACACAGCCTTTTCAAGTAACTCTACAACTTCAGTGAAGAACAAGTCAAGTCAAACCATGACCAAATCACAACCCTAACTCTAACAATATGTATGTCAACAAACCACGACTCTAATAATATCCAAGTCAAAAAACCATGACTCTAACAATATCCAAGTCAACAGACCATGACTTTAACAATAAGAATCCCAAGATATATGACAAGTAACTAGACCACACAAGAATCTCAAATATATCAAGCGACATCATAATTTGGTTCACTTAAGGAACCCACAAGAACAACCACAATATAACTTAGTCCACTCATGGAACCAATATAAACAACATCAATTACAATAATAATTACCACGACCTGATTTACGAGTCATGATGGCACCTAATTTGTCCTACCAATAGGTAAGCCATAACCCAGAGCTGAATGCAATGAGTTTACTTGGTAAAAAATGCCCCAAAAAGAACAAAATAGATAATACAATTTGAAAATTAGCAAAGCAATGGAAAAAGTCTAAAAAGTATCCATAACATAGAAAACCATCACACGACCTGGTAGAGCTAATACAAGAGCTACTATAAATACACCACAAGTGCTAGAATAGTTAATATAATCTGTCTAGAAATAAAAGATAAGACATAGGTAAATAGAAAGAAATAGGGTAACTCCGACTCCAAGAACTCACCCTATCTCTAGAATCCAGCACAACACGATCCTTAAATCAATGATGGCAACTCGTATTCAGATTAGCACCAAAAGGGTACAAAAGTGTAATATGAGTACCAAAACCACTGGTACTTAATAGGCATCATTGGCCGACTGAGCTAAATCATGATATGAATACGATAAAATACAAGATAACATAACTAAGTCAAGGTAGAAGCAAACCTGAATTATCTCCAACATCGTTGTACATAAATAAGTAAATAACCGAAATAATAACATGACATAAAGGATCAAACACATACAGTTATAACAACAATATTGGCCATAATAAGCTAATAAGTGTGGAAAAGTAAATAACCCAATGCAGGACCCCATAAGCCTGGAGGATACAATTAAGTAAAGCATAAATAGAACCACTGTCATTTACCAACTTCCATTATACAACTAGAATCCATCCATGTCATGCCACACTATAATAATTTCTCATTTCTGAACTTGAACCAATATCCACACTATCCATATATCATACTTCCTTATCGGACTCAAGCCAGTGCATATAACATCCAATCATAGTCAATATCCAAACTTGAATGAGTAAATATATTATCAATATTATAATCGATAGTAGGACTCGAACCGATAATTATATATCGTCATCATGGCCAATATCATAGCAAATTCCTAGACTTGAACTGGTAGTTATATAACTAAAATCATAAAAATCTCCCGGACTCAAATTGGGTATATAATCAATATCCTGACTTGAACTGGTAAATATATCATCACTGTCATAATCATCCTCTGGACTCAAACTGAATTTATATAATCAATAGTATAATCAATTAGCATTATCTCTCAGTCTTAACACATCACAACCATCAAGTGAAAAATCTTCCCAATATTACCTTAGTAAGAATTTTCAAGGAGTGTAACAAACGTATAAAAAGGTTATAAGGATTAGCATGAATCTTGGCCAAAGGTAGGTCGAAGAGCCCACTACTAAGTCCCCAAATTTCATTACAAGTCAATTTCTACCCTGTTCTAGGCAAAGGTATCTTAATCCATCTTTAGATATTAACTACGCCACAATCAACCCTGAGATAGAAATTTTTCCTAAAGCAAGTACACTAAGTCAATTATGCCTAAATTATGGTTTTCAAATAGCCAAAATGGTCAAACTAACCCAAGTATTGCCAATCGCATTATCAACACCAAAAAATCATCTCAAATCTAACAAAAATCGTAAATCTACTATGACATAGATTAATCTAAGAAGAAGGAAAAAATCTAGCCTACCTAAACGCCGTAAAAAACATGAAGAATCTGCTAAATCGCCAACTTTCCATTCCAAAAAGCTTCTGCAAGGTGCCACGTTAGCAAAATCACAATCTACTCATCACAACAAGAATAATGATACCCATATTGCACTATTGTGCTTTGGGTCTAAAATTACTCAAAAATCCCATGTGGGTCCTGTGTATGGAAATCGCTTTTCCAAAGTCAACCCAGCATTCCCTTAATCTATAGGAGCAATTACCCTAAAAAATGGGTGAAATCCGAGTCATATTAGTTCTAAAATCATGTGACCAAGTCTTAGGGATTTTAGAGGAGAAAAAGGGAAATCAACCATGGAAACGAAGAAATCTTACCACAATTTTGAAGAAAAATCACGTAATAATTGTTATCCAAGCTCCCCAAATTACCCACAAGATCTAATACTAAGCTTTCTCAATATTTAGGTTTTAACTCTCTTGGAAATGGATGAAGGAGGGGAAAAAGGGGAAAAAGGGGGAATATTTATACCTTTCCTATGTGTTCGGGAGTCGCTATCATGACCCGACTATTTCGATCGCGACATATAGTGGCTACAAGGTGAGTCGCTTTTATAACATAATTCACCGCGGTCAGGGCATATGGTACCCAGCCAAGGGGTCGTAATCGCGACCCATGCTCGCTGTTAGCAAGTACACCAGCACAGTTAAGACTTTGAATTTTCTAACTCTCCGCCAACCCCTCGAGATTCATCCAAAATCCCATATATGCAAACGGACTATGCTACCCTATCAAATTCAATGCTCTAGACTCAATGGAACATTCAAAATTTCCATTAGAGGTCATTTCGACTAAAAGTAGGTTCCACACTCATATTCCATTTTCTTAACTTTTCGACTAATAGGTCAAAATGAGACTAAGTGCCTCGAGACATGAACCAAAGGTCCATCTATCCTAAAATCAACATTCTAGAGTTGTTGGAACAGTTAGAATAAGCACACAAGGTTGTTTTACTGAATTTTTTTCCTGGTAGCGAATTTGAACCAATGAAGACTTCAAAATAAGGAATTGGCTCTAAAAAAATAAATTAATCGATAATCGAACTATCAGTCCCAACAAGACATAAATGACCTGGGGCAGCTATAGGAAAGCTCTAATCACAAAAATAAGCAAAAATACAAAAGATAACTTGAAGGGTCATTATAATATTCACTACTAAAAGGGCGTTCGTCTGCTAAAGTCAAGGTTTAGGATGTACCTAAAGACTCAAACAGGAGAGGATACTGGGTTTGTATCTCACTCTTGATCTCCCAAGTAGCCTCCTCTATTGAGTGGTCCCTCTATTGAACCTTAAATTCAAAAATCTCCCTAGTGCATAACCGCTTGACATCACTGGTAAAAATGAGCTCGGGATCCTCCATGAAGGTCAACCGTACATCCAATTGAACTAAATCCCATCTAAGCACATGAGATGAATCAGGAATATAGTACCGCAACATAGAAATATGGAAAATTTGATGGACAATAGCAAAATTTGGAGGTAAGGATAACTCATAAGCCATTATACCAACTGCGTAAAAAGTCTCAAATGGTCCAATATATCTAGGGTTGAGCTTTCCCTTCCTCCCAAACCTTATCATATCCTGCATGGGCGACAAACAGAGGAATACCTTATCACCAACTCCAAATCTTAAGGAACAAAGTCTGCATTTTGTGTAAGCCTTCTTCCTACTCTAAGCTACTCTCAACCTATCCTGAATTACCCTTACTCTATACAATGACTCCCAAAGTAAGGTCAGTACCACGGGGTCTAACCTTAAAAATCTCAAACCACCCAATCAGGGAACAACATCGCCTACCATATAAAGCCTCAAAAGGTGTCATCTTAATACTTGAATGATAATTGTTATTATAAGAGAACTCTGCCAAGGCTAAGTGATCCTCCCACTAACCTCCAAAATCCATAACACAAGCTCAGAACATATCCTTGAGAACCTGAGTAGTCTACTTTGAGTGACCATAAGTTTGAGGGTGAAAGGCTATATTGAGATCCACCTAAGTACCCAACTCCCCCCGAAAAGCTCTCTAAAAGCTAGAAGTGAACATAGAATCTCAATCTGAAATGATAGATATCGGCACACCATGCAAATAAACTATCTCACGTACATAGATACGAGCTAACCTTTCGATACTAAAGGACATCTGAATAGGAATTAAATGTGCCGACTTGGTCAATCGATCCAAAATGACCCAAATACCATCGGAACTGTGAGAAGTACGAGGCAAACCACTAGCCAACTCCATGGTAATTCTCTCCTACTTCCACTCTCTGAATCAATCTACCTGGTCATTAATGCTTGGACTTCAACTGCTGACAACATAGACAACGAGCTATAAAATCTGCCATATCTCTATTCACAATACTCCACTATTAATGCTATCTCAAATCTCTATAAATCTCAGATATACCTAGATAAATGGAATATCTAGATCTATGAGCCTCTTGCAAAACTAGCTGAATCAAGTCATCGATCCTTAGAACATATATATGGCTATCAAATCTCAGAACACCCTCAGAATCTATGGTAGCCCTCTTGGACTCACCGCTCAACACATGATCATGGAGGATGCAAAGTCTATTTTCCTCAAACTGACAATCTCAAATCTGCTCAAATAGTGAGGACCTCGCCTCAACACTAGCAAGAATCCTCCTTGGATCTAAAATATCATGTCTAACCATCAAGTTGACTTAGGAAGAAATATCTCATGCCTACGACCTCCGAGAAACTAAAATACAAGCCAAGATACCCATACTCAATGCCTTCCAACTCAAGGCGTCGACTACCATATTCTCCTTGCTCGGATGGTACAGGATGGAAATGTCATAGTCCTTAAGCAACTCCATCCATCTAAGCTGCCTAGCATTAAGCTCCCTCTAGCTCATAAGATGTTGAAGACTGCAACGATCAGTGAAAATCTCACAATGCATGCCATAAAGATAATGCCTCTAAATCTTAAATGCGAAAACTATTGCCGCCAACTCAAAATCATAAGTGGGGTAGTTGTGCTCATGCATCTTAAGCTGCCACAAAGCATAAGTAAAAACACGACCATACCGCATCAATACACAACCGAAGCAAACACTAGAAGAATCACAACACACGATGAATCCCTCACCCTCAACAAGAAGATCCAAAATAGGAGACAATGAAAGGAACTCATTAAGCTTCCTAAAGCTCGACTCACACTCCTCAGACCATCAGAAAGGAATTTATTTTCGAGTCAATATGGTCATAGGTACTGAAATAGTTGAAAAACACTCAACGAATTGTCTATAATAATCATCCAAACCAATAAAACTATGAAACTCGATCGGCGATGTAGGCCTAGCCCAATCACGAATTCATTGGGTCTACTATAATCCCATCCTTAGACTCTACATGCCCAATGAATGTCATCGACTCCAGCCAAAACTCATAATTAGAAAACTTGGTAAAAAACACATGATCCCACAAAGTTTGGAGCACAATCCTCAAATGTTTGCATGCTCATATCTACTCCTCAAGTACACAAGGATATTATCGATGAACACAATCACGAAGGAACCCAAATAAGTACTAAACACATGGTTCATCAACTATTAGTCAACTTAAATGACATCACTAGGAATTTATAATGACCATAACAGGTCTTGAAGGCTGTCTTCAGAAAATCCTCAGCCTGAATCCTCAACTAATGGTAACCAAACCTCCAATCAATCTTAGAAAACACTGATGCACCTTGGAGCTGGTCAAACAAGTCATTAATGCGAAGCATAGGAAATAGTTCTTCACCACCACTTATTAATTTTCCTATAATCAATACACATATGCATGTAGCTATCTCTGTTCTTCACAAAAAACACAGGAGCTCCTAATGGAGACACACTCAGTCTGATGAAACCCTTACCAAAAAGATCCTAAAGCTAAGAATTTAGCTCCTTATATTCGAAAAAGGTCATACAGTAAGGTGTCATAGAAATAAGTTGGGTGCGAAGTTCAAGATCACTAACAACCTCAATCTCATGGGTAGGAGGTATACAAGGTAGATCAGTAGGGAAAACATCAGGAAACTCACATACTATAGGAATAGAGTCAGGTGATGGACTATCCATACTAACATCATAAATATAAGAAAGATAAGACCTGCAACCCCTTAAAATAAGTCTCCTAGCACGAACACAATAAATAATCCTCGTTGATATATATCTAACAGCTCCCTACCATATGATCGAGGCTATGCTGGGCATGGTTAAGGTAATGGTCTTCATAAAATAATCCATGACCATATAATAGTAGAATAACCAGTCCTGCCCAAAACATATAAGAATATACCATATCAAATATAATAAGATCAGCATAAGTATCAACATCTCTAATAGTCGTAGTATAGGATCTGAACACCTGATCCACTACTAAAGAATCACCCACAATAGCAGATACACACAAGGGAACAAATAATAAATTCCCCGATAACTCTAACTGTAGAGCAAAATATGCAGACACAAAAGAATAAGTAGATCTCAGATTAAATAAAGAAAAGGCCAACTGACGACATACCAAAATTGTACATGTGACAACAACAAGCAAAAACTCAGCCTCAGGTCTAGAAGGTATTGCATATAACTGACCACGCCCACCACCCGATTGGGCTCCTGACCGATCACCTCCCATACCTATCTAAGAACCTCCATGAGCCCCCATGGAACCACCTCTATGATCATGCAAACCATCTTTAGTTGTGGGATGAACTTCTCTAATAGGGGGAACACTTTGAGATCAAGACATAATTACCCCATGACTAAGGCACCTCAAGAATTTATCCAATATTTTCTGCTCGTCAACAGACATAATAGTCTGGATAACCACTGGTTGAGAAACTACCGGCTAAGCAACTACTAGCGCAAGAGGGACCTCAACTCTAATAGACACAACTACAGGCTATGCCACCACCTCAGTATCACTCTGATCTGTAGAATGTACATCATCAGACGATGCACCACCAACCAACCCCAAAACCTGAACCAAAGCATCCTTAAACACTAAATAAGAAATAAACTCAGTGGATCCTAGGCTAGTCCCTAGCCCACCGCTATCTGGGGCGGAAGAACATCTGGGATAGGAGCGCAAATAGGGTCTGGTGAAGGCCCCCTATCCTGAACACTATCTGGGGACACATCTCAAGGCTTTCCATAATCTCTAGGTTATCTATTAATAGTAACATGATCCCTAGGTTAGGTCTTAGGACCCTTATTTCGTGTATCAGTGGCACGTGTCCTAGCCATCTGTGAAAGAGTAAAGTCAAATTAATGTCTTAGAAACCAACTCATATGCTTAGCATGAAATGAGTTAAAGAAGTGAATAACTCCTAAGAATGTCCAATAGACTATCAAAGATAAGAAATGGGTGCCATCATTCCAATTTGTAGGACTCTACTAGACATTTGCTCTTGTACCGATAATACCGGTAAAACCTTGCTTTGATACCAATTTATCGTAAGCCGATTTATGAGTCATGATGTGTAACGCAATGAAAATAGGTCCTGAGATGTCACACGGTACTCAAGACTATGAGTATCCTTAAGCTAACCCTATTTGCTTCTACTAAGTTTGAATTTTATAATAAGGAAAAATAGATATAACATCAAAACTAGAATGCAGAAATCTGTCTGAGCTAACTGGGAATATCTAAATATAATCTCTGAAAAAATATACTAGAGTCAAGAGTCTGATTAAGCAATACTGAAAATCTTAATCATAATCTAGCAGTCTCACAAGCCTCTATTACTAATGGTAGAGAGTAACTGGGACAAATCCCATACTAACTCGAACTATCTGAAAATACTGAATCATCTATACTAATAAGCTGAATAACTGAAATACTAGGTCCTCAAACTATGAGGACTCACCAATTATCGGGATATAGATGGAGATGCTCGAAATCACTCACGCTGCTGAAACTGAGCACCTGAACCTACATTATGAGACAATGTAGAACATAGTCAGTACTTTGAGAATGTACTGAGTATATGAGGAAATGCATAAGTAAAATGATATCTCAACTTTATCACAATTTATAAAATAATGTATGCTAAATGTAAATGACTCACATAAGCTGGAATATCTGAAAACTATAAATCATAATCAAGAATAGCAAAACATGTTGCATGAATCTAGAGAGTCATAACAATTAGTTTCTAAAAGTTGTACTGGTATTCTGTCTTTAAATCATACTGTCTAAGTATAGAAAGGACTCACTTTTATATTCATCATCTAACTCACTTCAAATCTCAAAATCCTTCAATTAGCCCTATTGGGTATGAACCCTAATTTGATATTCATGAATAATCATACAAAATTATGTAAACTTGTAATTAAAACTAGTTTTGGGCACAAGGATGAAAGAAAATCCTTGTTTATAAACCCCACATACCTTAATTGATGCAATTACTAAGAAAGCTTGAACTTGAATCCCTATTTGTGCTCTTGAAGATGAATTTTTGAATCTCTTAAATTGGGAATCCTTAATTTTGAGCTATCTTGGGAAAAGAATGGAGCATATTTTATTTCTTAGAGGTTAAGTTTTGAGGTTCTAGAGTTTTCTTGAGAGAGAATTGATGAAAAGTGATCATAGAATGCTTAGAATGAGCTTAATCTTGTGTTTTACATGGTTTGGGGCTTGAGAAAAGACCAAACTATCCTTTTAAAATTTAACTTGGAAAAACTGGAAGCCAATTTTGCCACCCACTGCGATGCACCACCATCGTGGTGGCTTACTAGAAATTGATGAATGGGAACTGGAAAATCAACACGACGCGGAGCTATCGTGGTAAGCCACTAAAATACCATTCAGGCCATCACTGCAATGCGCCACCGTCATGATGAGCTACTGGATTATGACAATTGGGAAATGGAACTTCACCGCAATGCGGGACAATGAAGGAGGTCCACTAATAATTGAAAATTTCCATTTCGGCCTCCACTGCGACGCGGTGCTTGTTGAAATGCCATACTATTTTACTAAAAATGACATAACTTCTCAACCAAGTATCAGATTGAGTTGAAATTGGTGTCGTTGGAAAGCTAATTCAATTTTCTACACACTAGAGGATCTATAACTAGAAAATTCTACATACACAAAGATTTATTTATTTTCAAATCTAACCCTTGACATTCTAGGAGTTGAACTAAGCTAGGAAAAGTATGGGGTATTACAATATCTCCCCCTTGGGAACATTTGTCCTTAAATATGGATAGTTAAACTGGTAATACTTAGGAACTGAAGATATATATTGATATGCATAACTAAACAAATTGCATGACTGAATCTAAACATGCTGAGCTATTGAACTAATCTACGAGTACATGAATTTACATGAAGATAACTATATGGCTGAATCTGAGACTGGAAAAAGAATTGAATTAAGAAAGATTATTACTTTTGGCTGAATCTGAGTTCATGGGGAAAAGGTGAGGAAACTTGGTACGCATGTCTTCTTCTGCTTCCCAAGTAGTACCCTTAATGGACTGATTTCGCCACCGAATTTTGACCAAGGAAACTTCTTTGTTCCTTTGTCTATGAATCTGATAATCAAAAATCTCTACTGGAAATTCTTTGTATGAGAGGCTATTTTGAATATTTGTACTTTCTAGAGGGACTATAATGGTTGAATCGTCCATAATTCTTTAATAAGGACGCATGTAACACTGGATGAACTAAAACTAAGTCTGCGGGTAGATCAAGGTCATATGCTACCTTCCCAACACGATTCAAAATCCTATAGGGGCCTATATATCTGGGACTAAGCTTACGTTTTTTACTAAATCTCTTCACCCCCTTCGTGGGTGAAACCTTCAAATACATAAGATTATCTACTTCAAACTCAAAATCTCTCCTTCTTACGTTTGTATAAGATTTCTGATAACTCTGAGCTGCTTTTAATCTCTCTTGAATCAATTGGATTTTCCCATGGCTCCAAACACCATATCTGTCCTAATCAAAGAAGCCTCATCCACTTTGAACCAATGGACTGGTGACCTATATCTCCGCCCATAAAGAGACTCAAACGGATCCATCTGAATACTAGAATGGTAACTGTTATTATAGGCAAACTCAATCAATAGCAAGTGATCATCCCAACTGCCTTTGAAGTCAAGAACACATGCCCTCAACATATCTTCTAAAGTCTTAATGGTCCTCTCCTCCTGACCATCTTTCTGCAGATGAAAAGCTGAACTGAGATAAACTTGGGTACCAAGACCCTTCTGAAAGGTGGTGCAAAACTGAGAGGTAAACTGAGTACCCCTTTATGAGATGATGGACAATGGAACTCCATGAAATCTAACCAACTCTCTGATGTATAGCTTAGCATAATCTTCAGCTATGTAGGATGTGTGAACTAGAAAGAAATGAGTTGACTTGGTCAATCTGTCTACAATAACCAAAATCACATTAAGCTGACGACGCGAATGGGGTAATCCAGTCATAAAGTCTATATTCACCTCTTCCCACTTCCAAGTGGGTATACCAAATTCCTGTAAGGTGCCGCCAGATCTTTGGTTCTCTACCATAACCTGTTGACAAGTTGCACACTTGGCTACAAATTCTGCTATATCTTTCTTCATACCACTCCACCAATAGACTTCCCACAAGTCGCGGTACATCTTTGTGGCTCCTGGATGAATGGAATAATGCATACCATGTGCTTCTTCCATAATCCGCTACCTCAAATCATCAACACATGGCACACACAATCTACTTTGGTATCTCAACACACCATCTCCCCCTTGGGAGAAAACTTTTACCTCTTGGTCTTTAATTGAAACATTCATCTTAACCAAACTAGGATCCTTATCATGCTTCTGTTTCACTTCAGAAACTAGAGAATATTCAGAACTACTCTGGACTCGAACATTCCCTTCAGCTGAGCCAGCCAATCTCATGCCTAATCTAGCTAACTGATGAACTTCTTAAAATAGCTCTCTCTTATCATTCTCCACATGAGAAACACTGCCCATAGAAAATCTACTAAGGGTGTCTGCCATTACATTAGCCTTGCCCGGATGATATAGCACACTCATGTCATAATTCTTCGACAATTCTAACCACCTTCTCTGACAAAGATTTAACTTTCTCTAAGTAAACACATACTGCAAACTTTTGTGGTCTGTAAACATATCAACATGTACCCCATAAAAATAGTGCCTCCATATTTTCAATGCAAACACAACAACAGCTAACTCAAGATCATGGGTAGGGTAGTTCTTTTCGTGAGGCTTAAGTTGTCTACAGGCATAGGCTATAACCTTACCTCTCTACATCAAAACATAACCCAGACCAATTCTAGAAGAATCACAATAGATAATGAACCCATTTGTACCATCAGGTAATGATAAAATTAGGGCTGAAGTGAGTCGAGTCTTCAACTCCTAAAAACTCTTTTCACAGTAATCTGACCACTGAAACTTAACTTTCTTTTGTGTCAATATAGACATAGGGGACGCAATAGATGAAAAACCATCAACAAAACATCTATAATAGGCATCTAACCCAAGAAACTTCTAATGTCTGACGGAGAAATAGGTCTAGGCTAATTCCTTACTACTTTTGTCTTTTGGGGATCAACCCTAATACCATCACAGTAAACAATATGATTGAGGAAAGCTACTGATCTTAGCCAAAATTCACATTTGCTGAACTTAGCAAACAACTAGTGATCTCTAAGAGTTTGCAACAGAATTCTAAGGTAGTCTGCATGATTATCCTCACTACGAGAATAGACAAGAATATCATCTATAAAGATGTCTAAATACTGTTTGAACACTCTATTCATCAAGTCCATAAAGGTTGTGTGGGCATTGGTAAGACCAAATGACATGACTAGAAACTCAAAATGACCATAACGGGTTCTGAAAGATATCTTTGGAATGCCACATTCCCTTACTCTAAGATGATGATAGCCAGATCTAAGGTCTATCTTGGAGAAATAACTTGCACCTTAGAGATGATTGAATAAGTCATCAATCCTAGGAAGAGGATATTTGTTTTGGACTATGACTTTAGTCAGCTGACGATAGTCAATGCATATTCGTAAAGAACCATTTTTCTTTTGCATGAACAGGATGGGAGTACCCCATGTAGAAACACTGGGCCTTATAAAACCTTTATCGAAAAGGTCTTTAAGATGATCTTTTATCTCTTTAAGCTTGGCTGGAGCCTTACGATACGGAGGAATAGAGATAAGTTGAGTATCTAGAAAAGGTCAATACTGAATTCTATTTCCCTATCGGGAGGTACCCCTGGCAAATCTTCAGGAAAACCATCAGGAAACTCATTGACTATACTGACTGATTGAACTATTAGGGTATCAAACTTAGTATTTTTTACCCGAACTAGATGATAGATACACCCCTTTGAGATCAACCTTATATCTTTAAGATAGGATATGAAATTACTCTTAGGAGACACTGAATTACCTTTCCACTCAAAGACTGGCTCATCTGGAAACTAAAAATTCACCACTTGGGTGTGACAATCTATGGATGCATAATAGGAATAGAGCCAATCCATACCAAGAATAAGGTCAAAGTCGACCATATCTAACTTTATTAAATCTGCTAACATGATTTTATGAAGGGCAGTGATAGGACACTTTCTATAGATCGTTTGGCAATAACTGACACCCCATTAGGTCACAAACTAAGAAAGTCTCAAGGATCTTTTCAGGACGTATTTCAAAATTCACTGCAACTAATGGGGTCATATAAGAGAAACTCGGCCTGGGGTCTAAAAACACATAAACATCAAGATGAAAGACGTGAAGCATACCAATGACAATATCTAGTGAATCCTCTTGCTCCTGACGGGATGGTAAAGAATAAAAATGATTCTGGCGCTGACCGCCACCGGTAATACATGATGCACCCTATGGAGAGACTAGGCGACCTAGAGGAGCTGGTACGCTAGTAGCCTGAGTCTGGGGATGAACATCCCTATTTTCCTGCTTAGCATGCGGACACTCTTTGATTCCGTGTCCCAACTTACCACAACCATAACAACTTTTTTGTCCCAACAAGCACTCACCAAGATGATTCTTACCACACTTAGCACATGGAGGATAATTGGGCTTTCCATTGACACTATTTTGAGATTTGGACACAGAAGTCTTACCCCACTACTCTTGCCTAGCTCTGGGAGCGGGAGCACTAGCTCAAGATGGCACTAGCATAGATAAACGATTCTGAAATTGTGAACGATTTCCCCCTCCATACTTTGTCTGGCAATACTAAAACTATCTTGTTCGAGGCTTCTTATTTCTCCCCTCTCTTCCCTTAAACTATTTTGCCTCAATCTGCTGAGCATGAACCATCAACCTAGCAAGATCCATGTCCCCAATAAGCTTAGCTGTCCTACACTCCTTGACTACCAAACCAGATACTCCAATAACAAACTTACTCATACTTTCCCTAGGGTCAGCCGTCCTATCAGGGGCATACTTAGACAACTAGTTGAACTTAAGGCAGTACTATTTCATTGTCATCGAACCCTACCTCGGGTTCACAAACTCTTCTACCTTAACTTCTCTTATTTCACGAGAAAAGAACCTATCTAGAAATGCATCCTAAAACACCTGCCAACTCATGGAGCTGTATTATCACCTCTACTATTCTTCCACACAACCACCCAATCAAACTCTACATTCTTCAATCTATAGGATGCTAACTCTACACTCTCCTCCTTAGAAACATGCATAATCTGGGTGATCTTTTTCACCTCATCTAAATAAAGTTATGGGTCCTCACCTGCTTTCGACCCAAAGAACTCTGGCAGATTCATTCTCATGAAGTCTCAAATTCTGGCTACTGCTAAATCCCCATTCTACTGAAGTAGGACTACCGCCTGATGATTTCTCTAAACATTAGTAGTCACATCTTAGTCCAATGCCTAAAAGGCAGCCCAAAATTCAGCATGGGATACATTCTCATTTAAAGAGTCGGCAGGCTGGGATGGCTGGTTATCATTTATACGGGTGTTAGCTCGACGAGGAGGCATATTCAACTATCATGTAAGAGCACTAGTTAAAAGAATATAGAGATACTATAAGCATGATAGATCATGAAAGAAAGAGATGATTTCCTAAAATGTCCTGTAACATCTTGCCTATAAATGTGGCGCACTTCACACCCATGTCCAAGACTCTACGTAACGCGGCTTGTCTGACTCCCTAGGACTCTTATAACCTTAGGTTCTGATACCATGTTTGTAACACCCCAAAACTGGGTCCCAAAACGTCACACGGTTCTCAAGACTACGAGTAGCCTTAAGCTAACCCTATTTGCCTTCTACTGAGTCTGAATCTCATAATAAGGAAATATAGATATAACATCAAAACTAGAATGCGGAAATCTATCTAAGATAACTGAGAATATCTGAATATAATCTTTGAAAAAAATACTAGACTCAAGTGTCTTATCAATCAATACTGAAAATCTGAATCATAATCTAGCAGTCTGACAATCTTCTACTACTAATGCTAGAGAGTTACTAGAACAAACCCCCCAGCTGACTCAAATTGTCTAAAAATACTAAATTATCTATACTAATAAGCTAGAACCTGAAAGACTAAGTCCCCAAACTATGAGGACTCACCAACTATCGAGATGTAGATGGAGATGCTTGAAATCACTCACGGTGCTAAAATTGAGCACCTAAACCTACATTATGAGACAATGTAGTACATAGACGTATATCTGGATCAGTACTTTGGGAATGTACTAAGTATATGGGGGTGAATGCATAGGTAAAATAATATCTCAACGTCATCATAATTTATAAAATAATGCATGCGAAATGTAAATGACTCACATAAGCTGGAATATCTGAAAACTATAAATCATAATCAAGAATAGAAAAACATGTTGCATAAATTTAGTGAGTCATAACATTTAGTTTCAAAAAGCTGTACTGGTATTCTGTCTTTAAATCATACTGTCTAAGTGTAGAAAGGAACCACTTTTATATTTGTAAACTGAAATCTGAAATCTCATAGCTAAAGCCATATATAAAGCAATATCTGAATAAAATTGTGAGCCTTTACACTTAGTTTCTAAAAACTGTTCTGTTAAAATTATTCTGTTCTGTAAGATTTCACTAGTAGGGAAATACTTTTAAAAAAACCTATTCTGAAAGTCTTTACTGTTAGGATGCAGGGAATTCTTTTAAAAGCTTTCTGTAAGGATTACTTTTTTCTGTAGAAAGGTTCTTCTAACAGACATAAACCATGTGAGCTATCATGGAGTCCAACATCTAGTTCCCTTATGGGAAAACCTCACATTCGGGAGAGGTTTCATACTCTTTGCCAAAGAGTATAACCTAATCTAAGTGATCACATCTGTATCTATCATCCATATAGAAATGGAAATAATCTGATAATCTGAACCTACACTGGCTCGTAGTTCTGGGGCCTGAGAATATACCCAACTTGGTGCTAAATACTACTCCATGTAATCTATATGCTCATTCTGTTGGAAATCCACTTTAAAATATGGTATAATGGTTTATTACGAAAACCAATTGTATATTTGCTAAGTTAAACTATAATCTGAAACTGATAAGTGGATTTCATATCTAAGCTGAGATCAAAAGATAAAATATTTATTAAAAATCTAAAAATACTCTAGTCATAGGGTGCTCATAGCATAATCAATCTTGAAATAGCAATATTCAACTAAGGCTTAATAACCATGCATCAAATTCATGTCAAAATATAATAATATTCATGCTTGATAATGAAGGTATTGATAATTCAACTCAAAATTTGGAAATTACTGCAATACGCATGAAAATACGAAAGTAAACATAAAATTCATCATCTAACTTCAAAGCTCAAAATCCTTCAATTAGCCCTATTGGGTATGAACCCAAATGTCACATTCATGAATAATCATACAAAATCATGTAAACTTGTAATTAAAACTAGTTTTGGGCACAAGGATGAAAGAGGATCCTTGTTCATAAACCCCACATACCTTAATTGATGCAATTACTAAGAAAGCTTAAACTTGAATCCCTATTTGTGCTCTTGAATATGAATTTTTAAATCTCTTGAATTGGGAATCCTTAATTGTGAGCTATCTTGGAAAAAGAATGAAGGAAATTTTATTTCTTGGAGGTTAAGTTTTGAGGTTCTAGGGTTTTCTTTAGAGAAAATTGATGAAAAGTGAGCATAGAATGCTTAGAATGAGCTTAATCTTGTGTTTTACATGGTTTGGGGCTTGGGAAAAGACCAAACTACCCTTTTAAAATTTAACTAAAAAAAATTGGAAGTCAATTTTGCCACCTTCCACGACGCACCACAATCGTGGTGGCTTACTGGAAATTGACGACTAAAAACTGGAAAATCAACGCGGCGCAGAGCTATTAGGATAAGCCACTGAAATGCCATTTAGGCCATCACCGCGATGCTCCACCATCGCGATGAGCTACTGGATTTTGAAAATTGGGAAATGGGACTTCACCACGATGCAGGACAATCGCGGAGGTTCACTGGAAATTGACAATTTTAATTTTGTCTTTTGCCGCGATGCGGTGCTTGTCGAAATGCCATACTTTTTTATTAAAAATGTCATAACTTCTCAACCAAGTATCGAATTGAGGCAAAATTGGTATCGTTGAAAATCTAATTTAATTTTCTACACACTGAAGGGTCTATAATTGAAAATTTTTAACGCACAAAGAGTTATTCATTTTCAAAGCTAACCCTTGATATTCTAGGAACTGAACTGAGATAGGAAAAGTATGGGGTATTACATAATGACACCTACTTTACCCCCTTAGTAAGTAAGCCAAACCATAATCTGGAACTGAATATAATGGGTTAACTTGGCGGAAAATGTCTCAAAATAGGCAAAATAGACAATATAATTCAAAAATAAGCAAGGCAATTGAAAAAGTCTAAAAAGTAGCCATAACATAGAAAACCATCCATGGCCTTATAGAGCCAGTACAAGAGCTACTACAAATACACAACAAGTTCTAGAATAGTCAATACAATCTGTCTCAAAACAAAAGACTATACTAAGATAAATAGAAGAAAATGGGGTGACTCCAACTCCAAGAGCTTACCCTATCTTCGAAATCCAACACAGATGACTCTTGAATTAACAACAAAAATAAGTACTCAGATATACACCAAAAAGGTACAGAAGGTTAGTATGAGTACTAAAACCACTGGTACTCAGTAGGCATCATCGTTTGACTAAGCTAAATAATGATATGAATACGGTAAAATGCAAGATAACATAACTATGTCAAGGTAGAGACAAACTTGAATTATCTCCAACATTGGTCTACATAAATAAATAAAGAATTAGAATAATAACATAACATAAAGGATCAAACACATGCAATTATAACTACAAAATTAGCCCCCATAAGCTACTAAGTGCAGAAAAGTAAATAACCCAATGCATACCCTCATAAGCCTGGAGGGTATAATCAAGTAAAGCTTAAATTGAACCACCGTCATTTACCAACTTCCATTATACGACTAAAATCCATCCATGCCATGCCACGACACAATATAACAATTTACCATTTTCAAACTTGAACCAATATCTATACTATCCATATATCGTACTCCCTTATTAGAGTCTAACCAGTACATATACCATCACAGTCATAGTTAATATCCAAACTCAAATCAACAAATACATCATCAATATTATAATCGATAGTCAAACTCGAACCGGTAATTATATATAATCTTCATGGCCAATATCATAGAAAATTCATAGACTCAAACTGGTAGAAATATGTTACGTCCTAGCGCACATGCAAGTATACGCGGTCTTACCAAGTAATAGAGTGGCTTTTTACAAAGTCAAATATCGATCCCACAGGGACTAGTGTTAAGAAAATATCCAATTCTAATTTAACTATTGAGATTAATTAGTGCAACGTAACCAAAAGAGTTTTAGATTAATAAACTAAAAGTAAGTAAAAAGTGCAAAAAAGTAAGAGCTTGGACAATCAATAAAGAGAAACCCAGGGTTAAGGCTCTACGAACAATCATACTACGATGTTGAACTTCATTGGTTATATTACTTATATTGGTTGTTGATTTGCAGGGTTTATCGTATGATCATGGTCTCTCAACCTCCAATTTTCTACCTAACTGGACATTACAACTATATCATAGAGCAGGAATGCAATAATACATTTAGATGCATTAAGATGTCATCCTGCAAGTGAACCAAACAAGGCTTCTAGGTATATGCCTATCCTAGATACTAATTCAAATCCTTTATTTTATAAAAGAATAAGAACCTTGCTCTATTTATCCCCACGTTCTATCCTCTTATTCCCCCTCCCAAATTCATACAGACAACAATGGATGTATTCTAAGGGTCAAGAATCATTAAAATAATTATAACAAGGATAAATAAACAACTAAATATGATAATAAATCAAAACCAAAACAACTCAAAGCAATAGTAATCATGTTCTTGTCCTTAACCCAGAAAAGTGGGAGTTTAGCCACTCATGGACATAACCATAATCACAAAGATAGAAAACATGTTAAAATCCATAAACTAATTAAAGTAAATATAGAAACACTAATTGAAGTGTTTTTCATCCCCTCTCCAAGTTTCAAACTCGTCTAAGGTGTTTAACATCAAGTTCAAGTGTCCTATATATATGAAGACGATTTTGGCTGTGTTAGGAACAAGGTGTGCGATGCGTGCCTTACTACCTAGGAATAGGGTGTGTGCCACCTGGTTCAGTCTATGGGATTAATGGTCACTCCATGGGGATATTCCCATACCCTCACTGGAATTCCCTTTTGACGTTTAGACTTGTCTTAAGCATTTTTCCTACCATCCCAAGCCTTGTGGTGTTATTTCCACTTGATTTTCAGCTTGTTCATCATCCATATATAATCATAATCAACTCACCAAGCATCATATAGTATCAAAAACCATGTATTAGATCTCAAAACAACACAACATTCAAGACAATGAACTAGAAACTTAAGCTAAGAACTAGTTTTGTCCATTTTGATCTTCAACTTATTGTTTGACTCTTGGCTTGATCCAATTGAACCTTGAACACGATAAACGAGTTGTTGCAGACACAATTACCCAATAATACCATTAGGAACTCATTAAACACATTAGAATCCATTACGATCAACTAGAACAACATCTAGCTCAAGCTAGTAACACTAGTTTTCTCATTTTAATTCTGAGTGGCCCAATTAAGCACAAACTTGTTTGAAAAACACCTTAAACATTGTAATTAAATACTTTAACACTTATATTCTCAATTATATCATCATTAACACCTTAAACACATAAGTAGTCCTCAAAGAAAGCTAAATAACCCGAATAACAACACTGAGGTGCACAAATCCACCTCAGATCACCACACACGCTTAAATCCTTGTTCATCCTCGAACAACTCTTTACTCTAAGCATCATAAGCTAAGGTGAATCCATATTTCTACTACAAGCACGAAATTCAAGCTAGTACTATAATGACTATACATAATGCAAGTTTCTACACTGAGCATGTTACATGTGCAATTGACATTTCAAGAATACTACTCAAAAACATCCTAGCCTCAAGAATTGACTCACCTAGTTGGCAAAATCATACATATTTTTCAATAAAAGACATCATATAATTCACCCAACTATCATTAAACATGTTACCTCACCATAAGGGAGTTACCCATGATCACTCACATATATATATGCAGTTTATAATAGAATGGGTACAGGAATCAAGTTACGCTCACTCTCACAAGGAATTCACAAGTTACACAAGATGAACCGTAGGCTTGCCCTTAGTGTAGTACTCCACTAATATCAGAATGTTAAAGCTCAGGAACAAATGGATCTTTAAGGTTTGCAATGTAGTCTAAGGGATGGGTAGGAACTATTTTGGCCAAGAATAGTGACTATCTTCCCTAAGCACTTTAATATATCACACTTTTCATTAAATTCACCTTTAACAACCAATTTCCACTACTTTTGTCTACCCCTATGTTTTTTTTTCCCCATCTCATTAAGTTTATTCTTACACTATGGTGGGAGTATTGTCTATTAATTCATGATTCAATTTTATCCTTCTTCACACCCACTTTAAATTACGCACCCCTATGATAGCAACCCTCAACTTAAAAGATTTTCCTTAGTTGAAGTGTACAATGTCCAAGGAGAACTAGGGCCAGAACAGGTTCATTGTAACACAACTATCTAAAAATGGGAATTTCTTTAGCATAAATTTCTCTAACTCCCAACCACAACACATCAATTGTACACATGAATAAATATTACTTTAGGGCTTTACTTTCACCTTTCTCCTACTTGAATTCAAACTCCATAAATCAATTAATTTTAAACTAAAGTTCTTAGGATATTTAGATCAAATTAAGGTCCATCAAAGAAAGGGATACAGGATACATATAAGGCTACCAAAGAAAATAAGCTAAAGGCTCAATGGGGCTATATAGGATTATGCACAATGGTAGGTAAGATAGGGTATGAAACATCGCTATTAAAGAAATGCCTATATCATCTCCTAAACCCACACTCTTTATTTTTCTTTGCACATACACCAGAAAAGTTCTACACATCACATGCAACAAGGAATATACAATAACCTCACATACATGGCATATGCTCAACTCAAGTAGGATCATTATATACTCTTAACCAAACAATCATATGAGTTCAACATTAAGCCAACAAGTACAAGAGTCATAATTATGAGCCTAGTAGTCTCAAAAGTATTAATTAAGACAATCAACATGCTTTTACAACCAAAACACTTGCATCATGCAGTCACACATAGCACCAACAAGAATGTATTACTTACCAACAAGAATGTATTACTTACCTAAAACAAATTTTTTAAAAAAATTACACCTAAAAATGGAAATCTCCCCACCCCACTTAAAAATCTACTTTGTCCATAAAGTATACTCAAAAGTAGAGATATAAATACTCCTCGAGGCCTCTAGGCATAGATAGTAGCATATTTACACATCAAGGGGTCCGGGGAACCCACACTTAGTCTTCTCCATGCTCCTTAGATTAGATTTTCTGGTACTTAGACTTCCCATCAACCTATGACCCAACAAAAACAAAAACTAGTGAAGTAAAACCTACGAATACTGAAAATAAAACCTTCCTTAACTTGAGTTGCCTTCCAAGCAGCGCCTGAATTAGTGTCGTGGCACGACCCAATCTTTGACTCATCCATTTTTGTTCATCCTCTTTCTCTTACTCGAAAACCATATTTTTATTCATTTCTTACCTCTTAAGTGTGAACTCTTAAGGTCAATAGCTCTCTCAACAATAGCCTTCTCAGGATCATTAATCTGTATCATTTTAGGCTGGGGTAGTTTTGGCTTGGGCCACTTAATGATGACGTCCGAAGAGGTCTTTGGTGGACTAAACTCCACCATCCCACACTTATCCACTTTAATCACTGTAATCATGTACAAATATTTGTAGTGAGATAGTGTGTTTAGTGGTTTGTACACTTTGAAAACTGCCTCTTCATCATCCAACCTCATTGTGAGTGTGCCTTCTCTCACATCTATCAATGCTCCTCCCATTGCCAAGAATGGACGTCCCAAGATGACTGGCCCTATTTCATCTGCCTGAAAATATAAAAAAAAGAAAATCAACAGGAATAATAAACTTACCAACCTTGATGAGAACATCCTCTATAATTTCTTCAAGATGGGCTAGGGTCCGGTTTACCTATTAGAGTATCACATAGCTAAGTCTCGGCTTCCCTAAGTCCAAAGTGTTAAACAAGGAGAGAGGCATCAAATTGATGCTTGGCCCCAAATCACTAAGTGCCTAAACCACCTCACTATTGCTAATTTGAATTGGGAGCATGAAAATCCTAAGGTCTTTGAGCTTTTGGGCATCTTCCACATCACTATAGAACAACTCTCCTCAATGAGTGCTACTATATCAACATACTACAGTTTAACTTTGATAGTGACCACATCCTTCAAGTACTTAGCATACTTAGGCATTCCCTGCAAAACATCTAATAAGGAAGGTTAATGTGAAGTTCTCTGAACGTGTCAAAGAACTTCTTTAAGCATGCATCCTTCTTCGCTTTTATAAGACTCAATGGGAAAGGTGGAGGTGGTCTCTCCTTCCCCTGCTCAACAACTTTGGTTTTTGAGTATCCTCAAATTTTCAAAAACTTTGTCATCTACCTATTGAGGAACCAACTCCGCATCTACCTCCTTAGTTATCTTTGAAGGTTCTTCATTGATCTTTTTACCTTTCCTCAAAGTGATTGTCATTACTTATTTAGGAGGTTTAGTGTTACTTGGGAAACCACCTTAAGACCTGGCATTTTGTGCCTGTTGGAGCTGCTCCAACTGATTCTCCAAATACTTTGTAATAATCTGCTAACTCTTCATATCTTCTGCCAATTGTGCTTGAGAAGCTATAATTTATATCAGCATCTCTTCCATATTGCTAGTTTGAGTATTGGCCTGGTTTTCTTGAACCTGCTACTGTTGAAACTGTTGTTGTTGGTTGTTCAATGATGGAATTATTGGCTGAGTCTGTCACTTTTGATTTTAGGCATTCCTATAATTCATCCTTTGAGAATTGTCCACAAACATCACCGACTAAGGATTTGCACCACACATAGCTGCAGAATGACCATTATTACCATAAATCTAGCACCAAGTACTTGTCTGATGAATTGCATTAGGTGCCGCTGTAGATTGTGTAACCCCTAATTTTATATTGCTGAGCTGAGTATTTAACTAATTTTGTAATACAACAATCTGAGCGGATATAACAGTAAACTGGTCAACCTCTAACACACCTGCAACATTCATTAGGTCACTTCTAGTGTCAGCATGCCACTCAGGATTCCCTTGTGCAATTTAGTTCAATAAGGTGTATAGCTCATCGTTTGTTAATTTCAATGTTTGACCACCCGCAGCTGAATATAGAAAACTTTCCGTGTTGTGATCAAGTGCCTCAACAAAAGTGTGAGTTAGTACCTCATTGGACTATTGATGATGTGGACAGTCCCGATAAAGAGCCTTGAACCTCTCCCATGTATGATATAAGTTCTCATATGGCTTCTGTTTGAAGCTCACAATCTCACTACACAGTATTGCAGTCTTTCCAGATGGAAAGAACCAGATGAGGAATTTTCAAGATAAGTCATTCCAGGTTGTGATTGAACTTGTCAGCTCAAGATTCAACTACTTCTTCGCTTCCCCCAATAGTGAAAAGGGGAAAAGTGTCAGCCTAATATAGTCAGTTAATAAACCCGTAAGGATGAATGTGTCACTGATCTCTAAGAAGTTCTGCAGTGTACTTATGGATCTTTATGTGAAATCCCCATTAACTGTCCATTGTTGATCAAAAGCTACACCATGTTCTATTTCAGCTCGAAGTTACATTCAGTAGCTGGTTTTTGAAAAAAGGAGGTCAAATTCATCTGAAGTGGGATTACCACTTTGCGAACTGTCCTATGGGCTGGTTGATCTTCAGCAATGAGAGCAAAATTATCTTGTTCCTCTTGAATTTGCGGGATGCAGTAGAAAAAAATTGCTTCTCTCCTCAATTGGTGAAAGCATTGCTTGGGTTTGGGGCTTGGTTTAACTAATTCCCTATCTCTTGCCAGCTTACTTATTTGCAAACTTATTTTCTGCAAATTCAATACTAAGAGCAAGCGTAAAGAAAAAAATAAATCTAAAATGTAAAACTAAAACTAAAATAGTTTCCAATTACAAGTCCATGGCAACGACGCTGAAACATATTGCGTGCAAGTGTTCGTGGTCTCACCAAGTAATACAGTGGCTTTTTACAAATTTGAATATTTATCCCACAGGAACTAGTGTTAAGTAACTATCCAATTCTAATTTAACTATTGAGATTAATTAGTGCAACATAACCAAAAGAGTTTTGATTTATAAACTAAATGTAAAGTAAACAGTGCAAAAAAGTAGAGTTTGGACAATCAATAAAGATAAAACCAGGTTTATGTCTCTACAAACAATCATACTAAGCTATTGAACTTCATTGGTTAGATTACTTATCTTGGTTGTTGATTCGCAGTGTTTATCGTATGATCATGGTCTCCTGACCTCTAATCTTTTATATAACTGGACATTAAAGCTACATCATTGAGCAGGGATGCAATAATCCATTTAGAAGCATTAAGATATCATCCTACAAGTGAACCAATCAAGGATTCTAGGTATATCTCTATCCTAGATGCTAATTCAAATTCTTTATTTTATAAAAGAATAAGAAACTTGCTCTATTTAGCCCCATGTTCTATCCTTTTATTTCTAATTTTGGGTTCACAAAGATGACAATGGATGTATTCTAAGGGTCACAAATCCTTAACAAGGATAAATAAACAACCAAATATAACGAGCAATCAAAACCAAATCAATTCAAAGCAATAGTAATCATGTTCTTGGCCTTAACCCCAGAAAGGGGGCGTTTAGACACTCATGGACATAACCGTAATTGCAAAAATAGAAAACATGTTAAAATCCATAAAAAAAAAGTAGAGATAGAAAAACCCTAATTAAAGTGTTTTCTAGCCCCTTTCCAAGTTTCAAAGTCATCTAAGGTGTTCAAGATCAAGTTCAAGTGTCCTATTTATAGGAATATAATTTTGGCCAAGTTGGGAACAATGTATGTGCCGCATGGGTCAGTCCATGGGAGTAGGTGTTGCACCACGGGGCTATTCCCATACCCCCACTGGAATTCCCTTTTGATGTCTAGACTTCTCTTAAGCATTTATTCTTCCATCCCAAGCCTTGTGGTGTTATTTTAACTTGATTTCCATCTTGTTCATCATCCACATATAATCATAATCAACTCACCAATCATCATATAGCATCAAACACCACGGATTAGAGCTCAAAACAATACAACATTCAAGACAATGAACTAGAAGCTTAAGCTAAGAACTAGTTTTGCCCATTTTGATCTTCAACTTATTATTTGACTCTTGGCTTGATCCAATTGAAACTTGAACACTATAAATGAATTGTTGCACACATAATTACACAATCATACATTAGGAACTCATTAAACATGTTAGAATACATCACAATCAACTAGAACAACACCTGGCTCAAGCTAGTAACACTAGATTTCTCATTTTAATTCTAAGTGACCCAATTTAGCACAAACTTGTTTGAAAGACACCTTAAACATTCTAATTAAGTACTTTAACACTTAGATTCACAATTATATCATCATTAACACCTTAAACACATAAGTAGGCCTAAAACAAGACTAAATAAGCCTGGATAATAATACTGAGGTGCATAAATCCACCTCAGATCATTATACAATCAATATTATAAAAATCTTTCGTACTCAAACTGGGTATATAATCAATATCCAGACTTTAATCAGTAAGTATATCATCACTATCATAATCATCCTCCGAACTTAAACTATATTTATATAATCAATAAGCATCATCTCTCAATGTCAACCCTTCGAAACCATCAAATGCCAAATCTCCTTAATTACCTTAGTAAGTATTTTTAAGGTGTGTAACAAGAGTATACAAGGGTTATAAGGATTAACATGAATCTTGGCCTAAGGTGGGTCGAAGAGCCTACTTCTAAGTCCCTGAAGTTCATTACAAGGCAATTTCTACCCCGGTCTAGGGTAAGGTATCTAACTACACCTTTAGATGTTAACTAAGACATAATAAACCCTGAGATAGAAATTTTTCCTAAAGCAAGTACACTAAGTCAATTATGCCTAAATTATGATTTACGAATAACCTAAATGGTCCAACTAACCAAAACATTGCCAATCACACTATCAAAACTTAAAACACATCCCAAACCTAAAATAATAGCATAAATATACTATGACGTCACTTAATCTAAGAAGAATGGAAAACCTAGCCTACCTGGACATCGTAGAATGCTTGAAGAATCTACTAAATCATCGAATTTCCCTTCCGAGAAGATTTTGCAAGGTGACATGCTATAAAAATCACAATCTACTCATTACAATGAGAATAATGATACCCATATTAGAGAATTGTACTTTGAGTCCAAAATTACACAAAAATCCATGTGGGTCCCATCTATGAAAATTGCATTTTCGAAGCCAACATAACATTCTCTTATGCTCAAGGAGAAATTACCCTAAAAATGGGTGAAATATAAGATACATTTTTTCTAAAATCTAGTCACCAAGTTTTAGGGATTTTAGAGGAGAAAACAGGAAATCAACCATGGAAATGAAGAAATTTTACCACAATTTTGAAGGAAAATCATGTAATAATCGTTATGTAAGATCCCCAAATCAATCAGAAGCTCTAATACTAAGATTTATCAATATTTAGGGTTTAACTCTTTTGAAAATAGATGAAGGAGGGTGAAAAATGTTCCAAAAGAGGAATATTGATACCCTTCCCAAGTGTTCGAGAGTCACTACCGCGACCCGACTGTCACGATCGCGACATTAGTGGCTGCCAGGTGAGTCACTTTCACAACATAATTCATTGAGATTCCAGCATATGGTACCCTATCAAAGGTATTTCAATAATGACCCATGGCTCACTGTTAGCGAGTGCACTAGCACAGGTCTCTGCCAACCCCTCGAGATTCATTCAAAATCCCATATACGCAAACAAACTATGCTACCCTATCAAATTCAATGTTTCAGACTCAATGGCGTAGTCAAAATTTCCATTTGAGGTTCTTTTGACTAAAAGTGGGTCCCACACCTATATTTTATTTTTCTAACTTTCCGACAAATAGGTCAAAATAATCCCGTGTTCCTCGATACCCAAACCTAAGGTCCATCTAGCCTAAAATTAAAACTTTGGAGTTGTTGGAATAGTCAGAATTCACATACAAGGTTGTTTGACTAAAATTTTTGTCCGATAGCCAATTTGAACCATCGAAGACTTCAAAAATAGGGAATTGGCTCTAAAAATCAAATGAACTACCCGATAACCAAATTGTCAGTCTCAACAAGTCATAAATGACCTGGGGAAGCTATAGAAAAGATCTGACAGCTAAAATAGGAGGAAATACTAAAAATAACCTAAAGAGTCATTATAATTGTAATGCCCCAATTTGCTGAACCAAAACGCTACACAGTGTTCATGACCCCGAGGGACCACAAGCTAACCCATGACTGATATTTGTACTTGTATACTGCAAATCATGACATAATAATGCGGAATATGTAAAACTGTAAGGCCATAAGGTTCAACTGAATAAAACCATGTCTGAAAATGATAACTTCCATGTGGGTGAAAATACCCAAAATAACTCAATTTGAAAGTTAAGTCTGAACATAAATCTGAAAGCCTCTAAACTATATAAATAAGGAGTTGAAGGAACATGTCTCCAGCTAACTCCGTAATACTAAAATGAAGAAATAAATAAATGTATCAAATCATATTGTCCTCGAATCAATAAGGACTCACTATGTCTCTGCGACTGGAATGCTACCGCTACTGTTGGGATGGAGCTCGTGTCTCGGAACCCATGGTGTAACATGAAAAGAAAGCACCATAGCGCAAATACGTCAGTACAACTGGAGTACTGAGTATATGAGAAAGGTAGTATGAACATAAAGGGTTTCATGCATGAACAACACTGACTGACTAATATGAACGTGGGAGTGCAAACATGCATATATAGAAACTGGGATACTGAATGCGTGATAGCAAGACCTGTAAGCTAATACATGGTTTACTGATAACTGTCATGACTGATACTGCAAGTTGATAACATGGACAACTATATCTGACGGTCCTGTATATGCTAAAATCTGAAGAACATAACGACTGTATCTGATAGTCTTGTATATACTGAAATCTGAAGAACGCCCTGAGTTCTTTTACTGAGACTGATACTGAAACTGTGGGAGGTAGTGTTTAACCGATATGCCCCATGTATGCCGTTATGGCTAAGCTGGGGTCCAATCTCTGCCCCGACTAGAGGGGTGTCAATATCGTGCCACGGGTAAGGACATCTTGTGAGTAACCCTTATCTGGCAGGTACTCAATGAGAATGGTGGGAACCCTAAGCTAAAAGGTTAAACCACGTCATCAACCCTAATTTGACAGGTTAAGATGTCTCAACCTACACTGCCTACGTAGTTGTAGAACACAAGGACTGCTTCTAAGAATCACACCCTGAACTAGCGGGTGAGTTCCCATCCTTGGGTTCACTCGGTACTAACCTCTACTCCCATCTGGAGGGACTGGACATGAATAACTGACTATACATGATTTAACCTTACTGAATTCTGTTGACTGGCGAAATGTTACTGATATCTGACAACTGACTGAGATCATGAGGTTTTCCTGAGTCACATGACTGACTAAAGTCTATGGAATCATAGCTTGAGTTCGGATATAGTGAAATATGACATGGAATTTTATGGAACACCTTGCATGCATTCTTTAAGGCATAGGTGGATTTTATACTTGCATTCTATCAATCTATCTAAAGATCATGTTTTCAACTAACAACATAACTTTCATAAGATATACAGTCATGATACTATTATATAGCAACACAAACAAGCATCAACATGGGTATGATCATATCACCACAACAAACCAAGATTTTTTATTTTAAAGATTGATTCTTGAACTCCACGAACGAAAGGAATCCGTGGATGAACACTATGCATACCTTGGAAGGGAGGTTCTTGATGATTGACGGAGGAATTTCCTTGAAATTTGATCTTCAAGCTTGATTGTACAACCCTAGTTGTTTTTCTCCTATGGTGCTCTTGGATAATGATCTTTGAGATGTTAATAGGGTTGTAATGTATTTAGAAGCTATAAATTTCATGAGGTTAGGTTTAGGGACATATAATGAGTTTTAAAAGACTTAACTACCCTTGAAATAACTCAAAAACTAAGTGTTTTCGTGGCTGAAATCATACATAGGCTCCGCATATGATATCGCCTATGCTTACATAGGCGCCGCATATGATATCTCCTATGATTACATAGGTGCCGCATATGCTATCGTCTATGCTTACATAGGCGCCGCATATGATATCGTCTATGCTTTCCAGTGGCTATGTGTGATTGGTTAGGCGATGCATTCTACTTTGAAAGGCCATAACTCCTTGCTCGGGTGTCGAATTTTGATGAAATTTGTATCTTTGGAATGCTAATTTGATTCTCTACAATTTGGTGGGTCTAAATTTTCTAAAATATTACATATCAATCACGTTATTCTTGTTAAAATATGACCCTTGCAAAATCAAACACTAAGACTTGATGGATTCAAAAACTCTTAGCTTGCATCACTCTAAGCGACTCATATTAGCATGCTTAAGACATCGCAAGCTATCTTATCGCTAGAATATTCATTCTAAGTCATGCACTAAAATTCTACTCATAGGATAAGAGGTTTCATCCGTAGGAAATTTATTCACTTCCTAGCTTAGAATAATGCGGGGTATTACAATATCTTCCCCTTGGGAACATTCGTCGTCAAATGAGAATTTACTGAGAAGGGATACAAGACAACAGAACCTGAACTGAACATGAAGAACTGAAACTTGATCTCATGACTGACTTGCTAAACATACTGAACTCATGCATATCTGATGCACAGACAACTGATACATGAATGCATGACTGTGTATGCAATGGTTAATAGGTACCAAGTTTATACTGGAAACATGAACATAAAACTGAATAAGCTTAAAGAGAACTGTTACCTTGAGCTTGATCTGAATTGGAGGGGAAGAGGTGAGGATACTTGGTACGCATATCTGCTTCTGCTTCCCAAATAGCTCCCTCATGAGACTGATTTCTCCAAAGAACCTTGACTAGAGGGACTTCTTTGTTCCTCAATCTACAAGTCTGATAATCTAAGATTTTGACTGAAATCTCTTCATAAGAGAGGCTGTTCTGAATGTCGATGCTCTGAATAGGGACAACAACTACTGGGTCACCTATGAACTTCTTTAGCAAAGAGACATGGAATACTGGATGGACTGAGGCTAGATCTGAAGGAAACTCAAGCTCATAAGCTACCTTGCCGAAGCGACGGAAAATTCTGAAGGGACCGACATATCGGGGACTGAGTTTCCCTTTCTTGACGAACATGTTCACTCCCTTCATGGGAGAGATCTTATGATAGACATAGTTATTAACCTCGAACTCGATATCGTTTCTACGAACATCTGCATAGGACTTTTGTCGGCTCTGAGCAGCCTGGAGTCTCTCTCTGATCAACTAAACTTTCTCTAAGGCATCAAATACTAAGTCAGGACCTATGACTGAGGCCTCACTAACTTTGAACCAACCAATCGGAGATCTACATCTCCTACCATAGAGAGCTGCGAATAGAGCCATCTAAATACTAGAATGATAGTTATTGTTGTATTCAAACTCAATCAAAGGAAAGTGGTCATTCCAACTTCCCTTGAAGTCAATTGCACACGCCCTTAGCATATCTTCAAGAGTCTGAATGGTCCTCTCCACTTAACTATCTGTCTGAGGATGAAACGCCGTGCTGAGATGGACTTGGGTACCGAGAGCCTTTTGGAATGCTTTCGAAAAGTGAGAGGTGAACTGGGTACCTCTTTCTGAGATGATAGATAGTGGAATGCTTTGTAACCTTACTAACTCCCTGATATAGAGTTTGGCATAATCCTCGGTGGAATAAGAAATATGAACAGGATGGAAATAAGCTGACTTGGTCATTCTATCTATAATGACCCAGACTGAATCATGCTGATAACGAGTTCTAGGCAAACCCATCACAAAGTCCATGTTCACTTCTTTCCACTTCCAAGTAGGAATGGTGAACTCTTTCATGGAACCACTAGGTTTTTTATGCTCTATCTTAACCTGCTGATATGTAGAGAACTTAGCCACAAACTCTACAATATCTCTCTTTATCCCACTCCACCAATAGATCTCCCGCATGTCGCTGTACATCTTAGTGTCCCCTGGATGAATAGAGTATCGCACACCATGCGTTTCTGCAAGAATTTGCTGCCTTAATTCATCTACACCTGGACCACATAGACGACCCTGACAACGAAGAACACCATCTCCCCCTTGGCAGAAAACCTCGACTTTCTGATTCTGAATTGACTCTTTGAGATTGACAAGGCTAGGATCTCTATCTTGCTTCTCTTTCACCTTGAAAACTAGAGATGACTCTAAACTACTGTGAACACATACACCACCTTCTAAAGAATCGACTAAGCGAACGCCTAGTCTGGCAAGTTGATGGATCTCCTGAGCCATCTTTTTCTTGCTACCCTCAATGTGAGAAATACTACCCATGGAGATTCTACTGAGAGTGTCGGCCACAATATTGGCCTTGCCTAGATGATAAAGAATACTCATGTCGTAATCCTTCAAGAGATCTAACCACCTTCTCTGACGAATATTGAGATCTTTCTGGGAAAAGACATACTGGAGGCCTTTATGGTCTTTGAAGACATCTACATGAACTCCATAAAGATAATTCCTCCAAATCTTCAAGGAAAAAACTATCGGTGCTAACTCAAGATCATGAGTAGAATAATTCTTCTCATGTGGCTTTAACTGTCTGGAGGCGTAGGCTATGACCTTACCATGCTGCATAAGGACACAACCTAAACCCACTCTGGATGCATCACAATAGACTACAAAACCATTTGAACCATCTGGAAGAGCTAGAACTGGAGATGAGGCGAGTCAAGTCTTCAACTCTTCAAAGCTCTTCTCGCATGAATCTGACCACTGAAACTTAATCTTCTTCTGAGTCACTATGGACATGGGAGATACAATATAAGAAAATCCCTTAACAAATCATCTCTAATAGCCAGCCAAACCCAAGAAACTCCTGATATCTGATGGAGATACGGGTCTGGGCTAGTTTCTTACTGCCTCGGTTTTCAAAGGATCTACTCTAATTCCATCACCGGAAATAATATGGTCAAGGAATGCTACTGATCTTAGCCAAAATTCACACTTGCTGAACTTAGCGAATAACTAGACTGAGAGACTGAAGAACAATCCTGAGATAGTCTGCATGATCACGCTCTGTGCGAGAATAGACCAGAATATTATCTATAAAGACTATGACAAACATGTCCAAGTACTGCTCGAACACACGGTTCATTAAATCCATAAAAGCTATAGGGGAATTGATAAGACCAAATAACATGACTAAAAATTCGAAGTGACCATACCGAGTATGAAAAGTTATCTTCGGAATGTCACATTTTCTAACTCTGAGCTGATGATAGCCTGATCTGAGGTTTATCTTAGAGAAGTAACTGGCACCCTGAAGTTTGTTGAATAGATCATCAATCCTGGGAAGAGGATATCTGTTCTTGACCGTGACCTTGTTGAGTTGATGGTAATCAATACACATCCTGAAAGAACCATCTTTCTTGCTATGAATAATACTGGTGCACCCCATGGGGAAATGCTGGGTCTGATGAATCCCTAATTTCAGAGATCCTTCAACTGATTTTTTAGTTCCTTGAGTTCTGCTGGTGCCATTTTGTATGGAGGAATAGAAATAGGTTGAGTATACGGAAGAAGGTTTATGCCAAAGTCTATTTTCCTTTTAGGAGGAATGCCTAGAAGATCTTCGGGAAAGACATCTGAGTATTCATTAACAACTGGGACTGTTTTGAGACTGGGAGATTCAGAACTGGAATCTTTAACATGCACGAGATGATACACACACCCCTTAGAAATCATTTTCCTTACCCGAAGGTAGGAAATAAGTTGACCCCTGAACGCTAAAATACTACCCTTCCACTCTAGGACGGGATCATTCGGGAACTTAAATTGAACTATCCTATTTCTGCATTCGACTGTGGTATAACAGGAATGAAGCCAATCCATGTCGAGAATGACATCAAAATCAATCATTTCTAACTCAACTAAATATGCTGATGTGGATTTCTGAGATATCATAATCGGGCAGTTCCTGTATACCCACCGGGCAATAATGGTTTTACCCACTGGGGTAGAGACTGAAAAGGGCTCTGCTAAAATTTCAGGACTGATTTCGAAATTGTCTGCTATTTATAGAGTAACAAAAGACAAAGATGCACCTGGGTCTAGCAAAGCATAAACATGAACATGGAAAATCTGTAATGTACCAGTAACGACATCAGGAGAATTTTCCTGATCCTGCTGAGACTGAAGAGCATAGAGTCTTTTTGGGCGTTGCCCATTGGTAGCACTTGAAACGGCACCCTGCTGGTTCGGGCGACTGGACTGAGCTGCAGAATGATTTTGCTAACCTTGAAGACTTGACTGCGGACACTCCCTAATCCTGTGTCCTGGCTTGCCACAACCAAAACAGATATCACTACCGACTCTGCAAATGCCCTTGTGGTTCTTACCACAAGTCTAACAAAGGGGATTCGTTCGGGCACTTCTAACACTGTCCTGAGATTTATATCCTGGTGCATTGTCTTTGTTGCTGTCTCTGAACTTCGGCACTGGAGTACTGGCAGAGGAAGGAGATGGAACGTATGACTTGGAGCAAAACTGTGAACGGTTTCCTCCATCTGACTTGGGGTGAGCAAAGTTGAAGTTACCTGACCTTTCTCTCTTGTTCTGCCTCTCCCTAGTCTTAACCTTCTGCTCTTCTACTTGCTGGGATTGGGTCATGAGTCTGTCTAAGGTTATATCACCGATCAGTATCGCAGACCTACACTCATTTATCATGTTATCATTGACCTATGACACAAACTTGCTCCTCTTAGCCCTATTGTCTGCAACCACATGAGGAGCATACCTGGCTAGCTGAGTAAATCTGAGAGAATACTCCCTAACCATCATATTCCCCTTCCTAAGGTTGATGAACTCACGAACTTTGGCTTTCCTCAGCTCTTGGGGAAAGAATTTGTCTAAAAAGGCCATGGCAAATTCCTCTCACTCGATAGGTCCTGCATCATCTAACCTCTCAGACTTCCACTGTTTGTACCAATCATGAGAAACATCCTGTAACTGGTAGGTGGCTAACTCAGTACTCTCAATAGAAGTAACACCCATGATGTCAATGACCTTCTGGACTTGGTCAATAAACTCCTGAGGGTCCTCATCAGGCTTAGACCCATGGATTTTCACTACCCTTCTTATATTGTATTTCGAAATCAAAAGTGGCTAATTGAGCTTGCCATCTTGTAAATATTAATTTAGAGGCATCATGTATAAAGTCTTTATCGAACATGTATTTTACAGATTGAGCATCAGTCTTAACTATAAATTTTTTATGATATAAATCATCTTGAAATTTTAAAACACATTTTACAATAGTAAGCATTTCATGAGCCACCGTAGCATATTTTTTCTAACTTTCAGACCATTTGCCAGAATAAAATCTAACTAAATATTCATTGTTTGTATGGGGATTAACTTGTTTAAGTATTCCTCCATAACCAATATTTGACGTGTCAGTTTCAATTATTTTTAACCATGCAAAATTAGCTAAGGTTAAACATGGAAGAGTTTGAACTCATTTTTTAATTATTTTAACCAAGTCAGTGTAAACTTGAGTCCAGGGTGTTTTATTTCCCTTTTTCAGTCTATCATATAAAGGTGCTAAATCTCTGGATAGATTTTTATAAAAAGGAGAGATGTAATTAAGACTACCAAAAAATCTTTGTAACTAAGATTTATCAGTAATTATATCCAGAAACTTTTTAGCAAAGTCTAAAGTTCTTTGTATGGGATCAAGAGTACCTTTGCTAATATTATGACCTAGAAATCTAACATTTGTCTAAAACAAGGACATTTTTGGTTTAGAAATAACCAAACCATTTTGCAATACTATTTGTTTGAACATATTTAAGTGTTTAAAATGTAATTCAAGGGTTTTTGAGAACACAAGAATATCATCAATATAAATAATTATAAAATCCATATAAGAATTAAACATGTCGTTCATAATTTTTTGAAATTTAGAAGGAGCATTTTTTAAACCAAATGGCATAACATAACATTCATATTGCCCAAAAGGGACGTTAAAAGAAGTTCTATAAGTATGATTTTTATCAATTTGAATTTGCCAATAACCCGATTTAAGGTCAAATTTTGTAAATATGTTGGCATCATATAGTCTAGAAAGCAAGTCTTTTTTATTAGGTATTGGGTATCTTATCCATTTTAAAACTTTATTCAGGGGTTTATAATTAATGACTATTTTAGGCATACCACGTTCCTGCTCAGCAGCATTATTAACATAGAAGGCAGTACAAGACCAAGGAGATTTTGAAGATTTTATAAGACCCTTTTGCAGGAGACTATCAATCTCTATATTACAGAATTCTACTAACTCTGTATTCATCTGGCAGGGGCGAGATTTAGTGGTATTTTGTCCTCACTGAAACCATCTACATAATGAAGAGAAACAATATGTTTTTGGCGATCCCAGAAGGCATTTGGGTGATCAGCACAAATATCAATAGTCAATTGATCAGAAATTATTTTTATCTTTTCTTGGATTTTTATAGACTTCAATGATTCATGAATATTCATACTCATTAGTTCTAATTATAAGAAATTTACCTCCTTTGTTTCATATTAATAAGAGCTTTATATCTCTTGTTACAGGATCAGTAACAAAAGGATAAGAGATTTCTTTATTTTTATAGGTAGCCTTAAAACCAGTCGCATCGATATGCGTATAAGGATAAATAGCATTTATAAAAGGTGTTCCTAAAATAATAGAAGGATATAACTGTTTTTTACCAAAAAGAAGAAGTGCGGAATGCAAACCTTATTTCGACATATATGAGTAATAGGCAATTTAAAGTTGAGATCAAGTTTATGACCAGGTGCAGATTTAATTATGGGAGTAGTTTTTTTAAAATATCTGGTTGGAATTAAACCTTCCTGAATGTAGCTGACATCAGCACCACTATTAATCATAGCAATATTAGTGATCAAAAATTCTTTATTAATCAAAATAGTGCAATTTATATACCAATTATGAGCAGTAACTAGATTTTTGAGTCATAGATGAAATTTCCCATTCTTCAATAGAAATAAGTTTTTCAACAATCATCTTGGAGTATTCATGTACACCTGGTGTAGTGTATCCCATTGGACTGTCATCAAAAACTGCACTGAATATCTGAACCAAAATATTTTCATAAAAAGTTCGTGTTTTATATGATTCTCCTGTGAAATAAACATTAGTAGTTAAGTATTTTTGGAGTAATCTCCATGCTTCTTCTGAATTTTCTTGTCGAGGAATATGCGGATTTTCAATAAGTAGGTTGAGTTCTCTAGCATCCAGTTTCTCATATATGGGTTTATTTTTGGACTTTTTTTAGACTATAGATGCAAATGAATCTGCAGTTTTTTGTTGATCGGATATATAGGATTGAAGTTGATTGTACAAAGGATGATCTTCTGGAATATCTTCCAAATGAATACAGGAACCAATATTCTGAGCTTTTGATGATGATGATCCTTCCTGGAGAATTTTTAAATTGACCAAAGTTCTATTTCCTTGTTGTAATACCGGAAAATTAGAACTTGTAGAGCTATATGCAGAATTATTTCTATTACCAAAATAAGTAGGGTTTGTTCGTCCTCCGTAATATGAAGAGTTTTGACTTCGTCCACCTCTACTACGTCCTCTGGCTGTTTGCTAGGGTGGATCCATGCTACATCAATAATCAGGAATTTGATCAACATACCATAACTTATATTCGAATAGATCTTCATAAAGTGTGTCCTTTGTGATAAGATCATCAATGACCTTTCGTAATATAAGCATGTGCACATCCGTATTTAAAGGAGTTGCCTTTATAAGAGTGATTAAGAATTTTTGAGAGAAGAAGTACAGAAAGAGATTCATTATTCCTTTTAATCCTTCAAATTAAATATTAATTACTTAAGTCAATATCAAACCAATAAATATCATTATCAAGAAATTCATCGTGGTTAAGGAATAATTCTTCTTCTATTATACCACGAACAAGATTTTTTAGGATAAGAAAATGAATATCTTCGTTTAAAGGAATGCATTTGATAATAGTAATTATGGTTTTTTCATAGAGGAATTACGTGTAAAAATTCATGTTAATCGATTAAATATTCTCGAGATAGAAAATCAGGCAAAGAATTTTCACTACCCTTCTTATATTGCCTTTCAAAATCAAAAGTGGCTAATTGAGCTTGCCATCTTGTAAATATTAACTTAGAGGCATCATGTTTAAAGTCTTTATCAAACATGTATTTTATAGATTGAGCATCAGTCTTAACTATAAATTTTTTATCATATAAATCATCTTGAAATTTTAAAACACATTTTACAATAGTAATCATTTCATGAGCCACCGTAGCATATTTTTTCTGACTTTCAGACCATTTTCCAGAATAAAATCTAACTAAATATTCATTGTTTGTATGGGGATTAACTTGTTTAAGTATTCCTCCATAACCAATATTTGACGCGTCAGTTTCAATTATTTTTAACCATGCAAAATTAGCTAAGGTTAAACATGGAAGAGTTTGAACTCGTTTTTTGATTATTTTAACAAAGTCAGTGTGAACTTGAGTCTAGGGTGTTTTATTTCCCTTTTTCAGTCTATCATATAAAGGTGCTAAATCTCTGGATAGATTTTTATAAAAAGGAGAGATGTAATTAAGACTACCAAAAAATCTTTGTAACTGAGATTTATCAGTAATTATATCCAGAAACTTTTTAGCAAAGTCTAAAGTTCTTTGTATGGGATCAAGAGTACCTTTGCTAATATTATGACCTAGAAATCTAACATTTGTCTAAAACAAGGACATTTTTGGTTTAGAAATAACCAAACCATTTTGCAATACTATTTGTTTGAACATATTTAAGTGTTTAAAATGTAATTCAAGGGTTTTTGAGAACACAAGAATATCATCAATATAAATAATTAAAAAATCCATATAAGAATTAAACATGTCGTTCATAATTTTTTGAAATTTAGAAGGAGCATTTTTTAAACCAAATGGCATAACATAACATTCATATTGCCCAAAAGGGACGTTAAAAGAAGTTCTATAAGTATGATTTTTATCAATTTGAATTTGCCAATAACCCGATTTAAGGTCAAATTTTGTAAATATGTTGGCATCATATAGTCTAGAAAGCAAGTCTTTTTTATTAGGTATTGGGTATCTTATCCATTTTAAAACTTTATTCAGGGGTTTATAATTAATGACTAGTTTAGGCATACCACGTTCCTGCTCAGCAGCATTATTAACATAGAAGGCAGTACAAGACCAAGGGGATTTTGAAGATTTTATAAGACCCTTTTGCAGGAGACTATCAATCTCCTTTTTACAGAATTCTACTAACTCTGTATTCATCTGGCAGGGGAGAGATTTATTGAGTATTTTGTCCTCACTGAAACCATCTACATAAGGAAGAGAAACAATATGTTTTTGGCGATCCCAGAAGGCATTTGGGTGATCAGCACAAATATCAACAGTCAATTGATCAGAAATCATTTTTATCTTTTCTTGGATTTTTACAGACTTCAATGATTCCTGAATATTCATACTCATTAGTTCTAATTATAAGAAATTTACTTGCCTTTGCTTCATATTAATAAGAGCATTTATATCTCTTGTTACAGGATCAGTAACAAAAGGATAAGAGATTTACTTATTTTTATAGGTAGCCTTAAAACCAGTCGCATCGATATGTGTATAAGGATAAATAACATTTATAAAAGGTGTTCTTAAAATAATAGGAGGATATAACTGGTTTTTTACCAAAAAGAAGAAAAGCGGAATGCAAACCTTATTTCGACATATATGAGTATTAGGCAATTTAAAGTTGATATCAAGTTTATGACCAGATGCAGACTTAATTATGTGAGTAGTTTTTTCAAAATATCTGGTTGAAATTAAACCTTCCTAAATGCAGTTGACATCAGAACTACTATCAATAATAGCAATATTAGTGATAGAAAATTCTTTATTAATCAGAATACTGCAATTTATATACCATTTATAAGCAGTAACTAGTTGCATCATACCTAAGAAATAATCCCTTTTCAAATCATCTTTTAGACTAAGTTTATCCATCTCAGAATCTTCAGAGTTTTTAAAATCCTTTTCTTTTCCTTTCGAAGTAAAAGGAATAGTATTTTCAGGAATGTCAGAAATTTTTTCTTTAATTTTTAAAATCTTATGATCGGAGATCATCTGTTTTTGTTTGAAAGAACTAATTTCTTTTTTTTAATTTTTCAACTTCTATTTTTAAATCATCAAAGGTTGTATCTCTACCTGGAGTTTGACTCAACGCAAGACGTCGATTTACCTCAGATAAAGAATAAGACATATGATAATTATTGTAATTAGTATCTTTAGAAGTACTAGCAGTATTAGTAGAAGTTTTTTTAGTAGCAAAATTAATGATTTTTTCACGTAGTTTTTCATCTGTAACTTCCTTCAGTAATTCAAGGACATTATCAGCAGTAAGAGTTTGAATATTTAAATCAAGATCTTCGAATTGCGCTTGTAGTTTATACATCATCTCGTCACAATTACAAGTATCATTGTTACAGTCATTGCATTTATTAACCTAATCTGGTTCATTACAAGAACTAGGTAGTTCAAAATCATTTTCAGATGTAGAATCACAATCAAATTCAGAACCAGAAGTATATAATAAACCATAGACTTGGTCATGCACTTCATCAGAAAGTCCTTAATACTTGAGTTTTTGTAACATACAGTTTGGAGCTATATGACGATATTGGTTGCACCTATAGCACTTGATTTTTGCTAACTCTCTTTTGGATCTATTTTTTGTAAACCTAGTAGACTTACGATAGTTTTTTCTTATTTCACGTTCTTCTTTGGTTCTATGTCTAGAGAGTTTCTTTCTATAGGGTTTATCAAACTTAGAATATCTTTGGGTTTTTCTTACGACCGATTTATCCATACCAAATTATTCACAAAAAGCTCCTAATTGAGATTTTTCTCTAAGTTTGTCAAGCTTAATCTTTCTGGCTAATTTCAGCTCATTACAAAGGTCTAAACCCTCTTGAGTACAAGCTACAATAAACTGACCATAAGTTTTCTCTGAATATTGGATCTCACCATAAGATCTTCTAAGTGTTTTTCTAACACTTTCAGCAAATAAAGTGGGAAGACCATCAATGAATTTTACTTTCAAATGCTCATACTTACTTTCAGGTAAATCTATAACCCTACTAAGAAAAGTGTCCTTATACCATCTAGATTCTCCTAAATGTCTGCATTTTAAACAATTAAGGAGAGTTCTAATGTTTTCATATTGATTGGTGAATCTTCCTCCAAAATGTTCAATTATTGTAAGCAAAAGGGTATAAACAACATCTGGTGGTCCTGCCCGTAGCGGTCGACCTAAATTATATTTACCTCGTTTATCATTAGTGGCATTAAAAATAGCTTCGCATTTATCATCGTCTAGGAAATTATTCCACCAGCCTCGAAGTTGGCTAGTAGAGCCCGCAACAATCATTTTGCAAATTGTTGGGTCAGTACGATTGGCCCGATTCTCTGTTGATGCAGTAGTTGTGGCAATAGTAGAGTACATTGACATACGGTGGATAAGAATAGAGATTTGTATATCTGATAATCCATCAATATTCCATTCATAAATAGCATCCTCACTATAAGAAGTATTTGTTTGATTCTAATCCCTTTTCTCTATCAGAACATCTTGAGGAGTTGGACGTGGATAATACGCAGTAGACATATGGGGAATGTCAGCATATGTTTTCCCCGGTTGTTTTCTAACCATACCTTTGAGCTTATTTAGCTCGGAAGAGATAGTATCACCTACGTTTTGAGTAGATGCTATATTATCAGCAAAACTAGACTCGAGTTTTTGCACAAAATCATCAGGTACATCGAGAGGTTGAATGTTTAAACGAGAAAATTTTTTATCTAAAAGTTTTTCTAATTATTCTAATTGAGAATTTTTATCAAATCCTTCAATTTCAGGCGGTCATTGAATACAAGGTTTAGATAAAATATATCCTTCTTCTTCTTTGGTTTCGGAAGTAGAAGGAATGTTAGAGGAATCCATTTGTTCACTAAGTTTTTTAACTAACGCAATTAATTCGTCAAGTTTTTTATCAAGAGATGAAATAGGTTCTTCTAAAACTTTAACATATAGACTCAAATAATTATTTTGGGCGATAAGGTTATTTATTTCAGAAACAATGATTTTTCCAACATCCTCATCAACAAACTTTTGAAAAGCAGAAAAAGTCATTCTAGTATTATTAGGTAATACAAAGGAAGACTGAGGAGGATACATGGCTTGAATAATTTTACCATCAGAATTTTGATAAGATCTTTCAATAATTTTTACATAGGACGACGAATATGCAAACATAAACCATGGCACATAAAAGATAATTTTATTATGTAAGAGACATATTTCATAGAATTCTTCAGAGATATTTCATAATTCATCAGGACTATAAGTTTCAAAAAACCATTCCTAAAGGTTTTCCATTTTTCACAAAAAAATTCTTTTTGAATATATTTTCTTGCCTGAGAACCAGGACTAAAATCAATAAGTTGTGTCATCATAATTAAACAGAATTAATATCAAAATCCATCTCAGATGGGATAGAATTTTCATTATCAAAATCTTGAACTATATTAGTTTTAGAGTTGATTTTAATCTTTTCTACACCTTTAGGTGTAACATGCGAATCTGTAGAATTTATAGTATGCAAAGATGCAGCACAATTCCTAGCTGGACCATAATCAAGTTCTATAAGAGAAATATGATGTATAGAAGGAAGTCTTTTTGGCAGAGAAAAAGAATTTCTATAGACTGGAGATTATTATCAAATTGCAGACAAATTCGTCCATCAGAATTTTGAGTTACATGAGTTAACTCAGAATTAGTCACATCCTCCGCCAATTGTTTTGGAGAAGTGACTGAATTTAAAATCCATGTTTTTGGAAAATCAATTTCATCCCATCGAATAGGTCTTCGGGTAGTAACCCTGGATTTTATAAAGTTAGTTTCAATAAGCATAGTGCAATCAGAAGTATCATCAATTAATTTACATCAAGGATTTAAGGTTGATAATAAGCGATAATATATGTGGTAAGATAATTCTATAAGTTAAGATTCAGGCGCATAATCTTAACCATGAGTTTTCACATTTAAGGTTAAAAGCATGAAGAATATTTACATTAGTCAGAGATAATTGCAAATTTGGCTGAGTATTAAAATATACAAGACCATAGGCAAGGGTAGATTCAATAGATCCCATTAAATATTTTCTAAAGTTTAAATTTCTAGCATCACGCAAAGCAGCTAAAAATGTTTTAGGGAGTCCTTTTAGCGTTAAAGGTCCAAAGGCAATTTGTACCAGACCAATATGCATATAATTATAATGGAATTTAAAAATATCAATATCATATTTATTGAGGAGTTGAATAGTCTGTTCATCAGTATTTAAAGCAAGAGATTGCTCAGTTGTTTTAATAATTTGTTTATGTTTTATTTTATCAAAAAATCCATATTCATATATGGTTTTTAATTCAACTTTTGCAATCGTCCATTTATTTAATAAATCCATATCTTGAGGTAAATCTACCTCTTTGAGTTTTGTACTCTTAGTACTAACTTCTCCCATATCCATGATTATAAAAGCCTTATTTCAAATAGTTTAATGATTGTATGGAATATTTTATCCAAACAAAGGGATGTCAGAGATTTAATAGCCTTATGTTAAACCCATGTGTCTAGAAGTTCTAATTGTGCAAAATTCGCCCTTTTTGCATCAGTACAACAGGCTAAAGAGGCACAACTTACTAGACATAGTCACAGAGACAAAGCTAACATAAGTTTATTAAACTCGACTGTACCACCATTTTGGAACCAAGTCAAGAAACTATAGAAAAATTTCATTATATTTTGATAGAGTTTGGATCTTTCATAGTTACCATGTAAACGAAGTTACATCTTCAACATAGATATAAGAAGTTTTTTTAGCCGGACATAGTCACGGCTGGACGAGGTTAGAAGTTGTATTAAATGCACACAAATAAGAAAGTAATATTTACCTTAATAGTCGGAAGCAAGGCCTAAAAATATTAACAAACATTGGCTAGTGCCTTCTTATTTATCTTTGAGATATATTTTACAAGAGGGAGGATCTAGTGAGAAAGGGAGAGCTTTGGAGATATAAAAATGAAAAGAAAAACTTGCTTCTCTTACAATTGAATGAGGTAGATTTAAATAGGAAAAGAAAAGAATATTGCACAGTACTAGGTGGGTCCTTGTGCATAGCATAGTAAAAGTTTTAAATAATTTAGTTGTTGGGTCCTGCCTGATCTTTTCCTTTCCATTTTCTAATAAATGCTTCAGCTTTTTCAATAACTTGATCTGTTTCGCCCATAACTTCTGTAGGTTGGGATTCTGTAATATCTTCAGTGTTTACTTTATTACTTTTCATTGATGTATCTGAATTTTGTTCAACTGTTTGGAGTAATTTATGTTGTACCTCTGTTAAGTATTGTTCTATCATCTCCATTTTATTTCCATCGTGAGCTGATATTCTTATGGAAACATAATTGAGACTTTTATCTTCAACTAAAATTGATTTTTGAGGAGTCAGTTCATATTCAGCATTCTCTTGACGATATTTTCTCGTTGATCATGTCTATATGTGAGTTTTGTATTTGGATCTTCACGAGTTAGCATGTCCCAAAAATTGTAATAAAATATTCTGTATAAAGCAGGAATTTGTTGGTTAGTATAACCTATTTTAACTGACCATCTATGAATCCAAGGGATAGAGAATTCTATAAAGAAATACATTTGGTCAATAGTGTCGATCTTACAAATATGTTCAGAAAGGTATAATTTAGTCAAGAAGGGTGAGGATTTTTTCCATGTATGATAAAGCAAAGAATATTCTGGTGGTAATATTTTAATGGTAGTCCTGTGATAAGTCCACCATTGCACAAACCAATTGGGAATGGGCTTATCAAAAACCTTGGCACAAATTTTTATAAACCATGTATGTTTGTGTTTAATATTATTATTATATAAAACTTGAGAAAATGCCTTGATATAATCCCAATATGTTAAATTTATCGGAGACTATCCCATTGGTCCCATAGGCATAGATTTTTGAGTCATAGATGAAATTTCCCATTCTTCAATAGAAATAAGCCTTTTAACAATCATCTTGGAGTATCCATGTACACCTGGGGTAGTGTCTCTCATTGGACTGTGATCAAAATCTGCACTGAATGTCTAAACCAAAATATTTTCATAAAAAGTTCGTATTTTATATGATTCTCCTGTGAAATAAATATTTGTAGTTAAGTATTTTTGGAGTAATCTCCATGCTTCTTCAGAATTTTCTTGTCGAGGAATATATGGATTTTCAATAAGTAGGATGAGTTCTCTAGCATCCAATTTCTTATATGTGGGTTTATTTTTGGACTTTTCTTGGACTATAGATGAAAATGAATCTGCAGTTTTTTGCTGATCGGGTATATAAGATTGAAGTTGTTTGTACAAAGGATGATCTTCTGGAATATCTTCCAAATAAATTGAGGAACCAATATTCTGAGTTTTTTATGATGATGATCCTTTCTGGAGAATTTTTGAATTGAACAAAGTTCTATTTCCTTGTCGTAATACCGGAAAATTAGAACTTGTAGAGCTATATGAAGAATTATTTCTATTACCAAAATAAGTAGGGTTTGTTCGTCCTCCGTAATATGAAGAGTTTTGACTTCGTCCACCTCTGCTACGTCCTCTGGCTGTTTGCTAGGGTAGACCCATGTTACATCAATAATCAGGAATTTGATCAGTATACCATAACTTATATTCGAATAGATCTTCATAAAGTGTGTCCTTTGCGATAAGATCATCAATGACCTTTCGTAATATAAACATGTGCACATCCGCATTCAAAGGAGTTGCCTTTATAAAAGTGATTAAGAATTTTTTAGAGAAGAAGTGCAGAAAGAGCTTCATTATTCCTTTTAATCCTGTAAATTAAATATTAATTACTTAAGTCAATATCAAACCAATAAATATCATTATCAAGAAATTCATCGTGGTTAAGGAATAATTCTTCTCATATTATACCACGAACATGATTTTCTAAGATAAGAAAATGAATAACTTTGTTTAAAGGAATGCATTTGATAATAGTAATTACAGTTTTTTCAGAGAGGAAGTAGGTGTAAAAATTCATGTTAATCGATTAAATATTTTCGAGATAGAAAATCAGGCAAAGAATTTTCACTACCCTTCTTATATTGTATTTCGAAATCAAAAGGAGCTAATTGAGCTTGCCATCTTGCAAATATTAATTTAGAGGCATCATGTTTCAAGTCTTTGTCGAACATGTATTTTACAGATTGAGCATCAGTCTAAACTATAAATTTTTGATCATATATATCATCTTGAAATTTTAAAATACATTTTACAATAGTAAGCATTTCATGAACCACCGTGGCATATTTTTTCTGACTTTCAGACCATTTGCCAGAATGATATCTAACTAAACATTCAGTGTTTGTATGGGGATTAACTTGTTTAAGTATTCCTCCATAACTAATATTTGACGCGTCAGTTTCAATTATTTTTAACCATGCACGATTAGCTAAGGTTAAACATGGAAGAGTTTGAACTCGTTTTTTGATTATTTTAACCAAGTCAGTGTGAAATTCAGTCCAGGGTGTTTTACTACCCTTTTTCAGTCTATCATACAAAGGAGTTAAATCTCTGGATAAATTTTTATAAAAAGGAGAGATGTAATTAAGACTACCAAGAAATCTTTGTAACTGAGTTTTATCAGTAATTATATCCGGGAACTTTTTAGCAAAGTCTAAAGTTCTTTGTATGGGCTCAAGAGTACCTTCACTAATATTATGACCTAGAAATCTAACATTTGTCTGAAACAAGGACATTTTTGGTTTAGAAATAACCAAACCATTTTGCAATACTATTTGTTTGAACATATTTAAGTGTTTAAAATGTAATTCAAGGGTTTTTGAGAACACAAGAATATCATCAATATAAACAATTATAAAATCAATATAAGAATTAAATATGTCGTTCATAATTTTTTGAAATTCAGAAGGAGCATTTTTCAAACCAAATGGCATAACATTCCATTCATATTGCCCAAAAGGGACGTTAAAAGCAGTTCTATAAGTATGATTTTGAATTTGCCAATAACCCGATTTAAGGTCAAATTTTGAAAATATGTTGGCATCATATAGTCTAGAAAGCAAGTCTTTTTTATTAGGTATTGGGTATCTTGTCTATTTTAAAACTTTATTCAGGGGTATATAATTAATGACTAGTCTAGGAATACCACGTTCCTACTCTGCAGCATTGTTAACATAGAAGGCAGTACAAGACCAAGGGGATTTTGAAGATTTTATAAGACCCTTTTGCAGGAGACTATCAATCTCTTTTTTAAAGAATTCTACTAACTCTGTATTCATCTAGCAGGGACGATATTTAGTGGGTATTTTGTACTCACTGAAACCATCTACATAAGGAAGAGAAACAATATGTTTCTGGCGATTCCAGAAGGCATTTGGGTGATCAGCACAAATATCAATAGTCAATTGATCAAAAATCATTTTTATCTTTTCTTGGATTTTTACAAACTTCAATGATTCATGAATATTCATACTCATTAGTTCTAATTATAAGAAATTTTCCTTGCTTTGCTTCATATTAATAAGAGCATTTATATCTTTTGTTACAGGATTAGTAACAAAAGGATAAGAGATTTCCTTATTTTTATAGGTAGCCTTAAAACCAGTCGCATCGATATGCGTATAAGGATAAATAGCATTTATAAAAGGTGTTCCTAAAATAATAGGAGGATATAACTGTGTTTTACCAAAAAGAAGAAATGCGGAATGCAAATCTTATTTCGACATATATGAGTATTAGGCAATTTAAAGTTGAGATCAAGTTTATGACCAGGTGCAGACTTAATTATGGGAGTAGTTTTTTTAAAATATCTGGTTGTAATTAAACCTTCCTGAATGTAGCTGACATCAGCACCACTATCAATCATAGCAATATTAGTGATCAAAAATTCTTTATTAATCAGAATAGTGCAATTTATATACCATTTATATGCAGTAACTAGTTGCATCATACCTAAGAAATAATCCCTTTTCAAATCATCTTTTAGACTAAGTTTATCCATCTCAGAATCTTCAGAGTTTTCAAAATCCTTTTGTTTTTCTTTTGAAGTAAAAGAAATAGTATTTTCAGGAATGTCAGAAATTTTTTCTTCAATTTTTAAAATCTTATCATCGGAGATCATCTGTTTTTGTTTTAAAGAACTAATTTTCTTTTTTAATTTTTCAAGTTCTATTTTTAAATCATCAAAGGTTGTATCTCTACCTGGAGTTTGACTCAACGCAAGACGTCGATTTACCTCAGATAAAGAATAAGACATATGATAATTATCGTAAGTAGTATATTTAGAAGTACTACCAATATTAGTAGAAGTTTTTTTAGTAGCAAAATTAATGACTTTTTCACGTAGTTTTTCATCTGTAACTTCCTTCAGTAATTCAAGGACATTATCAGCAGTAAGAGTTTGAATATTTAAATCAAGATCTTCGAATTGCGCTTGTAGTTTATACATCATCTCGTCACAATTACAAGTATCATTATTACAGTCATTGCATTTGTTAACCTGATCTGGTTCACTACCAGAACTAGGTAGTTCAAAATCATTTTCAAATGCAGAATCACAATCAGATTCAGAACCAGAAGTATATAATAAACCATAGACTTGGTCATGCACTTCATCAGAAAGTCCTAAAGACTTGAGTTTTTGTAACTTAGAGTTTGGAGCTATATGACCATATTGGTTGCACCTATAGCACTTGATTTTTGCTAACTCTCTTTTGGATCTATTTTTCGTAAACCTGGTAAACTTACGATAGATTTTTCTTGTTTCACGTTCTTCTTTGGTTCTATGTCTAGAACGTTTCTTTCTATAGGGTTTATCAGACTTAGAATATCTTTGGGTTTTTCTTGCGACCGGTTTATCCATACCAAATTGTTCACAAAAATCTCTTAAATTGAATTTTTCTCTAAGTTTGTCAAGCTTAATCTGTCTGGTTTATTTCAGCTCGTGACAAAGGGCTAAACGCTCTTGAGTACAAGCTACAATAAGCTGATCATAAGTTTTCTCTAAATATTGGATCTCACCATAAGATCCTCTAAGTGTTTTTCTAACTCTTTTAGCAAATAAAGGGGGAAGACCATCAATGAATTTTGTTTTCCAATGCTCATACTTACTTTCGGGTAAATCCATAACCCTACTAAGAAAAGTGTCCTTATACCATCTAAATTCTCCTAAATGTCTGCATTTTAAACCATTAAGGAGAGTTCTGATGTTTTCATATTGATTGGTAAATCTACCTCCAAAATGTTCAATTATTGTAAGCATAAGGGTATAAACAGCATCTGATCGTCCTGCCCATAACGGTCGACCTAAATTATCTTTACCTCGTTTATCATTAGTGGCATTAAAAATAGCTTCGCGTTTATCATCGTCTAGGAAATTATCCCACCAGCCTCGAAGTTGGATAGTAAAGCCCGCAAAAATCATTTTGCAAATTGGTGGGTCAATATGATTGGACCGATTCTCTGCTGATGCAGTAGGTGTGGCAATAGTAGAGTACATTGACATACGGTGGATAAGAATAGAGATTTGTCGATCTGATAATCCATCAATATTCCATTCATAAATAGCATCCCCACTATAAGAAGTATTTGTTTGATTCCAATCCCTTTTCTCTATCGAAACATCTTGAGGAGTTGGACATGGATAATACGCAGTAGACATACGGGGAATGTCAGCATATTTTTTCCTCTATTGTTTTCTAACCATACCTTTGAGCTTATTTATCTCGGAAGAGATAGTATCACCTACGTTTTGAGTAGATGCTATATTATCAGCAAAAGTAGACTCGAGTTTTTGCACAAAATCATCAGATACATCAAGAGGTTGTATGTTTAAACGAGAGAATTTTTTATCTAAAAGTTTTTCTAATTGTTCTAATTGAGAATTTTTTTCAAATCATTCAATTTCAGGCGGTCTTTGAATACAAGATTTTGATAAAATATATCCTTCTTTTTCTTTGGTTTCGGAAGTAGATGGAATGTTAGAGGAATCCATCAGCTCACTAAGTTTTTTAACAAACTCAATTAATTCGTCAAGTTTTTTATCAAGAGATAAAATATTTTCTCCTAAAACTTTAACATATAGACTCAAATAATTATTTTGGGCGATAAGGTTATTTATTTCAGAAACAGTGATTTTTTCAACATCCTCATCAACAAACTTTTGAAAAGCAGAAAAAGTAATAACAATAACAATAACAATAAAAAGCAAAACGATGTCGTTTTAACTTATAGAAGCAAAACGATGTCGTTTTAAGTTCCATATCAGAAGTCCTCCCAGTCAGCCCTTTTGATGACGTGGCACTGTATGATTGGATTACATATCGACGTAGGCGCAAGTGAAACTCACGCATGGAGGTTGCAAAATTGAAGGTCATATTTGTTCAGGTTTTGAATAGTTAAAGGTCATATTTGTGCACTATCAAAATTTAAAGTCAAAGTTATAATTGGTATAAATTTAGGATCATATTTATGTATTATGTCGTTTGAAAATAGTCTCTTATATCTGTATGTAAATTCCAATTATCCATTTCAATACAATAACTATGAAAATGGATGCACAAACACGTCACTAGATATGATAATGAATTTCAATAAATATATTCTTACTATATATATATGCACCAGGCAGCTGGCGTTTGACATGCCTGCTTTCAGCTGTCTGTTTTCTTCATGATTTTACTATATCGTCCCTAAGTAATTATTATATGTCATTTACGTATTAAAATATAATAATATTTAATAAAAAATAAAATAGATATTTATAAAGTAAAAATGATTGTTTCAGCTGTTTCAATTATAATTTTAGTGTATCACCTATAATTAACTATTATGAGTCATCTAAGTATTTAAAAATTGATAATATTTATTTTATAAAAGGTGAAATAAACATAAAATGATAAATTAATTCTTGATATTTTAAATTAATTTGAGATCTTATGTGAGGCCACTTAAAAAATTTTCACAAGTATTTTTTATAGCAATTTTGTTATATCACTTTTAATTAGTCATTATGAGTTATTCAAAACATTCTGATTTTTCTATTTCAATCGTAATATTTGGTTTACTCTCAAAATTATATTAGTGTCATTTAAAATATTATAAATTACAATAATTAAAAACTTAAATTACTTTAAAAGTCTAAATTTACCATCAATACCAAAAAAATTTAAACAAGAAGAGTATTATAAATTACAATAGCAAACAATTTAAAATAGTAAATTACAACGACAAAAAAGTACTATAGATTATAATATTTAGCGATGTCATATTAATTAGGATAAAGGGATATTACTTGAAAATTACTTTGAAAGTCGTATAAATTTAAATTATAATAATTAAAAACTTCAATTACTTTGAAAGTCTAAATTCTCTATTAATACTACGAATGTTTAAATAAGAATAGTATTATAAATTACAATAGCATATAGTTTAAAATAGTAAATTACAACGTCGAAAAAGTATTATAGATTACAATAGTTATCGATGTCATATTAATTAGGATAACGGGATATAACTTGAAAATTACATTAAAAGTCGTATAAATCATAGTATAATTAACAACTTAAAATATCTAAAACTATATATAACAAATCTAATTGTCTTAGATATTAATCAGTGTCATATAAATTTAAATAAAAAAATAACATATAATATTTGAAAAGTAGCACATTGGACCCGTGCTGGCATGGACTCCAATATCTAGTATATATAAAAGAGGGAGTTTCACTAGCTGAAGCAGCGGCAGATCAACATGCTTGTTTCCGCATTTGAGGGTATTTTGATAAATTTATATGAAATTGCTATGGGTTAAATTGATCCACTAACATGCCAGCACCAATTGTGTTCTTGAAATGAACACCACCCCACTTCAACAATCCATTTGAATTGGATTAAAATAAAAAAAATTGAATTATCAGTTCCATACTTAGAGCATATTTCCATTTAATTCATCAGAGAACATTAGCCCCAAAACTTCAATAAATACATGAAAATTCCCACTTAATTCATCAGAGAACACTAGCCTCAAAACTTCAATAAATTCATGTTGTCACACCCCTTTTTTACGTACTCCAAGAAGAGATTTAGTTTAAAGTCCGAAAGGGTTTTATTATTTAAGTGACAAGAAATGAAAATTTGTTTCGAAAAAGGATTATTTACATTTTTTATTCAGAGTCGCCACTTGGCATAATCCGGTGTACCAAGTCACCTTTGGAAAATCCTTTTCGAAACCATTTGACTCTTAAACTAGTTTGCGAACAGAGACTCTGGCTAAGGAATTCTGTTGACCGAGGGGAAGGTGTTAGGCACCCCTCGATCCCGTGGTTCAACCACGGTCGCTTGGTAGAGTGTATCAACTATTTTGGCATTACGGAATGTATAAACCACACAAAAGCACGCAAAATAATCAAACAAAACAAAACAATCCGAAATGTAAAGTCCAGTCCAATTATTACAACCCGAAATAAAAAGAGACTGAAAGTAAACCTACGCTAATCCTAAACTGATGCTCTACCCGACGCCTCGGGCCTTCACCACGAACATCCTCCGGGTACATGACCCCTCGGGGCATTCCCCGGTGAATAAATATATACAGATATTTCGGGGCATTCCTCGGCCAAATTATACAATTGAATTTTTTGTACGGTAAAACGAACCATTCACGCACATATTGTTATTTCCAAATTTGACTATCCGGCCTACATTTGCCTATCCAAGTTCAACATATCACAATTCTATCGTGTTTAACATTATCCATGCATCAAAATTAATAAACATTTATTTTAGCAATTTTTAATTCCCACCCCCAAACAATCAATCTTAATTCTCCAAACAAGATATCATCTCATCACATAATCCATAATCAATCCACAATCAAGGGAATTAAAATACCAAACCAGAAAAAACAATTCACATCATCATGAATCAACCGACACACAATATTAGAATCAACGCATCGGATACCATTAACAATAAAACAAAAGAGGTAAAGAGTAGAATTAGACCTCGATGATGACTTTTCCAGATATCAGTCAATCAATAAATGGAATCCGCGCACCGAAGAGCCTCGAATCAGACCCCAACAACGAAACTAATCCAACTTTGATATACCCCGACCCAAACAGCGAAAACAGCCTTGATTCAAAACTTTCAAAGAATACTGTTTGATAAAATAAAGAAACCCGCTTTCTGATAACCTCGACTTTGACCTCAATAATGAAACTCTGTAGCCAACTCGATATCGGGAATAGCAACTCGGACAGATTTAACCCAAGAATGAAGAAAGATCAAAAGAAAACTGAGATTGAAAATATGAAGAAAACCTGAAAAGAAACTTGTATAGACGACCAACCAAATTAGACGTGAGAACAAGATAAAACTCGAGTGGTCGGAGATCAGGCAAACTCAACGGCATCAAGAACAACGAAAAATGGATCGGATTCCAGCGAGATGTCATCGAATTCACTGTTTCGAACACTTCTCGACTGATCTCAGTCCATCGTTCGCTTTTTTTCTACTCAAACTACAGGGATCGACCTTTTTTACTTGAAACTCCGGTGGGTATGCATATAGAGTGTGTAAAAAAAATGGAGATGCAACCCAGTGTATTCGTTGGTGAGGATATATCTCAGTCTCAAAAAAATGGGAGTGTGTGGAGTATTTAGTTATTCTAGATGAGAGAAGACTGTGGGTCCCCCTAATTGTATGAGGCGTGAATTTTGCTCTCCCCCTTCTCTGTGAGTGTGTATATATATAAAATGGTCCACGGGTAGGGGTAGGGGGTAGGGTAGGTGGAGTAGGGTAGTGAAGTGGGTTATTTTGATTGGGTAGGTTGTTAGGATAAGATATAGGGGTTAGGATAGGATTTGTTAGGGAGTTTGTTATTTTTTTATATTTTGTGAGGGTATAATAACATGGATGAGGGTACACGGTAGGATAAAGTAAAAATGGGTAAAAGTGAATAAAATTGAACTTTAAGAGGACGAAATCACGTGTCTACATCATGCCCCCTTTAGATGTAAACACATGGTGTTTTCATACAAAGCAGTAGACAACGAGGCGAAATTTTGTCCTGACCTTTATTTAAAAGCACGGAGCAAGAGGAAGGAGGAAAACCAGGTCTTGACTTAGGACATCCTACCTACCCAAGTTATGAGGGGATCAAGTGACAAATACCTCAAAGGATTGGAAGGAGGTGGACTATACCGAGTTGGAGAGTCGAGTGAGGTTCCATCAAGGTTCCGGTTCGCGGCTCTGTCATTACATCAAAAAAATGAAAATTACAAGTTAAATCATAAATGAAATTACAAAATCCTATCTATACAGCTTTTGTTGGCTCTTGACTCGACTTTTATCACCCTATTCTTCAGGCGGGCTCCTGACTTGCAATCTCCTTCAACTTGTTGCTTGGCATTCAATTGCTTCGCTTTGTTTCTTGACTTTTCGTTTCTTCACCCTATTCTCCAGGCGGGCTCCTGACTTGCTAGTTCAGCACTTTGTTGCTTGACTTTTCGTTTCTTCAAACTATTCTCCAGGCAGGCTCCTGATTTGCTATTTCATCACTTTGTTGCTTGACTTTTCGTTTCTTCACCCTATTCTCCAGGCGGGCTCCTGACTTGCTATTTCATCACCCTGTTCTTCAGGTGGGCTCTTGAAACCCAAAATTAAAACTAGAATGAAAATTATCCCAAACAAAAATTATAGTAAAGTAGTATTTCATTTGAAAGCGTGGTCCCATTTTTCAGGAGGGTCCTGAACAGAAAGTAAAGTCCCATTTTTCAAGAGGGTCCTGAACATAAAGTAAAATCCATTTTTCAGGAGGGTCCTGAACATAAAGTAAAATCCATTTTCAGGAGGGTCCTGAACATAAAGTAAATTCCCATTTTTCAGAAGGGTCCTGAACATAAAGTAAGATCCCATTTTTCAGGAGGGTCCTGAACATAAAGTAAATTCCCATTTTTCAGGAGGGTCCAGAACTGAAAGTAAAATTCCATTTTTTCAGGAGGGTCCTGAACATAAAGTAAAATCCCATTCTTCAGGAGGGTCCTGGACTGAAAGTAAAATCCCATTTTTTCAGGAAGGTCCTGAACATAAAGTAAAATCCTATTTTTTCAGGAGGGTCCTGAACATAAAGTAAAATCCCATTCTTCAGGAGGGCCCTGGACTGAAAGTAAATTCCCATTTTTCAGGAGGGTCCTGAATTGAAAGTAAATTCCCATTTTCCAGGAGGATCCTGAACATGAAGTACAATCCCATTTTTCAGGAGGGACCTGAATTAAAAGTAAATTCCCATTTTCCAGGAGGGTCTTGGACTGAAAGTAAAATCCCAAAGTAAATTCCCATTTTCCAGGAGGGTCCTGAACATGAAGTAAAATCCCATTTTTCATGAGGGACCTGAATTGAAAGTAAATTCCCATTTTCCAGGAGGGTCCTGGACTGAAAGTAAAATCCCATTTTTCAGGAGGGTCCTGAATTGAAAGTAAAGTCTCACGGATGTGCATTTCCAATGGTAGCTGAATTAAGTGAAGCGAATTTGCCCCTATTTCAACAAAGAAAATTTGTCAGTTTAAACTTAGTGGTGGCTTGCAGCTCTTGGCTTCTCAGGTATCTGCCCAGCACTCGTTCCTTTCATCTTTGTTCCAAATCGCTGACACTTGCCCTGTCTTGCCGCATCATCGACCCGGATCCAGATTGAGGGAAGTGAGTTCTGACTCGAACAATGGGCTTCCATTTTACCATGCCTCTGAGGTGCACCCTTTCCCGAATCTGAATGCTTCCATGAATCCAACAGCCTGTCGGTTGATAGACTTCCTTTGTTTCGTGTTGAATTACGATCATATTTATTTCATGTTCCGGTCCTTGGATTTTTCTCGTATAATTGGAAAGACTGGTAGTAAATTTTGAAATCCTTTCTCACTTGTTTTGACATAGACTTGACTTAAAATGTAAAGAAATGATGGTGACTTTTATTTTGATAAATGACATAAAAAGACAAAAAGCATGAATATGTAAATGAAAGAAAAGGGCAATGTCCCATATTCAAAAAGAAAACTTATCTGAATACGACAACCAACTCCAATGAGTATGACCTGCATTTTGGATTGAGCTACCTGATCTTCCTATCCAAACTCCCCATTTGTTGTTGAGTTCATGCCTTTGCTGCTGATCCTCTTCTTCAAATCCATTGGACTCATATATCACATTCGATTGACGACATCTTAAAAGACTTTCATCAATAAATCACTTTCTTTTCACTTTTCACTTTTCTCTTGAACTCTCCATCGCCTTACGGTGCCCGTGAGGGTTTTCACCAATAAGACTCTCTCATTTTTATTTCTCTCCACTCACCATCGCCTTATGGTGTCTGCAAAGGTTTTCACCAATAAGACTCTCATTTTCATTTCTCTCAACTCACCATCGCCTTATGATGCCCACGGGGTTTTCACCAATAAAACTCTCTCATTTTTGTATTTTTTTCCTGATTTCTTATGCTGAGGGAGACAAGTGGTACCTCACAATGTATCATCATATCCATTGCATGCTTAGCCTTAACATTATCAAAAATTGATCTGAAGGACTTTCTTTGGTTGTAACTTGGCTTTTGGTTAAGGTTAGAAAAGATGGTAAGGGGCTCAAACGATACTTGAAGTGGGGGGTGGGACTTACAACTTTTGGAATCGACTCAAACAACACATTAACTCATGCCCTAGTTTTGTTGACTGGGTGAATCTTAAATCTTTATTTGGTTGGATCGACCCAAAATAGGGCAGCCTACATATCTCACTCCCGAGAGAGGAGAATCAGGTCGGACGTAGTTCCATCAGCTTGTTCTTTGTTTTGATTTGATTTTTTTCTTTTATTTCCGAACTCTTTCTTTTATTCTTATTTTCTTGACATTTATCTTTGATTCTATTTTGATTCCAAAAGAGGGATATGAAAGAAAATTAAAACGAAGCTCAAACGGGTAAACAAAGGATGACATAATGTTGGGATAGAAGAATAAAATGTCTTCATCATATCAATCTTAAAAGATGCAAGTACTAAACATGCAATAAAATCAACAAAGGATCAAATATCATACATAATATCTTTTGACCACATCAGCATTGATAGCCATTTCTGCCATTTTGCCTTCAATATCTGTCAAATATAAGGCTCCATTGGGCAACACTTTCTTCACAATGAAAGGACCTTGCCAGTTAGGGGAGAACTTGCCTTTCGCTTCAACCTGGTGAGGAAGGATACGTCTCAATACCAACTGACCAACTTCAAAATTCCTAGGACGGACCTTTTTGTTATATGCTCGAGCCATCCTCCTCTGATACAACTGGCCATGACACACAGACGTTAGCCTTTTTTCCTCTATCAAACTCAAATGTTCCAGTCGGGTTTTTACCCATTCGTCATCATCAATCTCTGCTTCTACAATGACTCGAAGAGAGGGAATTTCAACTTCCGCAGGGATGACTGCTTCTGTCCCATACACCAATAAATATGGAGTTGTCCCTGTTGAAGTGCGAACAGTGGTACGATACCCTAGCAATGCAAACGGCAACTTTTCATGCCACTGTCTAGAACCTTGTACCATTTTTCGCAGTATCTTTTTTATATTCTTATTGGCGGCTTCTACAGCACCATTGGCCTTTGGGCGATATGGAGTAGAATTTCGATGTGCAATCTTAAACTGTTGACATACTTCTTGCATCAAATGACTATTGAGATTAGAAGCATTGTCTGTAATGATCATCTTTGGAATTCCAAATCTACAAATGATATTGGCATGAACAAAGTCTACCACAACCTTCTTTGTCACTGACTTGAAAGTTACCGCTTCTACCCACTTTGTGAAGTAGTCAATGGCTACCAAAATGAATCTATGTTCATTTAATGCCTTTGGCTCAATCGGTCCAATCATATCCATTCCCTAAGACACGAACGGCCATGGAGCGGCCATTGCATGCAACTCAACAGGAAGAGAACGTATCAGATCGTCGTGCACCTGACATTGATGACACTTTCGAACAAATTGAATAGAATCCTTCTCCATAGTAAACCAGTAATAACCTGCTCGAAGAATCTTCTTTGACAAGACATGACCGTTCATATGCGACCCGCATACTCCAGAGTGTATTTCAACCATGATTTGCGAGGCTTCTCTTGCATCTACATACTTCAAAAGTCCCAGATCTGGGGTTCTCTTATATAAGATTCCCCTACTTAAGAAAAATCCACTAACCAAACACCTAATAGTCCTCTTTTGATCGTTGGTGGCATATGCTAGGTATTCTCCTGACTGAATGTACCGCTTGATATCCAAGAACCAGGGTTCTCCATCAGGCTCTTATTCAACCGCATTACAGTAAGCATGCTGATCACGACTCTGTATATGCACTGGATCGATGTAGGCTTTATCAGGATGTTGGAGCATTGAAGACAGAGTGGCTAAAGCATCAGCAATTTCATTATGAATCCTTGGAATATGTCTAAATTTTACTAACACAAATCGTTGACATAGCTCCTGCAAACATTGTCGATACGGGATGAGCTTCAAATCTCGCATCTCCCAATCGCCTCGAATTTGATGGACGACAAAATCCGAATCTCCCAACACCAATAATTCTTGGACTCCCATATCAATAGCTAACCTCAAACCAAGAATGCAGACTTCATACTCTGCCATATTGTTAGTACAGTAGAATCGAAGTTGTGTTGTTACCGGGAAATGTTGTCCCGATTTAGAGATAAGAACCGCACCTATTCCGACTCCTTTCATATTGACAGATCCATCAAAGAACAACTTCCAACCTGGATCAGCATCTATAACGACTTCATCGACACACGACACTTCTTCGTCAGGAAAATATGTCTTTAATGGCTCGTACTTTTCATCGATGGGATTCTCAGCAAGATGATCTGCCAAGGCTTGGGCTTTCATGGCAGTTTGAGTCACATATACAATGTCGAACTCAGTAAGCAATATTTGCCACTTCGCCAATCGACCTGTCGGCATAGGCTTCTGAAAGATATACTTCAAAGGATCCATGCGGGAGATGAGATAAGTAGTATAGGATGAGAGATAATGCTTCAACTTCTGTGCTACCCAAGTTAGGGCATAACACGTCCTTTTAAGAAGAGTATACTTGGCCTCATATGTGGTGAACTTCTTGCTAAGATAATAAATAGCCTGCTCCTTTTTGCCTGTGACATCATGTTGAACCAGGACACAACCGAAATAATTGTCCATGACTGATAAATATAATATCAAAGGCCTACCAGGCTCCGGGGGTACCAGCACTGGCGGATTTGACAAATATCTTTTGATTCGATCGAACGCTTCCTGACATTCTTCAGTCCATTTTTCCGCAACACTCTTTTTCAGCAACTTGAATATGGGCTCACAAGTGGTTGTGAGTTGAGCAATAAACTTGATAATGTAGTTCAGTCTACCAAGAAAACTCATCACCTCCATTCTATTCTTGGGCGGGGGCAAATCCTGAATGGCTTTGATTTTCGAGGGATCCGATTCAATTCCCCGACGGCTGACTACAAACCCCAACAGCTTTCCAAATGAAACTCCAAATACACATTTTGCCGGGTTGAGTTTGAGATTATACCTGCGAAACCTTTCAAAGAACTTTCTTAAATCTTTAACATGGTCGGCCTGACTTTTTGACTTAATAATCACATCATCCACATAGACCTTAATCTCCTTATGCATCATATCATGAAACATAGTGGTCATGGCTCTCATGTATGTTGCTCCAACATTCTTCAAACCGAACGACATCACTCGATAACAATAAGTTCCCCATGGTGTGATAAAAGATGTCTTCTTCGCGTCTTCATCATCCATAATGATCTGGTGATATCCAGCATAGCAATCCACAAAAGAGGCAACCTCGTGTTTAGCACAGTTGTCTAACAAAATGTGGATGTTGGGCAGTGGAAAATCGTCTTTCGGACTGGCTCTGTTCAAATCACGGTAATCAACACACACTCAAATTTTGTCATCTTTCTTTGGTACGGGAACAACATTGGATAACCACATGGGATAGCGAGCTACTCGAATTACTTGGGCTTCAAGTTGTTTCATGATTTCCTCTTTAATTTTAATACTTACATCCGTTTTAAACTTCCTCAACTTCTGTTTGACAGGAGGGAATGCGGGATCAGTTGGCAATTTGTGAGCCACTAATTCAGTGCTTAAACCAGGCATATCATCATAAGACCATGCAAAAACATCCTTATAATCAATTAATGCTTGAATCATTCCATCTTTTAGCTGTGGCAAAACATGTACACTGATTTTAGTTTCCCTAACATCTTCTTGATCCCCTAGATTTATTGGCTCAGTCTCATTCAAATTAGGATTCGGTTTGTCTTCAAACTGTTCCAACTCTTTGCTTATTTCTTCTAGTGTTTTTTCTTCATTATATTCCCCATCCTGCTTCATTACATCTTGATTAGTTTGGATTTTAAGGTCAGGATGAAAATTCCACATGCATGTCATGTCAAGAATCAGCATAAAGAGAACTGTGTAAGAAAAGAAAAACAAAAAATATATTAGACACGAAACAAAAGGGACATTGCATTTCATTAAATAAAAAGATATGAGGGTTTAAACATAGATGCCAACATAACATAAACAAACTAAAATCCGAATTACAACCCTGAAATAGCTCGAATAAATAGAAAGAAAAACAAAATAAACTACCAAAACTCCCTCCTGACGGGGAGAGGAGTGACTTTCTAATTATTGAGCCGGACAGCTGGACCTATGAGTTGCACGTCTGCCATACTGGTACCTTTTCCTTCTTCAATCATATCAACTTCAATAAAAAGGTTTTGGAAGTCATCAACCAATTCAACTTCAAATTCCACATGCTTCGTGACACCGCTCTTAACAAATGATTCACTGAGTAGTGGCATTGGGCGAGGGAGTGACCATGTTTCCTTTTTCCTTCCCTTGGCTTTCTTTAGATCTTTAGCCGTAGGCTCAAATCCCAGACCAAACGTGCCCACGTTCTCACTTGGACATATGGGACAAACTATACCATGCAGAGACGCTCACAAACCCTTTTCTGGCTCAAATCCGTATTTCCAAAGTTCACTCACCATCATGATAGAAGCGGAAGACAATTGTGGTCCCGGTATAACCTGCCACCCAAGAATACGATTCACTGGCACTGTATCAAAAATTTGATAGATGAATGTCTCCTCTACGTTATTTGATTCAACAAGAGACAAGGGAGAATCTTCGTAGGCGGAAAAATCTCCTTCACCGTGAATAACCACTTCTTGCCTGTCATGCTCAAACTTAATCATTTGGTGCAGTGTAGATGCAACCGCCTTGGCCTTATGGATCCATGGCCTTCCCAACAACAGATTGTAAGAGGAGTCTATGTTCAGTACTTAAAACTCTATAGCGAATTCAACAGGCCCTATGGTCAACATTAGTTCTATTTCGCCAATGGAATTTGATTTTGCACCATTGAAAGCCCTGACACATACATTGTTGGGCCTGATCCTCTCTGTACTAATATTCAGCTTTTGCAAAGTAGAAATAGGGCAAATGTTTGCACCTGAACCTCCATCAATCATAACATGAGTGACATAGAAATCTTCACACTTCACTGTAATGTAAAGGCCCCGGTTATGCCCTGTACCTTCAACAGGCAATTCATCGTCAGAAAAGCTGATCCGATTGACCTCAAAGATTTTTCCGACCATTTTCTCAAGCTGGTTGATTGTAACCTCCCTAGGAACATATGCCTCATTTAATTCCTTCAGTAAAATATCACGATGCTCCTTGGAGTGCAAAAACAAAGATAAGAGGGAAATTTGAGCAGGGGTTTTCTTCAACTGGTCTATTATTGAATACTCTGGCAGTTTCATATTTTTCAAAAACTCTTCAGCTTCTTCTTCGGTGATAGGCTTTTTGATAGATGACGGTCCACTCACCGTCGGCTTGGACTTTCTTAAGCTTTCAGGCACGAAGCATCTTCCTGACCTAGTCAAATCCCCTACCTCATCTACATCTTCCACTACTTCTTTCCCATGATATGTCATCACAGTCCACCCATAATTCCAGGGAACCTTTTTCGTATCAACTATCGGAGGTTGGGTCACCGATTTGAGGACAATAGGCGTTGCCATTGCTCCTTCCACCGTCAAGATGGTCTAACTCAGAGCTCCTACCACTGTCAACTTAGGTTTATCCTGACTTAAATCAACATACCTTCTGGCGCCGTGTACTGTGATCAGGGGTTTCTTTGTGCTTTCCTGGGCTTTTTCTTCTCTCATTCCTTCTCGGTTCAATGACATTGCTTTCAAAGACTCCGCTACGTTCACCGATTTCTCCTCAATGGTCTGTATCTTGACAATAGGCTTATAACCCCTCGAAGACTCTTTCCCATCATATATCAATTCTAATATATTGGCTTCAGCATGGGTTACCAGCGGATTCTGGTTAATGTTTGGACCCTCCGGGGCCTGGACCAGCATCTGATTTGTGTCAATTAAATCTTGGACAGCTCTCTTTAAATTCCACCATTTCTCGATATCATGGCCTGGCATATCAGAACAGTACGCACACCTTAAAGAATAATCGAGATTCCTCGGCGGTGGATTTAAAAGCCATCCTTGAATTGGGCTTAAGACCTTCAACTTTCTCAACCTATCAAACAAGCTAGCATATGACTCCCCAAGAGGTGTGAATTGATTTTTGACCGCCTTCTCTTTCCTATACTCGGGCCTAGGTTAAAAACTGGGTCTGGAAGGGTTTTGGTAATTTGGTGGAGCGAATTGGCGATTTTGTGGGGCTTGCGCGCGCCACTGCGGTTAAAAAGGGGTTTGGGCATATGGCTGCGTGCTATATACTGGGTACGGGGGTGGTGAAATGGAATATAAAGGGTTTTATGGAGGGTAGTAATGGTGGGAAGGAATATATGGAGATTGGGCGTAGACTTGGGCTTGGGATTGGGGATAGGGGCGAGGTGGTCTTTTGGGATAGGAATGGGTTCCAGCTACGACAGTCGCCACGTCCTCTTTCTTCTTTTTACCTCCAAATGCGCCAGATCCACCTTGAATCGCTTGTGTGGTGGCTTTTAATGCGGCAAAACTCACTATTCGGCCGGTCTTAATTCCGTTCTCTATCATTTCCCCCATTTTAAGGACTTCCATAAAAGATTTTCCCATTGCTGGAAGTAAATGTTGAAAATAGGTCTCATCCTGCTCCTGAATGAAAACTTCTACCAACTTACTTTCTTTTATTGGAGGCTTTACCCTGGCGGCCTGTTCACGCCATCTTATCGCGTATTCCCTAAAACCTTCAGTGCTCTTTTTCTTCATGTTGACCAAGGATTTTTCGTCCGGAATCAGGTCGATGTTATACTGAAAATATTGAACAAATTCAGAAACCAAATCATCCCAGCTGTTCCATTTATCGATATCTCGATCGATAAACCATTCTGAGGCCAGATCTGAAAGACTCTCGCCAAAGAAGGCCATGAGCAGTTCTTCCTTTCCTCCTGCAGCCCTCAACTAGTTGCAATAACGTCTTAAGTGTGCCACGGGATCACCGTGTCCTGCATACTTCTCGAACTTAGGCATCTTAAACCCCGGGGGAAGGTTGATGTCTGGGAACATGCAAAGATCTTTATAGGAAACACTCCTATAATCTCTGATTCCTTGCAAATTCCTCATAGCTTGTTCTAAACTTTTCAATTTCTGGGCTATGATATCCTGTTCCTCTGCTGCGACAGGTTTCTCCGTATCAAATGGAAATGCAGGCGGCTCTGTGTATCCATACGGTTCATTCATTTGCAAAGTAGGCTCAGGGGCATAATACTGACTATCTGGAACCTTTAGTACTGGCTCACTGGCAGACCTAGGAAGCCTCATTGTGGGACGCATAGCATATATGGGAGTTTCATGTGGTGGCGGAGCCACGAATACCGGTGTGATCGGTGGCGCTGGCTGAGCAGCTTGTCTTGATTGGGGAGCTGCCAAGGGCACACCAGAATTGCTAGGATAATAATGTCGCGGAGTGAATCTTGGCGCGTGCTCAGGTGACTCAGTAGGAGAAGAGAATTGTGCCTGAGAGAGCGGTGGACAATTAGAGATATTCCCAAGACCTTCAGGGAGCGGAGAAGGAGGCATTCCGCTGGCCCATGCCCGGTGCAAATCTATCAATTGTTGCCTGAGCCTTACTACCTCATCATTGTGTTCTGAACTTTCTTCCCTGTGATCCTGATCCGGGTCAATGAGCGAATTTTCAATCTCCCTGCTAGCCATGGCGAGCATTGCTTTGGATCTAGTGAAGTATGGGTGACTAGCCAGAGTGCTGCAAACCTACCACTGTTATCTGAAAGAACATGCTCATCAAAGACGACATCCATTAGGATTAGGGCACACAACAAGCATGGGAATCACATTGGTAAAATTGTCCTAAATTCATGTTCATTTCTACCAGCTTTTGAGGGTAGCGAGGTCATTTCAACATCATCCCGATTTTTATCTACACTCTATTTTTTTTTATTATATTATTATTATTATTTTTCGTATCCATCTCTATTCTTTCCACTTCTCTCGTTATCTACCTTTATTTTATCATTCTTTATGGCTTTTGTTTTTTCTTTAAAAGAGGAAAAATAATGAAAAACAACGAAACAAAATGATTAGATCAAACCCAAAAGTAGGTTGCCTACGTATCATGTTGTACATGAATCAGATCTTGCGTAGTTCGGGCAACATGTGCATAAACATCACTCACTTTTTTTTTTCGAAAACGAAAATAAACAAACAAAGGAAAGTCATAACATCAAAACATTTTGAAGAAAGAAAACAACAAAAACGTACAAAAGTTTGGGACCACTTTAAAACTGAACAACAAATACGAAACAAAATTATAGACCCTAAGACGACATAGGTGAAATTACTAATAAAGACTCTAATACCAAAAACAACTTGACTTTGACTTAAAGCAGACACCACCCTACAATGACAGACACATAAAAGACTCAACTGAATAAAGATAAAAAATGCTCTTTCAGACTGGTGCTCTGCGTGATGACCCTGGCTGAGATGGACCTGCATGTGAAGTTCTTTTTCTCCCATTTAAACTTTGTAGCATCTCCTGTAAACACACCTTGATATTTGGGAAGAAGCTTCGAGCCCGTATTCCTGCCTCATGAGGAGTGCACTTGGAAAGATTATTCTGACACCTTTCTACCGTCTTGAACAAATCTGCTAACTGAACTCTCAGTGTTTCCACTTTGGACCCTAGACTTTCATCCTGATGGTCGTCTACTATGAATTCCTCCTGTATTCTCCCTCTAAGCTACGCTGGTAAAGGTTGACTGATACCCCGAGGGATAGATTGAAGCCAGACACCATATCCCTGAGTGTACCCTGGATTATCCAAACTTTCTTTGAATGTGTCCACACCTAGCTTTGTCGCATGCTTCCAAAACTGCTCGTACTTGCTCTCACCTAAGGCTTGGTCCTTGAAGTACTCAACATCCTTCAGAAGATCCACTGCTGGTGGCACGTCCTGTAGCCTACCCAACTGGTGCATTACCCTAGAAGGACTGTATGGTCTAGTGCAATTGAGCCCTAACATGAATAAGGGGAGCTATGTCTGATAACCCAACAAGATTATGTTCGGTCGAAGCCACAGATAAGTCCACAAAATGTTATCCTCGGTTCTTGATTCAAGAAATTCAATCCAAGCCTCGAATCCCACGGGTAGCGAGAATTAATCCAAACGCAACCTGGAGTCCATGGCTTTCACTCGATTGGGAATACAACGATCTACCACGTCTGGTCTAACTAAAGAAGGCGCATGCAAATGCTTCATTATCCATAACTGCAATATCAGGTTACTGCCCTAAAAAAATCTCATTCCCCCCTTCACTTCGGTTAAAGCCTTATATATTTCAGTTAAGATCATGGGTATGAGAGTGAACCTGCTCTTCTGATTAACGCCCTTGTCGTTTTGATCCTTATGAAATAGAGCCATCACCACAGATTGCAAATGGGTATTAATAAATCTTTCTTCTAGTGGAAACACTAAAATGCCTAACAAAGCGAGGGTGAAGACTTCAAGACGCTTTCTCTCCCACTTCTCCTTAGTCATATGAAATTCATTCCAAAAATAATTGAAACCTTCTGAGGGCCCGAATCTAGCGAACAAAAAGTCTAAGGAAACCCACGAATCACTTAAACAACCCAAACGTACACCCTTACTTTTTAAACCACAAGACTGCAAAAATCTCACGCCAGTATGATTTCGTGCTCGGATCATATCCTTCTCGATATAGGGCAAATGCAACAAACCGAATATTTTTACCAAAGTAAGAGTCATTTCACATTCCCCAAACCTGAACACCAAACTACTTGGATCCCAAAAGGTCAACAAAGCCTCTATTAAATCTGGACGAGGGGTAATATGCAGAAGTTCTGTAAGATCACCTAATAGTTTAATCAGTTTTTGCTGATCAACATAGTTAAACATTTCCCACCACTTGATTAACTTTTTGGGCACCTTGACAACCATCAGAACTCTAGACTTGGGGGACGAATCCATCCTGTAATAACACATAAGACATTATCTCAAAAATTCGACAGGAGTAGAAGATTCCCAACCCTTGGGATTTTTGACGCAAGCACATGTCGATGGGACAGACCACATTCATGACTCCAATTTGCCGAACAGAAGTACTGAGCGAAATCAGTCTACTTGGCAAACAACTCTAGAGTACGAGGCGAGAGACCTAGGCTAATAATAAGACAAAGGCCAACACAAAGAATACCGGACCCACCGAGGGTTGCCTACGTATCCCAATCCGAGGGAAGGGAATCAGGTATGCGTAGTTCATTCAGATTAGACAATTAACGATTAACTAATAAATTGATCCTAACTTAAGAGACATAACCCAAAACAAACGAAATAAAACTTCTTTTTTTTTCAACTAGACACTTCACCTAAGACTGACACCACCAATTATGAAGAAAAATCTTTTTGGTATTTTTGTTTTTGACAAACAAGTAGAAAAGGCAAACAAAATTCTCTTTTTTTTCATTTTTTTTTGTTGAACTTACGGTACTTTGAGAAGATAAATGCAAAACGTAAAAAAAATCTTTTTGAGTTTTTGGATTGTGAAGAACAAAAACCATAAAGAACTCTAAAATAAACTACGACACTCCTTTTGATTTATTCTTTTCGACTCACTTTTCTATTTTATTTTATTTTTGTTTGTTGCCTACGCACCTTACTCCTAACAAAATATTTTTTTTTTCCAAATCAGTCCGTCAAATGACCACGTTACCCTTAAAGATGCAACAGTTAGCACGTAGGAATGCTTTAGAGGTGAGTCTCCTACAAAGGGCTATGTGGGTCCCGCTAGGTCTCAGTATGATGCACATAAGCATGACCTAAAGGCTGACCTACGTTGTGGTTCACTAACAAGGCTGTTCGGGGAAGCGTATGGTCGATAGTGGCTGCTTTGCTTTCCACCTACTCCATAACACCGACGGCTCCCCCCATAAAATAAGGATGACTCAACTAAAGGTCGTGTACAACACGTGTACTACGGACTTGTTGCAGAAAGAAGGTCTGGGGGTAGACACATGATGCCAGATATTAAAGCGGTAACATATAGGATAAATACTGTACACAAAGAGCACGATAACGCACAACAGTGATAACAATAACACAAATAATAATCACAAACAATATTTATACACCCATAATGTCAAACAAAGTCGATACGACTCCAAAAATAAGACCGAATTCTGAAAAGGTCCCCAGCAGAATCGCCAAAGCTGTCACACCCCTTTTTTACGTACTCCAAGAAGAGATTTAGTTTAAAGTCCGAAAGGGTTTTATTATTTAAGTGACAAGAAATGAAAATTTGTTTCGGAAATGGATTATTTACATTTTTTATTCAGACTTGCCACTTGGCATAATCCGGTGTGCCAAGTCACCTTTGGAAAATTCTTTTCGAAACCATTTGACTCTTAAATTGGTTTGCGAACAGAGACTTCGGCTAAGGAATTCTGTTGACCGAGGGGAAGGTGTTAGGCACCCCTCGATCCCGTGGTTCAACCACGATCGCTTGGTAGAGTGTATCAACTATTTTGGCATTACGAAATGTATAAACCACACAAAAGCACGCAAAATAATCAAACAAAACAAAACAATCTGAAATGTAAAGTCCAGTCCAATTATTACAACCTGAAATAAAAAGAGACTGAAAGTAAACCTACGTTAATCCTAAACTGATGCTCTACCCGACGCCTCGGGCCTTCACCACGAACATCCTCCGGGTACATGACACCTCGGGGCATTCTCCGGTGAATAAATATATACAGATACTTCGGGGCATTCCCCGGCCAAATTATACAATTGAATTTTTTGTACGGTAAAACGAACCATTCACGCACATATTGTTATTTTCAAATTTGACTATCCGGCCTACATTTGCCTATCCAAGTTCAACATATCACAATTCTATCGTGTTTAACATTATCCATGCATCAAAATTAATCAACATTCATTTTAGCAATTTTTAATTCCCACCCCCAAACAATCAATCTTAATTCTCCAAACAAGATATCATCTCATCATATAATCCATAATCAATCCACAATCAAGGGAATTAAAATACCAAACCAGAACAAATAATTCACATCATCATGAATCAATCGACACACAATATTAGAATCAACGCATTGGATACCATTAACAATAAAACAAAAGAGGTAAAAAGTAGAATTAGACCTCGATGACGACTTTTCCAGATATCAGTCAATCAAACGACGGAATTCGCACATCGAAGAGCCTCGAATCAGACCCCAACAACGAAACTAATACAACTTTGATATACCCCGACCCAAACAGCGAAAACAACCTTGATTCGAAACTTTCAAAGAATAATGTTTGATAAAATAAAGAAACCCGCTTTCTGATAACCTCGACTTCGACCTCAATAATGAAACTCTGCAGCCAACTCGATATCGGGAATAGCAACTCGGACAGATTTAACCCAAGAATGAAGAAAGATCAAAAGAAAACTGAGATTGAAAATGCGAAGAAAACCCGGAAAGAAACTTGTATAGCCGACCAACCAAATTAGACGTGAGAACAAGCTAAAACTCGAGTGGTCGGAGATCAGGCAAACTCAACGGCATCAAGAATAACGAAAAATGGATCGGATTCCAGCGAGATGCCATCGGATTCACTGTTTCGAACACTTCTCGACTGATCTCAGTCCATCGTTCGCTTTCTTTCTACTCAAACTACAGGGATCGACCTTTTTTACTTGAAACTCCGGTGGGTATGCATATAGAGTGTGTAAAAAAAATGGAGATGCAACCCAGTGTATTCGTTGGTGAGGATATATCTCAGTCTAAAAAAAATGGGAGTGTGTGGAGTATTTTGTTATTCTAGATGAGAGAAGACCGTGGGTCCCCCTAATTGTGTGAGGCGTGAATATTGCTCTCCCCCTTCTCTGTGAGTGTGTATATATATAAAATGGTCCACGGATAGGGGTAAGGGGTAGGGTAGGTGGGATAGGGTAGTGAAGTGGGTTATTTTGATTGGGCAGGTTGTTAGGATAAGATGTAGGGGGTAGGATAAGATTTGTTAGGGAGTTTGTTATTTTTTTGTATTTTGTGAGGGTATAATAACATGAATGAGGGTACACGGTAAGATAAAGTAAAAATGAATAAAAGTGAATAAAATTGAACTTTAAGAGGACGAAATCACGTGTCTACACATGTTACTCTTCAAAGTTTGATAATAATAATCGTTACTATTCATAAAATTTTCGACTGATCGAAGTAGAAAACGATAAGGTGGCACGACTATATCTGCTAACAATGGAAGATATACTCTGCCCATGTTTATGGTGGTAATATAATGACAAAACTAAGAGAGTGAGATAATAAATATGTGCAGGGGTGTTCTTGGGCAATAGTAGCCGGTTGAGGTGAGAACAGTGGAGGCAATGGGAAAATGTTCAGGAGAGTACGACGGATGGATGGAGTTGGAAGAAATGGAATTAGGTTATGGGTTAAGGTAAAGCAAAAATGAAATATTAGGAAATTGAAATGGGTCGTCCGATCAAATAGTGTGGACGATTGAGATTATTTGGGCCTGTTTCGGTTTATTGAATTGGGCCCACTGGGCTGGGTTAATTAAGGTCAACACAAAAAATTTATTTTTCCTTTTTATAAGATAGTAACATTTAAATATTTTTAATATTAATTCATAAAAATATAATACGCTTAGATTGTTAAGTTTTTTGGAGAGTTAGTTAATAATTCACTTGAATATTAATATCTCCTAATTCAATTTAACGAAATAACTATTAACTTATTAATTATTGTAAGTTATTTACGTATTAGAAAAATTAATAATATTTAGTAGAGAAAATGTATTATTTTTACCCTGAACTATAAACGACATTACTGAGATACATACCAACTTAAAGGGGGTCTTATTACCCCTGCACTAATTAAAATCATATTTTGGCAACCTTAAGGCCCACGTGACACATACGTGGCACACTGCGTAAATCAACATACTGAAAGTCCACGTAGGCACACGTATGTGCCACGTAGGCACTTAAGGTTGCCAAAAATATAATTTTAATTAGTCCAAGGGGTAATAGGACCCCCTATAAGTTGGGGTGTGTCTCAACAATTTCGTTTATAGTTCAAGGTTGAAATAGTACATTTACTCTATTCAATATAACAAGTAAAATATACATGTCTGACATGTCTGTTTCAGCTGTTTCAATCGTAATTTTATTATATCACCCCTAATTAATTATTATAATTCATCTAAGTATTAAAAAATTAATAATATTTAATAGAAAAAGTAAATCAGATATAAAATGATAAATTAACTCTTGATGTTTTAAGTTAAATTCACGTTTTATATGAAGCCCACTTAAATTTTTATCACCAATATTTTTTATAGTAATTATGCTATATCACTTCTTATTAGTTATTATAAGTTATTTAAAACATGTCTGTTTCGTTGCTTCATTGTGATTTTACTATTTCACCCTTAATTAATTATTATGGTCATGCAAGCATTAAAAAAATTAATAACATTATAAAAGAAGGTAAAATGGACACAAAATGATATGTCAACATAAAAAATTTCGTTGGCTATCGAGATTATTTTAGTGCACATAAATTGAGATGAGACAGAGGAAGACATAAAGTAAGTTACATTGCTGAAGCAGGCAGCAGGTCGACACGTCTGCTTGTGCTGCCTGCTTTATTTGCTTCAATTGCGATTTTACTATACCACATCTAATTAATTATTATAATTCATTTGTGTATTAAAAAAATTAATAATTTTTAATACAAACAAGTAAAATAGACATTTTTGACATGTCTGCTTCAACTATAATTTTACCATATCACCTCTAAATAGTTATTATAAGTCATCTAAGCAGTAAAAAATTAATAATATTTCATAAAAAAAAATAGACACAAAATGATATGTCAACATAAAGAAATTGATTAACTATCGTAATTATATTTAGTATACGTAAATAGAGATGGGACAGAAAAAGACATAAAGGAACATATATTATTTAAAAATAAGACAAACTGGGATCGAAAGAGTATTCATATCTTATTGAAAAATTATGTAAAAACGCTATAAATCACACAATTAACAACTTAAGAAATTCAAAAGATATAAAATATTTAGCCGACTCTCGAAATTATATCAATATTACTTTAATTGAAATAGAAAAAAAAGTATTATAAATCACAATAATTAAAAGCTTAAATTATTTCAATGATTGATTATCTAAATTTTATTTGTGTCACATCAATTGAGAAAAATAATAATATATGTTGGGCCCGTGCTAGCACGGGCCATCCACACTAGTATATATATATATATATATATATATATATGTATATATATTTATATACATACATATATATATATATATATACATATCTATATGTATGTATGTATATATATATATATGTATGTATATAAATATATATACATATATATATATATATATATGTATATATATATATATGTATATTTATAAGGATTAAAAGAAAACGTTTAACGCTGTGTGCATGTCAACACAATACAAGACTTGAGATGGCATTTTAGCTCTATATTACAAAGTACAAACTAATTCGAAGTTAATTAATAAACAAAAGATAATACAAAAGACATTATAAGGTCATCCACCTTGAAACATTGAAACTCAATGATACCTACCTATGTTAATCGACTCTCCAAAAATACTGTACCACCCACGTTGTCGGATCCTCAAAAAATGCACTGCTTTTAAAGTATCTAACATGTTCTTGACAACATTTTTGAAGAGTCTGAGCAATATAGGTACCAACTACCTTCGGCCCACATATCTTAATACCTTACCTACCACCTTTCACATGGAATACAGCACAGCATACACATCATTGGGGAGAGTTGGTTGTCTATTAGGAGGATTCCTTTGTGTCATCTTTACTTGATCTATTGTATTTCATGTGGCTCCTAACCAGTTTCCTGGCTGATATAACTGACATGAGGGATAGTTCATCGGGGAGAACCAAACCTGCTACTATTGCGGCCAAGAGCCTTGAATTTGACCCTGGAGCCTCTCTGTTAGCACCTTTCACTCCTAATAAGTTCAAGCAAGCTGATTGGGATGCAAGTTGAGTTCCTCCTCCTTTTGTACCCTCCCCGCCCCCACCCCCCACTCCGAAAAATTACAATAACATGCATAATAATTGCAACGAAGAAACTCAGGCTTCCATAAACACTTTTTAGTAGTAACAACAACAACGATTTAGAAAAAGACTAACTTGGGAGTAGAGAGGTTGTTTCCAATAGACCCTCGGCTCAAGAAAAAGACATTTGAAAACAATTTAGAAAAAGAAATAATGGCAATGAAAAAATCGTGACAAAATACTATAGAAAGATGACAAAGCATTTTGAAAAAAAAGGAACAAGAACTACAACAAAGGACTCATCTAGACGATCTTAGCTTAGTTTTTAGTACTAGTCTCATTAAATGGACTTGAGTAGTATAGTCAGTGAGGATTCATATAACCGACTGTAACTTACTTGGGATTTGAGGCATAGCTATTGTTTCAAAGACTGTTAAATGATTTAATTAGAATTATCACACGTATAAGTTTCAGGGGTGGAAAGATGGTGTACCAAGAATATAGCAATAACTGAATACATGTGAATGTTGTATGTTTAGTGGATACCTCAACTGAAGGCATGGTGACAGAAATATGGAGGTCCTGACCATCATTTACAGCCTTCATCATAGTGATGCAGTGAGAGCTCTCAATATTTTGAGCCGGGTCCTGGCCAGTGGCTATAAATATAGCTGAGACAATGTTGCTAGCATATGCATTGAAGCCATCAAGTTCACCAGCCATGGCGGATCCAGTGAGGTTTTTAAGAATGTTCAGCTCGACCAGAGCAGCAACCTCAGTTTTCAGAACTTTCTTCACCACCTCTTCCTTGATGATTGCCTCACAAACTACCGACTCTCCTCTCCCCTCAATCCAGTTGACTTCTTCTGGCTTCTTGTCTGAGCAATTGTTCCATGTCATAGTTCAGATAATTTCAAGCAAATAAGTGCCTCTGGATCAAGCAGTAACAAAAAAAAAAAGAAATGAGGGGAGCTATAACTATAGGCCTTTTGTCTTTATCAAACAAAACTAGCACGCTTTTTGTTACATTTATTCCAGAAAAAACAAATGAATTAGCATTTATTTTCTTCCACATAATGAATGTACTAATTTCCAGAGTATCAATTTCAGAATTTCTAAAATTAGTGAGCAAAAAGTAGTGTCGCTACATCAATCACAATAATTGTTGACTTTACATTAATATATGTGTGTGTATGTGTATCTGTATAACTCGAGCTGAGAAACTCACTGCTGAATAGTATGATCGAGCAGGTGGTTAAGTATGCGGAGAACAGAAAAAAGTTAACGCAATAATTAATAAGTGGAAGGTGGAATATCAGATATACCAATGATATCCATGTCGGGATACTCATTTTGAAGGTAATCAAGAACGTTTTTTATACCTTTGGAAACCATGTTCATTCCCATTGTATCACCAGTGCTAAGCTAAACCTCATGAATAGATTCTTTCCAGCTATTGCACAATGAATGTTCTCTAATCTGGCAAATCAATTTGAATCAAAGACAAAGTTATACAACTAGTAAACATAATATTCTCTGACATTCTGATTACAAAAAATATTTCGAGGAAATTTATGAAAACTACAGATATTGAGGAAACAAACAAATCTAATAAAATCATAAAGACCATGGTGGAAGTTCTAGAAAGGGAAAATAGAACTTGAAGAAAGATCAAGAATATTCACTAGTTGAAAACATCAGATAGTCTCAAAATTCATCAGATTCTCGATGAAGAACTTCAACTCTGCAGCTCTCTTGCACTGCCAAACCTAACTACTGGAGCTCTAGTCATCCCATCTCTTAACAAACCATTTGAGGCGCCACCAGAAACATAAATGGCTTTGCAACCCCTATTGGTACTAGCCACTAAGCATCCTTTTGTCGTAGCCATTGGCATGGAATACTGTTTCCCATCTCGCAATAGTGGTCCAGCTATTACTGCTGGTATTTGGACATACACTATTGGCATCTCACAACACTATCCGAGAATTGATTTAGAATCAAATCCGTCCAGTGGTAACCCTTTGTTGTCCTTGTAATGCCTCTTTACTAATAAATTAGCTCTTTTACAGTCACCCAATGTAACTTCCAATGAAGAGGACGGTGTTTTCCTTTCCACCACCAATTTTATAATCTCCTCATCGTCCACTAACTCGATTTGCTTAATTATCTGCACAATTTGATTATTTTCACTGTATGAAAATATGTAGTTACAGATCTAGTTGAGATATTTTATAGCTGGTGGAGCAACATATTTTCCATCATTACTTCCTTTATTAGAGATGATGGACTGAACAAACTCAACTCCAAAGAATCCCAACAAATAAGTAACAGAAGCGATCAAAGAATGTCGTCTATGAAGAAGAAAGTATACCACTAAGAAAATCATGGTGAAGAATAAACAATTTGTAAGGTATAAAAATAATGGAGGTTTGATTGAGGTCTTGATTATCGAGTTGGTCGGAAACAATGTCGTTAGAAGGGTCAAGGGGTTTTATAGGTGTTAGACCCCAATATTTTAACGATTGTATTTTGATATCTCCATCGTGTTTTATTACGATTTCTGAGTTGAATAATGATAAGGAATGTCAAGGAACCAATTTTGCATCATAATGCACACGCAAGTGTATGTGGTCACCCAAGTAGTAAAGTGGCCTTTTAAAGCCATATATCGATCCCACAGGAACTTGTGCTAAACAACAGTCTAATTCTAGTGTTACTAAATAGATTAAACAAGTTCAAATTGTAACCAAAAGAGTTTGAAATTTGAGCACTTAAAAGTAACAGTAAACAATTCAAAATTATAATGTGCTGGAGACAATAATGGGAAGAAATCCAAGGTTAAAGCACTACGAACAATCCTACTTAGCTATACAAGCTTGTTAGTTTAGTTGATTATCTTGGTTGTTGATTCACGGGGTTGATGACAAGATCATGGTCTTTTGAACCTCTAATCGTCTATCTAACTTAGCCCCACAACTACATCATTGAATAGGGATACTAGATCTAAGTTAAGGGCATTTATATGTCTTCCTTGTATATGAACCAAATGGGGCAAATTAGGTATATTCCTATCCTAAATGCAAATTTAACTTCAATTTATTGAAAGTTTAAGAATCCACTCTATATTTCCCACCATGTAATCTATTGTTCCTCCTTCCGGGCTCACAATAAAAATATATGTTTATCCTAAGGGTTGAGAATCCTTAGAATCATAATAAAAAGGATATATAAACAATCAATAATGATAATCAACTTAAAAAAAAAACTCAACTAAAAGCATAAGTCTTCATGTTCTTGGCCTCAACCCTAGACGAGGGTGTTTAGCCACTCATGGTCTTACAATGAATCACAAGAATGAAGTTCATGTATAAAAACCAGAAGTAAACTAAAGTAAATATGAAGAATCCTAATTGCAGCCTCCTCAAGTCTATTTTCAGCCCAAAAAGTCATCCAAAATTTTTACAATAAAAACAAAGTGTTCTATTTATATTAGGAGTGAAGTAGCTCGTTTTGGTGCCTTGGGTGTGGCACACTCATGTTGCTCCACATTTAGCGGTGTGGAACGCCCTTAAGGAAGATATACATTATTTTAGAATTGTTATTTATGTCTTGGGGTGTGGAATACCCTTATTTCAGAGGCTAGATGGCGTGGCACACCCATGGCCTAAAAAATTTCAGATTTTGTCATCGTTTAATCCACCCTTTTGCCTTTCCATTCCTCACTTGTGTGTGCTTTTCCAACATTATTAGACCTTTTTATGATCCCAAACATTCCTACAAACATCTCACATGGTCTCCTATTTCATTAAACACCATGAATTAGTGCATACAACACAATAGAATTCAACAAGATACACTAGAACAACACATAGCTCAAGCTAGTAACACTAGTTTTCTCGTCTAAACTCTAAGTGATCATTTTGATTCAAACTTGTTTTGAACACACCTTAAACATTATAAACAAGTATTTTAACACATAGATGCTTAATTATACAATTAAAAACTCATTACCCACACAATAAGTCCTCAAAACTAGTGTAAATGTGTGTACGTAATGACACTTAGGTGCATAAATCCACCTAAGATCACCACCCCACACTTAAAGACTTGTTTATCCTCGAATAAATCTTTAAATTAAGCATCCTTCAAGTAAGACTCCAATATTACTACTATAAGTAAGACACTTAAGCTATCACTTCAATGACTACACGAAGAGCTAGTTCCACATTAAGCAAGTCATATACATTTGAAAACTCATGAATACTACTTCAAAAAATCCTAACCTCAAGAATTGACTCCACCAAGTTAGAAAACTCATGCATCTTACTCAGTCAAAGAGATCATATAAGTTACCTAACTATTATCAAACATATGTCCTCACCATAAGAGAGTTATCCATATTCACTCACAGATATACAATTCATCACAAAAATGGATATAAAAATCAAATTACACTCGCTCTCAAAAGGAATTCACATGACACACAAGATGAACCATAGGCTTGCCCATAATGTAGTACTCGACTAATGTCATAATGTTGAGGTTCAAGATCAAGTAGGGTTTAGAGGGTTGTAATGTAGGCTAAGAGACGGGTAGGTACTACTCTGGTCAATAATAGTGACTATCTTCCCTAAGAACTTTAATACATCACTCTTGTCATTCAATTTCTCTCTAATCAACTAAGTTCTCACCACTTCTATCTTCCCACAGTCTTTTATTTTGCCCCATCTCTTTAAGATAATTCACATATAGTATGGAAGGAGTGTCCTCAATCAACACAAGCTTCACTTTTGATCAATTTCCCTCTTTTCATTACACCATTCTCAACCACAAAACATAAAATTTATACACACTAATAGCTACTATGTTCTTGGGGCTTCACTTTCACCTTTTTCCTTTTTCAATTTTACATTCCTTAACCATATTAATTTTTTTCAACTAAAGAGCTTAGGAGCTTTTGATCAAATTATGGTAAATCAAAGAATAAGAATAGACTACATATGAGGCTACCAAAGAATAGCCTAAAGGCTCAACGGGGATAACTAAGATTATGCAACAAGGGTAGACAAAACAAAGTATAAAACATGGAAATCAAATAAATGCCTATATCATCTCCTAAACTCAACATTCTTTATTTTGGTTCGCACACACCAGGGAAGTTCTAGTCAACAATATGCAACTAGGAATACAACAAAAACCTCATTCACACATGGCACATGCTCAAATCAAATAGAATCCCTATAGATTCTAGGCCAAGCAAGATCATGAATTCAACATTAAGCCAACAACACAAGAGTCATAAAAATGAGCCTAGGTATCTCAAAAATAGTCATTCAACACATTCAACATGCTTTTACATTCAAAATCAGTTGCATCACGCAATCATATATAGCAACTAGCACATCTCACTTATTCCTAATACAAAAAGTTTAAAATTTACTCCTAGAAAATAAAAAAGGATACCGAGTTCAAAGGGATTCCTAAAAAAAACAAAAAGAAAAATCAAGGGGTGGGTGAAGTGTGCCCCTACTAGACTGCACCAACAAAACCTAAACAAACAAAAAGAAAATCTTTTTATAATTTTTTTTTAAATTTAATCAAAAATAAGAAAAACAAATAAAAAGAAAAATCCTATAGCATACTTCACCATACCCAATCAGAAGATTTCCCACCCCACACTTAAAATCACGAATTTTCCCAAAGTTAATTAGAAGTAGAGATAGAAATACCTTAAGGCCTCTAGGCTTAGATAGTAGCATCTTAATAATCAAAAAGATCTGGTGGACCCCATACCCAGTATCTGTCATGCTCCTTAACGTATATATTTGGTACTCTGACTTTCCATCAACCTATGACTCAATAAAAACAAAAGTAATATAAAATAAAAACAAGAAAAACAAAATACCTACCTTAACTTATGTTGCCTCCTAAGGTGCGCCTGATTTAGTATCGTGATACGACTCACATCACTATTTCATGCATATTCCTTCAACCTCTTTCTTCTACTCAGAGGCCATCTTCTCACTTTTTTCTAACCTCTTGAGTGATTACTCTCAAGTTCTGTATCTTTTTCAATACTAGCTTTATCAGGCTCTTTCTCAAGTTTTTTATCTTCATGCTTAATGGGCGGTTTGGAAAACTCTATGAGAATATATAAAGATATCATCAGTGGTGTGCACTCCACTACCCCACACTTATCCATTTCCATAGCTGTGATCATACATAAATCCATATAGTATGAAGGTGGATTGAGTGGTTTGTATACCTTGAAAACAACCTCTTCATCATTAAGTATCATTGTTAAAGTACCCTCTCTAACATTAATTAGTCATCCTCCCATCGCTAGGAATAGACGTATAAGTATGATCAATACCCCGTCATTAACATCATAATCAAGAATAATGAAATCATCAAGAATAATGAACTTACCAACCTTAATAAAGACATCCTAGATAATTTCTTTGGGTTGCACTTTTATTTTATCTGCCATTTAGAGCACCATAGAGCATGGTCTCAGCTTTCCCAATCCAAGAGTATTGAAAAAAGATATGGGCATCAAATTTATTCTTATCCCTAAGTCAATCAAAGCATGGTCCACACCACTTTCACCCATTTTTATGGGGAGGGTGAAGCTCCCTTGGTCCTTAAGTTTTTTCAACATCTTGCTCATAACAACTGAGTTGCACTCCTCAGTAATTTCCACTATCTTAATATCGCCAAGTTTTTTCTTATTTGTAACAACATCCTTCAAGTACTTAGTGTACTTAGGCATACCCTGTAAAAAATCTAACAAAGAAATGTTAATGTGAAGTTCTCTAAATGCGTCAAAGAACTTAAAACAAGAATCCTCCTTAGACTTTCTAAAATTTTGAGGAAATAGTTGTAGTGGTCACTTTTTTCATGCTCAGCTACCTTTGTTTTTGGGTACTCTGACTTCTCTGATTTTATAGCATCTTTGGTTGCAACTTTCTTCTCTTCTGTTTGATGTAGGAGTAACTTTTCTTGTACCTCTTGATTTTTCCTTGGAGGTTCATCAATCAAGTATCTACGACTCCTCAATGTAATTTCCATTACCTACTTAAGATTCTCTGTGTTACTTGGCAAGCCTCCTTGAGGTCTCGTATTCTAAGCCTGTGCAAACTATCCCAACTATGTTTCTAGATTTTTTTGAGCAAGTTGTTGATTTTTAATTTCTGTATCCATATATTCTTGATTGGCCAGATATTCTTCAAGGTCTCTTCAATGTTACTGGCCTGTATGTTCTTCTACTAGTGAAATTACTGAGTCTGATTATTTCCCCATGAGTAGGTGGGCTAACTCTGCCATTTGTGATTGTAGTCATTACCATAATTTAGATTCTCTTCTATTATTGCCTACCAAGTTAACCAACTCTGAATTTTCTCCACATGAGTCTGTAGAGTGACCACTAATACCACAAATCTCACACCAAGACGGGGTCTGCTGTACTATATTTACTTCGGCTTGAGGTTGGTTTACCCCCAACTTGATGAACTGTCATCATTTGATTTTGCAAGGCTAACAATTGAGCAACCAAAGTTGTGACACTATCCACTTTAATCCTTTCAGTAGGATTTTCACTATATTTTTAAACATATCCCAATGTCATTTAGGATTACCTTGTGCAATTTAGTTTAAAAAAGTGTATTGCTCATCATACATTTTCTCTAGAGCCTGACCACCTGTATCTAAATCTATAAAAAAAATTTGTTATGATCAAGAGCTTCAACAAAAGTGTGAGAGAATAACTCATTAATTTTTTGTGGTGAAGGCAGTCCCTGAGAACAGATTTGAACCTCTCCCAAGCATGATATAAGTTCTCATCTTGATTTTTCTTAAAACTCAGAATTTCACTTTCTAATCTCGCCGTCTTTCCAAAAAAGAAAGAACAAAATAAGGAACTTCTTCGCCATCCCATGTAGTGAAGGAGTTTGAAGGTTCTACCTTCAATTATTTCTTTGTTCCCCCAAAAGTGAGAAGGGAAAGAGAGTGAGCCTCACATAGTTAGTAAAGACTCTGGTGGAAATAAAGGTGTCACTGATCTCAAAGAATTTTTGTAGATGGACTTGTGGATCTTCGTGTAAAAGGCTTGTGAATTACCCACTGCTATGCAGTAACTACCCCATATTCTTTTTGAGATGTAATCTACTTTAAAGTTTCGATATGCGTATGGCGGAGGTAACATTGGTTGAGAGCGGGATTGCCACTTCGCATACCGTCCTGCGAGCTGGTTGTTCTCCAGCCATTTTTGTAGGAATAGCTTTTTCCTATGGAACTTGCAGAATGCAATAGCGAAGTACTGTTTCTCTACTTAACTGATGTAAGCATCGCTCTGGTTAAGAATATGGTTCAACCAAATCTCTTTCCATTGCCAACTTACTTGAGATTTATACTTGTGCCTACAAGTTTAGAAGTTAAGATCAAGTTATTAGCACTTATGAAACAAAATAGCAAACTAAAATTAAGACAGTTGCCAATTTTTAAGTCACCAAAAATGGTGCCAAAAACTTATTGTGCCTTAGCACACACACAAGTGTAAGTAGTCACCAAAGCAGTAAAGTGGCTTTTAAAATCTATGTATCAATCCCAGAGAGACTTGTACTAAAAAATCATCTAATTATATCATTACTAAATAGATTAAGCAAGTGAAAATTATAACCAAAAGATTTTAAGATTTGGCCATTTAAAAGTAACCAAAAATAATTCAAAATTATAAAGTGTTGGAGACAATAATAGGAATAAATCCAGGTCCAGGTCACTACATACAATCCTACTTAGCTATACAATCTTTTTAGTTTAGTTAATCATCTTGGTTGTTGATTCACAGGGTTGATTACATGATTATGGTCTTCCGATCCCCTAGTCATCTATCTAACATAGCTCCACAACTACACCGTTGAGAGGGGATGCAAGAGTTGAGTTAAACACATTTATATGATTTCACACATAAGAACCAAATAGGGTGAATTAGGTTTATTTCTATCCTAAATGCAAATCTTAACTTCAATTCATTGAAAGTTTAATAACCTACTCTATATATCCCATGATCTAATTTATTGTTCCTCCTTCCGGGCTCATAATAGAAATATATGTTTATCCTAAGGGTTATAAATACATAGCATAGCAATAAAAAGGATATATTGATAGCCAATAATGATAATGAAACACCCTGGGTTCATGTCCTTAGAAATTTCCTGGGTTTTGGACTTTTTGGACATTATACGACTCACCATACCCGTCGTATGATGTGGGTATGGGTCAGGTGACCTAGTCGTATATTGTCCAGTGTTGGGTGGTATGGGTTGGTTAGTTTTTGTCCAAGGTACGGTTAGATCATACTAGTCATACCTTAGGGTATGAATGGTAAGAAATTAAGTCGTATCTTGCCCTAAGTTAAGCCTAGGTGAATCTATTCTACCTAGGGTACAATTTCATGGTACTAGTCGTGTGGTTGGGTACGGTTTGGCTTGGGTACTCATATGTTGGAAAGTGTTGGGGTCCAAGGTGAGGCCTAGGGTACGAGATAGGGTACCACTCTTACCATAGGGTATGGTTGGGGTAGGGTGGTCGTACTATCCTGCGAGAATTTTAAGTAGTTTAAGTTAGGGGTAATCTAGACATTTTCCCTCTTAATATTGTAAGTCCCCGCGACTTATATCAATCTTAGGAAATCATTTAACTGATTTTCAATATCTCAAACTCTCTTAAATACTCTCTAATTCTCTTAAGGCTCTTGGGTCAAGAAAGGCTAGGGTTTCATTCTTAGGAACAATTTGGGGACTTACAAGGGTGATTTCTCTCCATCATCCTCTTAATCTAAGGCAAGATACTCCTCCCTCATTATTATTTCCAACTAAAGGAATTTGTTATGAATTGTTTTCATGACATAATTGTTGTATGGTTTTGGGTTTTCAAATATATGTTGGGGGTTTTGGTTACAATGGTTGGTTATGGTTTTCCCATGTCTTTTACTTATGGTTTTCATATTATTATGGTGGTTTGAACATTTGGTTACATGGGAATGGTTAAATGGTACTAGGTTTTGTCTTTGGAAACACTATGTCCCCAACATGTTTGATAAAATGCCTATGAGAATGTTTTGGTTAAATTATTGGACTTTCATTGAACTATTGCATGACATAACTTGGTAATGGAACCGTAAATGGAATAAATGGTTTAAATGGTTTGGAATGGTTAAATGGTAAGGTCTTGGTGGTTATGGTTGATCTAATTGAAAGCCTTGTGGGGTACAAGGGAATCCCCCAAGAAAACTTAATAATGAACATCTTGTGGGGTACATGGGATTCCCCCTAGTCAACTTGATAATGTAATGTATGGGTACATAGGAATCCCTTTACTTAAAAAGGATGGCTTAGGACATTTCTTTCAAGATATAGTCGGTATGAATATACCACTACTTATAGCCTTGGTTAATAATAAATAGAATTAGTGGTTTGGTTGTATGGTAATGGTTTTAATTGGGCAATAATGGAGAGGTGTGATAGATAACCTCGAAGGTGTGAGTCTAATGGACGGACACTGGAAACTCGTGTTTGCCGACATGAGGATTGGTAATGAAGACCATATATGATACTTACGGGGTACATGGGAATCCCCTAAGTACACTTGTACATATGTATCATGGAGAATGAAGGGTACTTGGGAATCCCCTAATCCTATGGTATCTCTGGTTGGTGCGGCTATACATGTCGGGGACCGTTCAGGGGGTTACAGTGAACCCATATGGACCATGGTAAGTTATAGGATGGTTAATCTTCATATACCCAGGTCAATGGTTTTAAAGGCATTCTAAACCCGATTTCTTTTCTTGGCATGGATATATATGTGTGTGTGTGTATGTATGTATGTATGTATGGTTGTGAATGCATATGGTTAGTCTACTTAGTTTTAAAGGTTGGCATTGTTTTATCCTTATCTTGATTACTTGATAGCATTCATGTCACAGCCCAGATTAACGGATTGCGCGGACATTTATGCTACTCTAAGTAGCTAGGAGAACCCTTATTACCCAACTAAAAGTATGCGGAAGACTTCTGTTTTTAAGGAAATACTGGATTAAATATAATAAGTAAATTAAATACTAATAAATAAATTTCTTTAAATACTTCTTACAAATGTCCTTCACTATCCTAAGACTTGGCCAGACATTTACAAGAGCTACCTATTACAACATAGACTGACAGTAAAATAAATAATACAAGGACTCTAAGATCTGCCAGGAAGAAAGTGCAGAAGATAGCTCTGAATATCGTCATCCATCTAGTAACTGCAAATTAACCTGTATCCAGTCTACACATCAAGAAGGAATGTAGAAGAGTAGGGTCAGTACAACCACACGTACTGGTAGGCATCATCGACCAATAGTGTTAGTCCATATAATCATAAAATAAAATTAAGGAAAATAAATTATGACATCTTGAATGGAATATAATTAAACTAAGGTTGTAATAACATTATTATTTTACCTATATAAAATACATCATCCAACTAGTCTTCCAACTCCATCAATATTAGATTCACTACTAACATACTCTAGCCTCATTAATTCACACAGTCAACCACAATCCAACGCTAATACATCCTTATTCCTCTTTATTCACTTTATCTTTTTCATTACTCATATTCACAGGAACAAACCCAAAATCATAGACGACCCACACTAAACTCTCGGGATAACAACTAATTCTCTCCTATAATATTAAGAAATGATAACTAACCATTCTGGTAAGCTACGATTAAAATACATATAAATGAAGCAAGTTAACCAACATATAAGTAAGTACAAAGTTTCACTTTTTCAAAAACATATCACATAATCAAATACCCAATGAACCAATAATACAACCATAACAGATCAAACAGTGCTCACAAACAAGCCACATAACCATCAAGAGTATCAACCATACTATAAATATTCACAGACTCAACACAAATATGTACACATATGCTATGGGACTTATTTTTCCCAAATAGTCATGACCTGCAGGGAACAATCTATGTTCATGTACCGTACTAGTGTGGTACTCAATTCAACATATATATATCCGTACTGGCGTGGTACCCAATCCAACATATACATATTCGTACTGGCTTGGTACCCGATCCAACATATACATATACGTACCGACGTACTACTTGATCCAACATATGTATATCCGTACCGGTGTGGAACCCGGTCCAACATATATATATCTGTACCGGTATGGTACTCGATCCAACATATACATATCCATACCAGCATGGTACCCGATCCAACATATACATATCTATACCGGCGTGGTACCCAATCCAACATATACATATCCGTACCGGCATGGTACCCAATCCAACATATATATATCTGTACCGTCATGGTACTCAATCCAACATAAAAAAGTAATATCAATAACAAATTTACACTACCTCATAGCATACAACTCGATGTACAAGGTTTACAAGTACACTTTAAGTCATAAGACAATTCCATCAAGTAAATTTTCAATAATCATTTATACACACATCAACAATCCAAACATCAACAATTTCAAGCATGTCCGAATACCAATCAACAAGCCATTCATGCCATTAATACAAGGAGTTATCATTATCAACCAAGCCTTTCATAGGCACATTTCTCTAATATCAACTTTTATTGTACATCTAGATGAGACCCCCTTCTGGGAATATCCTTTAACAAGTTCATGTGCAAGAACCACATTGTCAAGAATACTTCTACCCTCTATAAAAATTGATTGTGCAGGGCTCACTAGAGTGTCAACCATAATTTTTAGCCTAATAGTTAGGATCTTAGCAATTAACTTATATAAGGTAGTACAACATACAATAGAACTATATTCTTTGATATAAGTAGGGGTAGGTACTTTGGGGACCAGGGTAATAGTAGTGATATTGATACCCTTTAGAAGTTTGCCATTCTAAAAAAAATAAAGTATCCCTTCAGCAACTTCTTCACTTATAATCTGCCAGTAAGATTTGAAAAATTAAGCATTGAAACCATCTCTACTTGGGATCTTGTCAAGAGGAAGGTCCTTCAAGGCTTGGTCCATATCTTATTTAGTCACTGGGAGCATGAGCTGTTCTTGTTGAGATATGGAGAGACAAGGCCCATCTCTTGATACACCAATGTCCAGACAAGGTAGTGTTGTTGCAGTAGTACCTAGGAGTATCTAAAAAAATTGAATAAATTCTCGCTGAATTTTTTTAGGCTCTATTAACTTGACCCCTTGTTTTGTATAGATTGATGAAATTCTATTTCTTGTCTGCCTTGCCTTCATATGTGCAAAAAATATTTGGAGTTTCTATCAGCATGCTTTATCCAAGTTTCCCTTGACTTCTATTTTAACACTTGTTCATAGACCCCCTCCCAGTGCTCTAGGTCCTGAAGTATGGTTCTCTCTTGTACTATAAGTTGCTGATTGAACAAGTCTATGGTCATTACCTTTTGGACATCTTGAAGTTGTGACCTATACTTATTTAATCTCAGTTTTACTGAAGAGTACTCTTTGTTCAACTGTTTTGACCTATGAGCTAGGGATTCCAATTTTCTCTAGACTTTGAACATAACATGTCCTTGCACTCGTGTTCTCCAAGTTTCTTCCACCAGATCACTAAAATTCCTCTACTGTAACATTACATAGAGTAATCTAAAAGGCTTTCTTAGATCTGATTGATGACACTTTACTATTAGTACCACTGGTGAGTGGTCAGAGCAGCCAGGTTTAAGAAACTCAGCTTCAATGTAACTGTATTACTGAAAACAATCACTATTTCCAAATACTCAATTAATATGTGAATAAATTCTAGCATCTCCTTCACTTTTATTGCACCATGTTATATGCCTCTCCCTACTCAATATTGGACCCACTTTTATATCATCAATACACTTTTGGAATTCTTCTATTTCTTGAGGAGTAATCGGATCACCATTCACTCTATCAACATGTGATAACACTACATTAAAATCCCTAGTAGTAACCAGGGACCATGACATTTCCAGCTAGATTTTCCAGTTTGTTCCATAAGTTTATTCTTTCTGTAGCAGTATTGAATCCATAGACAAATGTTATAGTGCTCTGAATATCAGTATCTCTATCTTCAACTCTACAATGGATTAGTTGAGCTGTTGTATCCAAAATAGTTACCTTTACCTGTTGTCCCTTTCATAGCATCCATAATCTATCATTTATGGTAGTAGGATAGTCAGTGAACATATTCCATTCTCCTCAAAATACCCTTTTTATTTTTTCAGCATTATGAACCCTAACTTTAGTTTCTAAGCATCCCAATATATCCACCTTATTCCTGAGCAGAAAGGATTTTAATTCCTTTTGCTTGAAGGGCTTATTAATCCCTCTAATATTCACAGAACTAATAATCATTTAGTCCCACCTAAATCAGGTGCTTTAGCCCTGTTTGGTGTTGCTACTATTTTCCCTAGTGCCTCATGTAATGTTGTTTGTGGAGATAATAGAGCTTGGATTTCTTTAGAACCCTGTGGTAGAGTTTTAGAACCCTCACCAGTATTAGTTTGATTCTCTTGCACTTGGTCATCTACCTTATTGTTTCTAGGTAGCCACTAGGTATAATCCTTCTCCTTCTAGGATCCTATTTTCTTTGTCCCTCTTGTTCTAGTTCCAGGCCTTTCTCCTTATTTTGGCATCTACCAGGCACATGATCCATCTTCTTGCAATCAGGGCATGTTACAGAAATTTATTCATACTCCACTATCTAAGTTACTACATGACCCTCCTCTTCCAGATAGATCTCTGTAGGCAATTCTTGTGTTACATCTACCTCTATAAGAAGCCTGGCATAAGAGATACATTCTATCTTAGCTGTCAATCTATCATCACAAATTGGTTTCCTAATTATGCTGACTATTCTGCTAAGATTCTCTTCCAACTAATAATAGATTAGGAGCCCGGGTGGCGTTACCCAGAGAGGAACAATGTGCAGGATCTCAGGGGTAAACCTAAAATTCTTCTCCTAATTCCTTAGTATCAAAGGTCGACTGTTATATTTATAAGGTCTATTCTGCAGTATTTGGGATTTATCTTCCTTATTGGTAAATAGAAATATAAAGTACCCATCGTCATGGAGGTAAACCCATAGTGCTTCAACATAATTACACACACTATAAACGAATTTAAGCATATTGATAACGCTCAAACTACAGCTCTCATAAGAGTGTAAGCGGTCGTTGTAAAATATATAACCCAACTGGGTTGGGTATCGATCCCACAGAGAATAGCCGGTCACTAAGTAAGAAAAGATTATTAGACTTTTGGTGCAAGTCTCGTAAAAAGGGGGAATTTTGTAGCGTGCAATAATGTAACAAAATAGTAGAGTAAAAACGGAAAATAGCAAAGTAAAAAGGAAAGAATGTTCAGTAAGATGTTTAACCAATGGGAATTGAGAGTTGGGGTTATGTCCACCTTATGAGTTATACGTCTCTATTGTCTATGAGTTATGCGGAATTCAGACATGCATGTGCTTATAGAGAGTTGTATTCTATGGTAAATCCAGGCGTCTTTCGACCATCAAGGATTATTTCACTTTAACTCTTTCGAGCTTAAAGTGTGTATAACGGTACGAACTCTCCAAAAGGTTAATCCAGTTACGACACTAACTTTTTAACAGGGGTTGGTGCCCTATTACCTTGACATTATCTCTTTTCCAGACATATAACTTTTCTTTCGAACAAGTTAATGCTATACTGGCGTATTCTATGCGTTTGCAACCACAAGAATTTGCATTAAGATGAAGATAATAATGATATAAGAATCATACGAGTCACGAACTCACAAACTCATAGCAGTCGATAGTATCTCATAAGGCTTCCATAACCCCAACAGAGAAGTTTAGCTATTCATGAGTGCGACGGAAATCACAATAGACTTTATCATTATACCAAAATAAAGATCTAACGTGTAGTAGGGTTTTGTATGGCGTTAGGCGTGAATTCCCTTTTAGAATAGCGGTTCTCTTGTTGTGGAAATTAAGAATTGAATAGATGAAGAGAAAGTAATTAATTGAAAGAGAATTATTTTCGGAACTCCAGAATGAATTAAAATCTCTAGCAAAATAGGGTATTTATAACACCCATATCCTATTCCTACTAGGCTACTGCATTACTTAACCTAATCCTACTAGGTTAATGCATCATTATCATAATCCTAATAAGTTACTGCTGATCCCCAAAGTCTTTGGAAATGTTGTTTTTGCCAGGGACAGATATTCCATGCGTCACTTTTGGTCCTTGGCGTCCAAGCTTTCCCTTCCTTCTTTCGTGAAGCTTCCTTGGGCGTCAAGTTATCCATAATATGCTGAAATCTGCATCATTTATACCTGGAAACTTGCTAATCACGTTTGTTAGCTTACTTACAGGAAAAAGGACAAAAAGTGCATGAATTATATATTTTTTCCTCAAAACTTAGCTAAAATATGGGTACATTAAGGTGCTTTAGACGTGTAAATACGCCTATCATCAACACCCCACACTTAAAGCTTTGTTCATCCTCGAACAATATATCATGTCCATATAAACATCTACTTAGGGTTTCACAGTAACAACACAAAATATTCATCAAGACAGGCACGACAATTATTAACAAAGAGTAGTTTTCTAATCACTTCTAGAAACAATTCAACCTCCAACATAGACTCGTGATGATGGTTAATTCGTATTCAAAAGTTAAGGCACAAAGAATCATACAAGACTACCCAAAATTCATAAACCATGTGTGTCTCACATAAGATATTACCCATAATCACTCACAAGTATTGAAATTTTCAGAACATGGGTATAAGATTATCCTTGCTCTCACTCTCACAAAGAATTCATATGTTTTAGCTGATGACCATAGGCTTGCCCTTAGTTTAATGCTCTACTAATATCAGAATGCTATGCTTAGGATCAAATAGGTCTTTACAGGTTGTAATGTAGGCTAAGGAATGGGTAGGACTATTTTGGCCAGAAATAGTGACTAAGTTCCCTAAGCGCTTTAATACATCACATTATGCCATTTACACTTTCTTTCAAACAACCTTTCCACTTTCTTTTAATCTACCACCCCTTCTCACCTCTTTTGTTTTTTAATTTTAAACATAACTAACTTTTTAGTTTTCGTTTCATAACACACCTCTATGATTGCAATTCTTTTTGGTAACAAATTCAAGCACCAATACATTCTAAGGTATCACACTCATCCAATCCTAAACTCACACTCTTTATTTCGCTTTACACACACACCAGGCAAGTTCTAGCATCAGCCACAAACACAGAATATACTATCACCTCACACACACAAGGCACATAGTTGGCTTTATTGGGAGCAGTACAGAATCTTGACCCAACAGATGAAGGAATTAAACCACACACTTATCACATAATGAGTCAAATTTAGAGCCTAAATGTCTCAATAGTAATGATTCTAGCACAAACTCTTGTCATAACACCATGCCGCTTATCAGAACAATTTCATGCATCAAAATCTAAAAAAAAAAAATAATCTACGACTAATCAAAATATGACCATAAATGTAGGCAAAGAAGTACAGCATATGAATACCAACACCCCACACTTAGACGGGACACACTGCCCTCAGTGGAAAATAAATACGGAAAACCTGATTAGTCGGACTCCTCTTCTATGTCTGGGGTCATACCCCCTGCGTCGGAATCATCATCAGAGTCGTCATCCTCAGAGTTTCCTCAAATTGTACCCCACTTGATCCAAAAGTACGTTGAGGTATTTTTAGCGAGGAGGATTCATCTTGCTCTTTTTTTCCCCTTTTCTGGCCTTTCTGTGAGGTGGTTGCTTTGTCTTTTCCTTGGCGTGCTTTTGGTGCCATTGTACCTGAGATTAAAATGATAGTCATGTTAGCTTCATCTCGGTAGATACAGTCGACAAACAAACAGTAGTGGCACCACCCCACACTTAATTTGTTGGCACAAACTAATTATGTGAACGTTGTCGATTACTCAGACTTCATCGATATACGTTTAGGCGTTATGTTCCAACAATATGTTCAGCACAGTCATACTTTCATGTCGTCTGAACTATCCTTTCCAACTCTATTTCATGTAATCTTGATCATACTTTCATGTTTGGATTAATGCACTTTTTGAGCAAGACTACTACATAGAGATCGTATCAAGTTATGGCATAGAAATAATCACAACATCTCATGCTTGTATTCAATCATGATCTTTATCTCGATGAATGAGTCATTCAAACATTCAAGCATTCAATTTTAAAGATTATGCAATTAACTTTACCATGTCGACTCCGCAAAAGTATGACAGTGTATAACAATCAAATACAAGTCGAAACAAAATCAAGAACACCCACACGTATTCTTTCACTCACTTAGTTGTATCACAACAAATCAACCATATTCAAGCCACCAATACTACTTCAAGATTTAACAATTTATTATAGATGTAGTAGTGTAGTACTTACGGAATGTAAAAGAAGAACAAAGAAGTACTTACTTGGTTTATGGCCTCAGAAGATGTTCTTTCAAAGTAAAAGAGCAAAAGGAAAATTTTTGAGAGATTTTGGAGAGGTAGGCGGCGCCTAGGGTAAAGTTGCAATGTGTTTTTGCTCTAAGACTAAGGTTCTATTTATAGGACAAGATTTGGGTCGGGTTTTGACCCGTTTGGAATCGGATTTGGACACCAAAAGTGACCATAGGCGGCGCCTAATGCTTTGCCTATGCTTGGCATAGGCGGCGCCTATGCTATGGCATTGTTGAGCATAGGCGGCGCCTATGCTATGGCATACTAGATTCAGAGACCAAATGCCTTTGCATAGGCGGTGCCTATGCTATGGCATTGTTGAGCATAGGCGACACCTATGCTATGACACTCTAGAATCTGAGAGCTTAGGCCATGCCTTGTTCGTGGCCTAGATTTACATATTCCGTGCCTTGTTCGTGGCCTAGATTTTCATATGCAATGCCTAACCCATAGCCTTTTTCTTCTTCTTTCCTAACTTACTACCTTCAACATGCAATAATTCCAACTCAACATTTGAAACCAATCTCCTCCTTTATACCTCTTGTACCTACACTTAGTCAAAAATAACAAAAATGATTAGAACGATGGGTTGCCTCCCATCAAGCGCCTTAGTTTTGGTCGTGGCTCGACAAAATCTTAAGAAAACAAAACAATTAAAAACAATGGGTTGCCTCCCACCAAGCGCTTGATTTATTGTCGCGGCACGACATAGCTATCTCGATTACTTAGACTTCATCGAGATAGATGGGGCATCATTTTCTGAATGGATTCAGACGATGCTGATGCTTACTTGTGGGCATGAAATATTCTTTGAGATGAATCTTGTGCTTACATGTCCCAGGAGTGATACCAATTATATCATCAATAGACCAACCCATAGCTCTCTTGTGCCTCTTCAGAGCAGAGATGAGAGCCTCTACGTGCCGTTCACTTAGATCATCCGCAACCGCAACACTCACTGAAAGTGTAGTTCCACTTCCCAAGAACGCATACCTTAGATAATTGGGGAGCTTTTTCGATTCTAGCATTGGTGGCTCTTCAATGGAAGTCACTGCTGTTGTTGAAGATTGATTTGCTGTTAGAGCACAAACGGTTTCTTTATATTCTTTAGCATCCTCATGCTCAACATTCAGCAGCATAGCAGACAATGGCTCAACAGTAAGCTGTTTCTCTACAGATAATGCTTTCTTATCTTCATAATGAACATCAGCTACAGAGAACACATCCATATCTCTTGGCTGCTTCATCGCTTTGCACAAATCAAAACGAATCACTTCGTCATTCATTCTAAATAAAAGCTCATTATCTCTCATGTCAATAAGCACACTTCCAGTTGTGAGGAAAGGACGTCCCAAGATTATGGGAACTTCAGAATCCACCTCGCAATCCAAAATCACAAAGTCTGCAGGAAAAATAAAGGTAGACACCTTCACCAACACATCATTCAAGATACCCACAGGTCGTTTTACCGACCTATCTGCCAGCATGAGCCGCATATTGGTTGGAGTAGGGTCGCCCAACCCCAACTTTCTGTAGACGGATAGTGGCATCAAATTGATGCTAGATCCCAAATCGCACAATGCTTTAGTAAAATTCATAGATCCAACCATGCAAGGAATAGTGAAAGCACCAGGGTCTGCCTTCTTCTGTACTAAGGATCTTGTGGCAATCGCACTGCAATGATGAACATCAACTGCCAGCTCATAACTTACTGCCCGCTTCTTTGTCAACAGGTCCTTCATGAATTTAGCATACCCAGGCATTTATTCCAGTGCCTCCACCAACGGAACATTAATAGTCAGCTGCTTCAACATGGTCATGAATTTACTGAACCTGGTGTCATCAGCCTTCTTCTTCAGTCTCTGAGGAAAAGGTGGTGGTGGAAGAGGAATCATTTTCTCCACCACTTCCTTTTTATCTTGCTTCCGATTATCACTCTTTTCAGGCTGGTAACGTCTAGGTGTAACATCATGAGCACTCACTTCAGTTTCTACGACATCTTCAAACTCTTCTTCATCAACATTCTCTGCTCTATTATCAACTACCTGTTTGCCTTTGGATGGATTTTCCAACACTTTACCACTCCGGGTAGTAATAGCCATACACGATCCGTCATTCCTTGGGTTTTGTATAGTGTCGCTAGGTAAGGTGCCAACCTTTCTTTGATTGAATGCCGCTGAAAGTTGACTCAATTGCTGCTCTAGTTGTCTTATTGCAGTGGAATGTGAGTCAACCAACTGATTTATTGAAGACAACTCGTTCTTCACCTCAGTAACGCCCATATTGGTTGCCTCCACCCCTTTCAACAGCTTCGCCATCATATTTTCCATCGATATCTTTCCAGAGCCAGAAGCCACAGCCTCACAGTTTCCAGGAGGAACATACAAACCACTCCTGTCAGACTTATTCTTCCAACCACCTTGATCGCGGTCCGTGTATCCAGATTTATCATAATAGTTCCGACCTTGGTTTCCTTGGGCATTACCTCGGAAACCCACCTGATTATTCAAGTAGTTCGCTTCTTCCTCAGAGTCGGATTCATCTCTTCCCTGTGATACGACGGCCTTAACCTTTTTGGTCTTCCCTGATAATAAGTGCTTGGTAAGAAGATCCATCTGCGTTTTCATATGGGCCATATCTTTGTCACGTTCCTCTTGTCTTCGCCTCTGCTCTGCAGTCATGCCAATAGATATAGTAGAGCTTGCTACCTCAGAATCCCTGGTATGCCAAGCTCTACTCTGCTTTGTCATACGATCTAGCATATCACTTGCCTTGAGAAAAGTAAGGTCCATGAATGACCCACCTGCTGCATTATCAACTACTGGCTTGGTCACTGAGTAGGCCCTGTATAATATCTCCATCAAATGGATGTTGGTCATCTGATGATTTGGGCACCGCATAAGCTTCTTCTTGAACCTCTCCCATGTTTCATGGAGAGCTTAAGTTGGAAGCTGTCAAAAATTACTGATCTCATCTCTCAACTGTGCTCTCTTGGATGGCGGAAAGAATCTTTCTAAGAAAGCGTCTTTCAATTGCCTCCAATTGGTGATAGAATCAGGAGTCAGCCCGTTCAACCATAGAGTTGCCTCCCCAGACAGAGACAATGGAAATAAGCGCAGCCGAATTGCATTGTGTCCAACGCCTGGATTGTCGAATGACTTGCATGTAGAGATGAAGTTGATCAGATGCATATTCGGATCATCGCCTGCAAGTCCACCAAATAAACCTTTGAGCTGCAATGGCTGAATCATCGTGCTAGTGATATTGAACTTGGCTCCGGGAGCCAAGGGTGGAGGAATAATAGCTCCTGTAGCACCAGCTCCATCCAGATCGTCATCATTATCATCAAAAGGAAACTGCATAGCTTGGCGATCAGGCCTCAGTCTAGCTTGGCGATCTCTCCTCTGCATGGGTGCTGCCACTTCATCTGCAGGCCTAGGATTCAACAACTCATCATCACACAGGTCCTCATCATCAGAATTTGTTGCCCGACCTGGGTTATCAATATTCTGTTGATGCACTTGAGCAGCTGCCAGTGCAGCTAGTCTAGCCTGCTCCTGTTGAGCCGCCCTTCTGTCAATGTCACGTTGTGCATCCATTCTGCCAATAAGTTGTGGTTCAGGATTGATAGGTAATAATGGTTGACCTGAACTTCGCATGTTTGGCATGCACTCAAGCAAACCTGAATAAAACAAAAACAACAACTAAAAGTAAAGTACAAGAATCCTTGACCAATGGGTCTAGTAACTATCACAAACTTAGTTGACAACCGTATTCCCCGGCAACGGCGCCAATTTTTTATAACGCTCAAACTACAACTCTCGTAAGAGTGTAAGCGGTCGTTGTCAAATATATAACCCAACTGGGTTGGGTATCGATCCCACAGAGAATAGTCGGTCACTAAGTAAGCAAAGATTATTAGACTTTTGGTGCAAGTCTCGTAAAAAGGGGGAATTTTGTAGCGTGCAATAATGTAACAAACTAGTATAGTAAAAATGGATAATAGCAAAGTAAAAAGGAAAGAATGTTCAGTAAGATGTTTAACCAATGAGAATTGAGAGTTGGGGTTATGTCCACCTTATGAGTTATACGTCTCTATTGGCTATGAGTTATGCGGAATTCAGACATGCATGTGCTTATAGAGAGTTGTATTCTATGGTAAATCCAGGCGTCTTTCGACCATCAAGGATTATTTCACTTTAACTCTTTCGAGCTTAAAGCGTGTATAACGGTACGAACTCTCCAAGAGGTTAATCCAGTTATGACACTAACTTTTTAACAGGGGTTGGTGCCCTATTACCTTGACATTATCTCTTTTCCAGACATATAACTTTTCTTTCGAACAAGTTAATGCTATACTGGCGTATTCTATGCGTTTGCAACCACAAGAATTTGCATTAAGATGAAGAGAATAATGATATAAGCATCATACGAGTCACGAACTCACAAACTCATAGCAGTCGATAGTATCTCATAAGGCTTCCATAACCCCAATAGAGAAGTTTAGCTATTCATGAGTGCGACGGAAATCACAATAGACTTTATCATTATACCAAAATAAAGATCTAACGTGTAGTAGGGTTTTGTATGGTGTTAGGCGTGAATTCCCTTTTAGAATAGCGGTTCTCTTATTGTGGAAATTAAGAATTGAATAGATGAAGAGAAAGTAATTAATTGAAAGAGAATTGTTTTCGGAACTCCAGAATGAATTAAAATCTCTAGCAAAATAGGGTATTTATAACCCATATCCTATTCCTACTAGGCTACTGCATTACTTAACCTAATCCTACTAGGTTAATGCATCATTATCCTAATCCTAATAAGTTACTGCTGATCCCTAAAGTCTTTGGAAATGTTATTTTTGCCCGGGACAGATATTCCATGCATCACTTTTGGTCCTTGGCGTCGAAGCTTTCCCTTTCTTCTTTCGTGAAGCTTCCTTGGGCGTCAAGTTATCCATAATATGCTGAAATCTGCATCATTTATACCTGGAAACTTGCTAATCACGTTTGTTAGCTTACTTACAGGAAAAAAGACTAAAAGTGCATGAATTATATATTTTGTCCTCAAAACTTAGCTAAAATATGGGTACATTAAGGTGCTTTAGGCGTGTAAATACGCCTATCATCACATATCCTTAAAGCTTGGAGTACCTCCCATGATGTGCCTAGTCAGTGCATTTTTCCATTTATTGTATTTCAATTTCTCATCCACAACACTGGTTTAGACTACTTTTCTACCCTCTTTTATCACAGAAGGGATGTAATTAAGTTTTAATCCATTTTGAATTTGACGATTACCTGCAGTAGGAGCTGAAGGTGCCGCTACAAGAGGGGAAGCTTCCACTAGAGGGGTGGAAAAGATGAGTTTTTGCACTGTATTCGAACTTTTTGGCTCAGCTTCTAGGTCAGTCCTTGGTGGATTTGGAATTTCAATTACTGGTAACACCATTGCTATTTTTTCCATTCTCGGTAGTCTACTTCCCAATTTTATAAGGGCAAGAGTATGAGGGATCCCTGAATTCAGAGTAATTAATCATTCTTTATGATCTGTAGTTGTTGCCATTTGAGTTCCCGACAGCGACGGTGGCACTATCGCCATTTTTCGTTGTCTCGCCATTTTGTCCAGGCATAATTTAGCAGCCGTTACTTAACCTGCACCTCTTCACATTTCAATTCCCGAAAAAAAATCTCCTTAATATAGCTGGTTGTACTAGTTTTGCAAAACCCAACTTATCTGACCTTTTTGTCACCTCTTAAAATTTATAAATCAAACCTTTTTGTCATCCTTCTTCAACTAATCCAACTTTTCTTCCTAAATCAACAATCTTCTCTAAATGAAACTGGTCCCAGTTCATCTCTATATCTCAAAATCAAATGGATGATATTACTACTTCCGCAAACCTAACCAAAAACCTTGAAGTAGATAAAATTTTAGAAAATAAAACTGAACATATCCAAATTAAAAACTTTGATTCTTCAAAAATTAAAAGCATGGAAAATATCACTTTGAGTCTCCAACAATAACCTGAGTTAATTTCTCTAATTGAATCTTTCTTATAAAGTCCAGAACCAACAATCGAGTTAGTCTTCATTGAGACCTCATTGACCTTAGAAGTTTATACTCAACCAATTATGATAGATAATCCAAACCAAGGGTTTGGATCACCAATAGAATAAGAAATATGTCAACCTGAAACTCTTTCTTCTCCAAAAAATTCAAAACTAATAGAAAATTTCCAATTTCCTGAGTCATCCAAAAAAGTTGAACACTCTAAAACACAACAAACACCTAATTTTGCTACACCTTCAAATTCAAATATTATTTTTGCTCAATTATTTGGTGAAGAAATTTTGATAAAAAGGGTTGATCTTTTCTGCAATAAGAACTGGGTAGCTGAGAATTTACTCCTAGTGGCATATGACTCCAAGAAAAACTTAATTGATTAGTAAAATAGAAATTAGGTGATAGGATAAAGTTATTAAGGGAAAAGATATATTGTTACCTCTAAATAAGGAGGATGTAGATGAAGTGCCTCTGAGATGGTTTGTGAAGAAATTATGGGGAAGTAGAGGTAAGAACAAAATAATGGACTCTGTGGTGAAAGTTACTAGATCCTATTATACAAGAAGATCTCAAAGGAAAATATTAGAAGACGCCATAAATGCTAATAAAACTTCAACCATAAAAATAAGAAGGCTCAAGAAAACTGCTACAGTAAAGGAGAATGAAGATATTGAAGTTATGGAGGTTGATAGAGGAAAGAACTTGATTTTAGGAGATATTGTTGCTATCAAAGAAAGAAGAAAGGATGTTCTTATTACTGAGAGAACCAGGTATTCTAATCCAAAGTCTGGTAGCTCTGCTGGAATGAGGCAGAAACATATAGTTATCAAGAAAAAGAAAGACTCTGAGCGACCTGGTCCTAAAAGGAGAAAAATTATTGAAAAAGAAGAGCCAACTAGTGATCCTAAAGGAATAAAAAGGGAGAAAGAAAAAAAGACATGTCTAGAAAAAGAAGGATTGGGAACCTGAGAACACAGAAGGTTTTGTTAAGAAGAGGTTTTGATCCTAAGATTTATGAGAAGCTTGGGATAGTGGAGTTGGTAGAATATGTCAGGCAGCAAGGATGGCTACATCTATTTAAAGAGGTGCTCTACATCTATTTAAAGAAGCAACACCAGTGGTATTTAAAAATGAGGTCAGGGAATTCTATTACTCTATGGAATTCTTAGAAGATGGTCTAAGTTTGATTTTCCATGTGTGAGGGAATCTTATAAATCTAGATGAAAAATTATTGGGGATGATCTTAGATATTTCTATTATAGGTGTGAGGACAGTTATAAAGTGGCAACCCTCAATTAAGTTTATGATCAATGCATAAAAAATAATAGGGACTTCTATAGCTGTAGTGAAAAAAATTCCTGATAAGTGAGTATCAGCTGGTATTTGAATTCATTAACAAGGTCCTGTTGCCAAGATCTAAAAAAAGAATAGTTTCCTCTAGTGTTGACCTATTTTTTATTGAATGTTTGAGAAAATTTGAACTGATAAGTCTTCCTGGTCTAATGATAGGGCATATGCTCATAAGGTGGTTCAAAAAAAAGAAGGTAGACATAGGATTCCATATGGTTATTTGTTAAATAAAGTGTTTGATCACTTTGGTGTGGTAGGAACCAAGGGAACTCCAGGTATAGTAAATAACCATATGGAATCCTATGTCTACCTTCTTTTTTTGAACCACCTTATGAGCATATGCCCTATCATTAGAGCAGGAAGAGTGTTTGATCACTTTGGTGTGGTAGAAACCAAGGGAACTCCAGGTACAGTAAAAAAGATGTTTAGATTAACAACTCTAGTGGAGAATGAGTGCATAGAATGCAAGGCTAGAATAGTGTATAAAGTATCTGTGTTTTTGGATAGTCAAGAAAAGTTGGGCAGGGAAATAGAGGAATTAAGGATCAAGTTGGTTGCTAAGGATATTGAGATAGTGTACTTAAAAAATGCAAAACTAGAGGTTGTCTTCTGAGGGATCGGTGCCATTGATGAACTTGCAGCTAAAAATATATAACTCTAGGCAAAAGTGGCAGAACCGACTGGTGAAGTTCAGGCATTGAATGCTGAAGTGAAGGTCCTCAACAAACAGTTGTTGGATGCACACAATGCTGAAAATGCAAGGATAAAGATGCCACTTAAGTCCCTTTCCCCCAAACCTCACTCTACCTAAGCCTTGTTATCCCTGTTCTCTCATCAATTCTATGTCATTCTAATATTTTTGTTGTTATGTTGGGTCTTGAAGAAAATTTATTTTATGTGTTATTTTGGTATGATTGTACTGGTACTAACTTCTATTTTATAAATGAATGAATTCTGCTTGTGTGCCTCATTTGTTTCCTTTATTTTAATGTTGTTCTTCGTCTTAGTGTTGCCACAGTGGCCATGAGTTAACTATCTTTACTCTTTGTTTACTGTTATTCCTTTTCAATAATGCCAAAAGAGGGAATACTGACTTTATGTGTTAAGGACCAGGTGTGTGTGTTTAAGCTGATGATGTTAGGGACCAGGTACCAAGTGCACATATGTGATGATGTGTTTAAGTATGGAGGCACAGTGACAGGGGAAAGTATTCAAATACACTAAATGAATAATGGTTCATGATGACAGGGGGAAGTAATTGTAGCTAGACAGTAATTGACAATAAGGGACTAGGTCCCTAAGTTGTATGGTGGTGGAAGCATGGTGTTGCATGATAGGTAAACATTCATCTTTAATAATGGTAATCACACTAATTAAATATAATGAATGAAGTATGAGCATTGATGCTCAAAACCCTGTGGTTGGTTTGTCATCATAACAAAGGGGGAAAATTGTTGTATCTTGTTTTGATGATTAGTAGATGACTACAAGGGACCAGGTTTCTAGATGTCCAAGGGTATAGTACAACTGGCACATGTCTACATAGTTGTTTTCTCAAGTGTAACAAACTATGTAGGTACTACTTATACTATTGAGGACACCTGGTCCAATTATATTTCAACCCTGTTCATCACTCATTTATAAAAAGAAAAATATTTTTTCTTCATCAAGTGCTTTTTGCAAATCCAAAAATTAAAGAGTAAAAGAAAGGCAAAAACTCAATTGCAATATTGCTCAAGTTCTTATTTCTTATATACATAAAAAGAGTGAGTGTTCTTGAGTGAATACTGAATTGTAACTAAATTACTCAAGTTATAAGAGTAATGTTTATTTTGTTTGTGATTTGATAGGTGCTTAGGTAGAGTTGCCTAAGCTTGAAACTGGTTAGAGTTAACCAGTGTTGAAAGAGCCTTGGAAGAGTTGTCATGTTAAAGTTGTAGTAGAGTTACTACAAGCAGGAGGAGCCTAGAGTTAGGCTTAAGTTTGATTCTATAATCAAGAGGTTGATTATAGTGAACTTTTGAGTGCTTGTGAGGGAAATCCATGGTTTTTCCTCCCTTGAGCAAGTGGGTTTCCACATTAAATCTTGTGTTCTTTAGGTTTCCTGCATTGTGTTGTATTCCTAGTTAAATTACTATTTTATTGCCTATGACTGATTTTGAAGGACCTGGTCCATTACAGTGTGGCGTAACCTCCAAGGTTTCAATAGGTTCTTCTCTAAAATTCAAGATCCAAGGCTTAATTCAAGTTTTCTTCCAAGATAATCCATCAAGTTCAGGTATGTGGGTTTGTACAAGGATATTCTTCCATCCTTGTGCCCAAAAGTTTAATTCTTAATTGAATTTGAAGAAATTTATTTAATAACGCTCATACCAACTTTTCTTATGCTTTAAGATTATGATGTTACCCCATGAGTTAAGCCTTATCTAGCATAAAATTTCATATTTACTTACGTTTTTATCCATGAAAGTGACTTATGCCTTGAGTTTGGTATTTTGACATGAAATTTCTATAAGATTGTAAATGGTTATAATTTGAGCATTATGTACATAGTTTACAAGAAGTTAAAGCTTAATAGTTCAAGTTATAAAGTATTATAACATGATTGAAGTTTCAGTTTTGATCTCATAATCTCAGATAAGATGTAAAATTCACAAGTTTCTTTATGAGTATGATTAAATCAAGCGTAGCATAGTTATTTTCAATTTTTATAAACCCATATGTTATTTTAAGATGAATTTCATAAGTATGAGCATACGAGTATTTGTTTTAGGAGTAGCATTTAGCATCGAGAGAGGAATATAGGTTTAACGCATCCTATTTCCCAGAAACTACGTGCCACCATAGGTTTAAGAGGTCTCGCCAGAGAGTGTCTCCTTGCCCCAAGGGGCTAAGTTTAGTTATCACTCTAAGATAAGATTCTATATTCATTGCAAGAGTATAACAACTCTTCTTAATATGGGTACGGCGTTGGACTCCATGCTTGCTCACATGTTTTATGTCGATTATAAGAATCTCTCTCAATAAATAAGATTTTAGAAACCAAGTGTAATGGATCATAAGCTTTTCTCATGATGTTTTATGACCTATGCTTATGCTAATGCAGTTTTTAGTTTCTTTCATGAATCATGGTAAGTCTATTTATAGCATGCATGTTTTATGATTATGATCAGTATCAAATTTAATTTTTGCATTCACCCCCATATATTCAGTATATTCCAGAAGTATCAACCATATATATGTCTATGAGGCTTCATCGTTTCATAATGTAGGTTCTGGTGTTCATCCTTAGTAGTTTTATTAGCCACGATCACCACCTCCTACATCCTACCGATGGTGAGTCCTTATATTTTGAGGGCCAAAAGTATACTTTATTCAAAGGTTTAGCTAATAGGTAGAAGTGTAAACTTTATGTTTTTCTTTGGGTTAGCTGGGGTTTGTCCTTGTGGATCTTCAATTTAGCTAGAGGCTTGTTAGAACCTGTCAGTTATTTTTATTTAGGCATTCAGACTTTTAGTTGTTGTATGCTATTTTATTAAGATTTATATTTCAATGTCATTCAGCTTATAAGTTAAGATTTCAGCTTATGCCCACATAAAATGTTTCTTATTTAGTGTTGAGTGCGTACTATGGGTTAGCTTTGGGTCTACTTGTAGTCTTAAGCACTATGTGACATCCAGGGGTTAGTCTCGGGGAATAACAAACTTGGTATCAGATCCTAAGGTTTTAAAGAGTCCTAGGGTATCTGAAAAGCTACTTTACGACATGGAGCCTAGATCATGGATGTGAAGCACGCCACTTATGAGTGGGAGAATATGGAATGTACTAGGAACCATCTCTTGTTTCATGATATTTATTGTACTTTAAAGAGATCCCTATCTACTCTAACTAATGTTTTCACGTGATAGAGAATGCGTCTTCATAGAGATTACACCGATAGAAATGTGGACTAGCCAACCCTGCCACCACTTGTAGACTCCTTTAATAAGAATGTTTCCCATGTTGATTTTTTGGTTGCTTTCCAAGTGTTAGCTCAGGCTGTTAATGACAATGCTCAGGTAATCAATTAGAATTAGTCCTAATGAAGCAAAATGGTAACTTAGCTGTAGCTAGAGTTAGAGATTTCATCAGAATAAACCCACCTGAGTTCCTTGGGTCAAAGGTGAATGAGGATCCAAAATTTCTAATTTACAAGGTGAAGAAAATTACTCAGATTATGCATTTCATAGAAGAGAAAAGTGTGGAATTAGAATCCTATCAGCTGAAGAATATTGTTAGTGCTTCGGTTACTCTGTATAAGGAAAATAAAAGTAAGAATACAACCCGAATGACTTGGAATATATTTCATGCAACTTTCTTGGATAGGTTTTTTTCTAGTGATATGAAAGAGGATAAGATGGAGGAGATCATGAAACTAAGGCAAGGTTCTATGTCAGTAAAGGAATACTATCCCAAGTTCTCTCTGATTTCTAAGTATGCACCAAAGGAGTTGTAGGATTTCAGGGCTCATATGAGTAAATTTATCACCGGAGTGTTTGAGCTGGTGGTTAAGGAGTGTAGGATTGTCATGTTAATTGGAGATATGGATATTACTCTATTGATGACCCATGATCAGCAGATTGAGGCAAAGAAATTGAAGGAACAAAAAAAGAATACTAAGAGGGCTTGGACTGGACAATTTTATCATAGTTAGTGTAAGTCAAGAGGGGAAAATTATTCTCAATTTTAGAGCCTTTTATCAGCACCCACTTCTTCCTTAGACAGTGACCTTGCACCCAAGACTAAGCAAGACTAAAGGGGTAGGACACCGGCTAGTAAGTCTCAGGGTGGAATTTCTGGGGGTATGCATTTTTACTTCCTATAAGAAGTAGGGAAAAAATAATCTGGGTGAGTGCTTGATGGGTATATATAGTTGTTATAGGTATGGTAAGATAGGCAGCAGGATCAAGAAATGCCCTTTTTCTATGCAAGGAAGTAGAGATACTCGCCATTAGGCTCAGTAAAGTACGTCATTGAAGCACCTTATCTTGGACCCTTAGAAAATTTCCTAAGTTTAGAGTTCCGACTGACATACGACTTGAACGTACACGTTGTACTCTAGGGTATGGTTTAGTACCCACTCTCTTAAATGATGGTCAGCTTGGTTGGGTTGCATTCCATCCAAGGTATGGTTAGGTATCATACTTCTCCAATAATAGGGTATGAGGTGTATTTTGCAATGTTGTATGATGTCATAAGCTTAGCCTAAGTGAATCTTTCCAAGGTATAAGTTGTAGGGTACTTCGCATATGATAGGGTAAGAGTTAACCTTGTATGGTTGTATATTTGTCAGTATGAGGGTCCTATGTGAATCCTAGGGTATAAGATCTGGGTACTACTCATACCTTAGGGTACAGTTGGGTAGGGTGGTCGTACCCTCCTGCGACCATGTTCTCAGCTTTTAAGCTGAAAATATTTTAAACATTTCCCACACCAAACCCCTTAAGTACCCACGCCTTAAAACAAGTTGAGGACTCTCATAACTTTTATATAAGGATAAAAAAACTCCAAATACTCTGTCAAACACTCTCTTGAAGATTGGAGAATAGGGTTCTACAAGTTTTCATCTAGAGGATAAAAGGGTCAAGTTTTTCTCCGTGAATCTTCTTGTAAAAGGCATGGGACTCTTCCCTCATTATTAGTTCTCAAATATCATGTGTTTTAAACATTGATTATCACTTGTAAATGGTGATTTTGAAAACAAATGTTGAGGGTTTTGATGCATATTGTGAGTATTACTTACTCTTAGTTTAACTTGTGTTTATACATGTTTTTGGTGATGGTTTGCCCATATGGGTTCTTGTTGATCGTGGTTTAACTAATGGGTCATGGGTTACCCTAAAATTTATGGTTTATATCTTGATTTTGGTCTTGATACTAGCATGCCCTCAAAGTGTTTGTGAAAATGCCTAAGAGAATAAACTAGTCATTTGGTAAATTATGCTATGCACTAGAGCTTCGTATAAGAATGCTAATGACTAATTTTGTAAAGGTTTTGATGACCATAAATTGAATTGACATGTGTTTTGAACTAAGGCATTGGCCTAATGGATATGAATGAATTTTAAATAGTTTTGCTAAGGTCTTGTTGGACATGTAATGATATAATTAATAACCTCGGTGGTTTTCTTCTTAAAAAGATTTGATCCCTGATACATTAAATTAATTTATGTCTCAAATTGATAATGGTTTTGAGTACCTAATGTTGAATTGAATTGATGGCTTTGTATAATCAATGGGTTCGAGTCCTAAAGTTGAATGAAAATGGCTATGACATTGTTGTATGCTTATAAGTGGTATTAGTATGACAATACCAATGAAGTGCCTTTGGTAAATAAATTGTTAATGGTTGTTTATATGAAATGATGGTTTCAATTTGGGCTTTAAAGAGGGATGTGTAGCTGGGCCGTGAAAGTGGACTCCAAAGGACTAACACTGGAAATCGCACTAGTCAGTGTAGGTGTCTTATGCAGGTGGCTCGAGTCCCCTGAATAAATATATGAATTGGATATTCGAGTCCCCTATGTTGTATACATTAGTTCTATGTTACCTTTATTATGCTGAGAGGTTCGAGTCCCCCATATAGGCATGTATGATTATGGATATTTTTGGTTCATGCGGCTACATACACTAGGGCCCTTCCAACTAAGGGAGAACCAGACCCATATATCCTGTGGGTGCCTTGGTCTATAAAGGTGATGCTACACAGCCTAGGTTAATGTTTTCAAAGTTCATGTTATTATTATTCCCTACCCCAACATGGTATGTGTGTGTATATATATATATATATATGTGTGGCATTGGGTATATGTATTGGTTGAATGGTTTTGAATAGTTAACACTATTTTATACTTACCCTTGAGTTACATGCTAGAACTCAAACCACTAACCATCTTCGATGTTATATTCCAACGCGATGCAGGTGTTAGTCATATTCCTATACCTTCTACTCAGTGATTGGACTCGATATCATCTTATGGTGAATTGAAGTGGTGATATTTTATTCTTCAAAAGTCTCCATTTCTTGTTTGAGTTTTCTTATGTCTTTATTGGTTTAGACTTGGATATTGGTTTTGCCTATGGTCGGGGGCCTGTCCCGACCAGATATCTTGGATTGTGTTTAGAGGCTTTGTATGGACAGACTATGGACTTAAGTATATTATGTTATGGTATGGTAATGGACTTGGTTATTAACTTGATTATATTGTGGTTGTTGATTGGTGGGTTGTATAGAGGGGTGATACCAGTCCTTGTAGTACTTGTGGTTTCTATTACAAAAAGGCCCCAATTTAGGTCGTGTCAAGTTGGTATCGGAGCCTAGGTTCATGGTTAGTTGAGTGTCCACAAACATGTGTCAAGTAGAGTCTCTTTTATGGGTGTGTAGCGCACCATACTTATAAGAGAGAGGATATCATATAATTAGGAATGTTTCATTTTCTTGTTTTCTTACTTCAAGTTATAGAGTTTAAGGTCTTGGATTCTTCTGATTTCCATTTGCTCGTCTTTCAGATCATGCCTATGAGAAGATTTGAAGTTCCTGGAAACCTTTCTGTCTTGACTAGGGAAAATATTGATGGGACACACTCTACTTATGGAGTCCAAACCTTGTCTAGAGGTCCAGTTCCTTATTGTCCTGGAGTTCCACTAGTTCCCTCTATCCTCCTCCTCCAACTCCTCAGGATGATGTGTCAAATATTGAGTTTTGTCAGTGAATTCATATGTTGGCTTAGTTTTCTCAGTTTGAGCGTGGTGTTTCTATCACTCCATCTTCTGAGGCCACAAGGGTTGGCCAGTCTATGAAATTGCATTCTTTTATGTTTACGGGTACTAAGGTTGAGGAGGATCCTTAAGATTTTATTGACGAAATGGAGAAGATTCTCCAGATTATGCATGCTTTGGAGGTTGAAGGTGTTGATTTTGCTGCTTGTCAATTGAAAAGTGAGGTGTACCAATGGTACAAAGAGTGGGAACTGTTGAGAGGTAAAAATTCAGTTCAGTCACGTGGGATATTTTCTCTAGTACGTTCTCTGACCGTTTCTTTCCTTAGGAGTTGAGGGAAGATAAAGCAGAGGAGTTTATGAATTTGAGGCAAGGATGTCTTTCTATCAAGGAGTATGCCTTGAAATTCCATCAATTTTCTAGGTATGCTCCTGAGTTAGTTTTTAGCATGAGGGCTAGAATGCATAAGTTTGCTTCAGGACTGTCTCATGAGTTAGTTCTTGAGAGTAAGGCAACTTTGTTGATCAAAGACATGGACATCTCTAGATTGGTTGTGTATATGTAATAAGTGGAGAAAAAGAATAAGAAGTAGGTTAATTTTAATGAGATGCAAGGAAAGAAATTTAGGCCTTCTAAGCAAAATGGAAGATATGGTGGTAAGTAACCAAGGAAGAAGTAGGGGAGTTCATGTTCTTTCTCCACAATTAGTTCTCCTTACCCGAAGCCGTTGAGTGATAGTCGTTCTTAGAATGATAGTGGGTCCCAGACATAGGGTGCCTAATCTTAGGCTAGTGGGGCTCAGTCGTATCCATCCCACCCTCCTTGTAGATTTAATAGGTGGTCACACTGTGGTATATGTGGGGAAGGGAAGAACATATATTTCTATTGTGGTCAGATTGGTCATATAATGCGTGACTATCATGCTAGGATTGCTTCTGAGGCTAACAAAGTTCTGGTTGCCTCTTTATCTGCTCCTACACTAAAGGGTTCTACTACAAAATCTATTTTTACTTCTGGTACCGGCACTGGCCAAAATTGGTTATATGCTCTTGCATATCGCCTGGATTCTGAGTCATCTCTCGATGTGGTTACTGGTATGTTGAAACTTTTCTCTTATAATGTGTATTATTTACTTGATCTAGGGTTCACTCTTTCTTATATGACCCCATTTGTGGCTGTGCATTTTGGTTTTAATCCTGAGTGTCTGTCAATTCTTTTTTCTATTTTTACCTTAGTAAGAGACTCTCTGGTTGTTAAGAGAGTCTATAGGGGGGTGCGGTAGCTGTTGGTAGTAAAGAAACTCTTATGGATTTGATATAGTTGGATATGGTTGACTTTGATGTCATATTGGGGAAGGATTAGTTTCATTCACGCTATGCTTCTCTAGATTTTCAGACTTGTACGGTCATGTTTAAATTCCCTAATGGGCTGGTCCTTGTATGGGAAGGGGGTTCTTTAGTGCCTAAGAGAAGGTTCATCTCCTATCTTAGAGCCCGAAAGTTGATTTCAAAAGGTTGTTTGTATTATTTGGTTTGGGTTAAAGATTCTAACTTGAAAGGTCCATCTCTAGAAATAGTTCCTGTTGATTATGAGTTTGTCAAGATTTTCCCTGATGATCTTCTTGGTATTCCTCCCAATAGGAAAATTAATTTTGGGATTGATCTAGATCCGAACACTCGTCTAATTTTTATCCCTCTTAATAGAATGGCTCTAGCGGAATTGAAAGAGATTAAGGAGGAATTAGAGAATCTCTTAGATAAAGGTTTTATCCATCCTAGCGTGTCTTCTTTGGTTGCTCCTATGTTGTTTGTGCGTAAGAGAGATAGTTCCCTTTGAATGTGCATTGATTATCGTCAGTTGAACAAAGTGACCATAAAGAATAAGTATCATCTTCCTAGGATCAATGATTTGTTTGATCATCTTTAGGGTGTGAAGTGTTTCTCTAAGATTGATTTTAGGTTGGGTTATCATCAGTTTAAGGTTAGGGAGGTGGATATCCTTAAGACTGGTTTCTAGATCCGGTATGGTAACTATGAGTTCTTAGTTATGACTTTTGAGTTGATGAATGCTCCGGCAGCATTCATGTATTTGATGAATAGGGTCTTCCGTTAGTTTTTGGTTTTGTTCGTCATTATTTTCATTAATGACATCTTGGTCTACTCTAATAGTAAGGCAGATTATGTCGATCACCTCCGTGTTGTGTTGCAGACCTTGAATGATCAATGTTTGTATGCCAAGTTCTCAAAGCGTGAGTTTTGGTTGAAGGTTGTGACTTTTCTTAGTTATGTTATTTCTTGTGAAGAGGTAATGGTGGATCCACAAAAGGTTCCGGTGGTTAAGAATGGCCTAGACCTGCGACTCCAACCGATATTCGAAGCTTCTTGGGTTTATCCAGTTAATATAGGAGATTTGTGGAAAGTTTTTTGACTATAGCTGCCCCATTTACTAAGTTGACCTAAAAAAGGTCAAGTTCTTATGGTTGGATGCGTGTGAGGGTAGTTTTGAGAAGTTGAAGGATAAGTTAATGTCTGCTTTGGTTTTGACCCTGCCCGAGAGTAATGATGGATCCATAGTGTATTGTGATGCTTCTCGTATTGGGTTGCGTTGTGTGTTGATGTAGCATGGTAGGGTGGTGACTTATGCTTCTAGGCAGTTGAAAGTTCATGAGAAGAACTACCCTACTCATGATTTGGAGTTTTTGGCTTTGGTATTTGCATTAAAGATTTGGCGTCACTATCTCTATGGGGTTCATGTTTACATCTTTTCTAATTATAAGAGCCTACAATATGTGTAGAAAGTGCTCAATCTCAGGCAAAGGGGGTGGCTTAAGTTATTGAAGAACTATGATATGAGTCTCCATTGCCATCTAGGTAAAGTTAACTTTGTTGCTGATGCTCTTAGTAGGGGATACGTGGGAGTTGGTGAAGGACATTCACCATTTGTCTATCCTTGGAGTTCGTCACATGGACTCTGATGTTAGTGGTGTATTTGAGCATCAGGTATCCCAGTTGTTTCTTTTTTTGAGACAAATGAAAAACAAATGTTGGATCCAGATTTGATGAAGATTAAGGGGAATATGGGTCAACAAATTGTTGTTGATTTTATGATTGGTGGTGATGGTATCTTGAGGTACCAAAGTAGGCTATGTGTTCTCGATTTAGATGGATTGAGGGAAAGGATTTTGGCCTAAGTTCATGGATCTCATTATGATATTCATCTCGGTATCATGAAGATGTATCATGATCTTAAGGAGTTTTATTGGTGGAATAATATGAAGTGAGATATGGCTAACTATGTGGCAAAGTGTTTGGTATGTCAACAAGTGAAAGTTGAGCACATGAGCCCTAGAGGTTTATACTAAGAGATTGAGTTGTCCGAATGAAAATGGGAGGTAATTAATATGGATTTCATTACCGGTCTTCGTTAGTCCCTAATTCAATGTGATTCTATTTGGGTCACTATGGATAGAATGATCAAGTCCATTCACTTCTTACCTGTGAGGACTAGTTATTCGACGGAGGATTATGCTAAGTTGTATCTTGCAAAAATTGTGAAGTTGCTTGGTGCTACAGTTTCTATCATTTTGAATAGTGGTACTCCATTCTTATCTCACTCTGGGAAGTCATTTCAAAAAGTTTGCAAACTAAGGTCTACCTTAGAATTGCTTTCCACCCGTAGTCGGATGGATAAACGGATAAGACCATTCAGACTTTGGAAGATATGCTTCGTTCTTGTGTGATTGATTATTTTGGTAGTTGGTATGACCATTTTTCTTTGATTGAATTCACCTATAATAATAGTTATCATTTTAGTATTTGTATGGCTTCTTTTGAGGCATTGTATGGTAGGAGATGTCGTTCTCCTATTAGGTGGTATGAAGTTGGAGAGGGTAATTTGTTTAGCGCTGATTTGGTTCACCAAGCCTTGGAAAAGGTGAAGGTGATTTGTGATAGGTTGAAAGCCGCTCAAAGTCACCAAAAGTCCTATGCGGATGTGAGGCGTATAGAGTTAGAGTTCAATGTTGGTGATTGGGTATTCTTGAAAGTATCTCCTATGAAGGGAGTGTTGTGTTTTGGTATGAAGGGGAATCTTAGTCCCCGGTATGTTGGTCCGTATTTGGTTTTGAAGAGGGTTGGTAATGTTTCCTACGAGTTGGAGTTGCCTTCTAGTTTGAGCTCTATCTATCCGATTTTCCATGTCTCTATGTTGTAGAAATGTATAGGTGATACTTTATCGGTTGTTCCCTTAGAGGATGTTGGTATTTCAGACTCTTTGTCCTATGAGAAGGTCCCAGTGAAAATCTTAGATCGATAAGTTTGCCGATTGCGAATGAAGGATGTGTCTTTGGGAAAGGTTCTTTGGAGGAACCATAAGGTCGAGTAAGCCACTAAGGAAGCAGAGGAGGACATGAAGTCCAAGCACTTGCATTATTCCCTGTTCCAGAAACTCATTCTTGAGGTATGTGTTGATTTTCTTATCTTTGTTATATGTCTTTTTTTCTAGCTTGATTGAAGGTTAGCTTGATTTGTAATGATATGTTAACTCGGGCTTGTGCTTGCCTTTACCCGTCATTCGAGGACGAATGATCCAAGTGGGGGAGAATTGAAACACCTTGGCTTTGGACTCTTAGAAAATTTCCTAAGTTGAGTATTCTGGACAACATACAACTTAAAGGTACAAATAATACCCTCTCTCTCGTGTGATGGTCATCTTGGTTGGGTTGCATTCTATCCAAGGTACAGTTAGGCATCATACTTCTCCAATGATAGGGTACGAGGTGCATGTTGTAAAGTCATATGATGTCATGAGCTTAGCCTAAGTGGATTATGTCCAAGGTACGAGTTGTAGGGTACTTTTCGTATGATAGGGTAAGAATTACCCTTGTGTGGTCATATGTTGGTCAATATAGGGGTCCTAGTTGAGGCCTACGGTACAAGATATGGGTACTACTCATACCCTAGGTACGGTTGGGTGGGTTGGCCGTACCCTCCTGCGACTATGTTCTTAACTTTTAAGCTATGGACATTTGGGACATTTCCCACCCCAAAACCCTTAAGTTTCCATGCCTTAAAACATGTTGAGGCCTCTCATAACTTGGATTGAAGTATCAAAACACTCCAAATACTCTCTTAAACAATCTCTTGAAGATTGGAGGCTAGAGTTCTATGAGTGTTCATCTAGAGGCAAAAACGGTCAAGTTTCTCTCTGTGAATCTTCTTGTAAATGGCATGTGACTCTTCACTCATTGTTAGTTCTCAAATATCTTGTGTTTTAAACATTTATTATGACTTGTAAATTCTGGTTTAGAAAACAAATGTTGAGGGTTTTGATGCATATAGTAAGTATTGCTTACTCTTGGTTTAACTTGTGTTTATATATGTTTTTGGTGATAGTTTGCACATGTGGTTGCTTTTTGATTGGGTTTTAACAAATGGGTCATGGGTTACCCTAAGATGGTTTATACCTTGATTTTGGTCTTGATACTAGCATGTCCTCAAAGTGTTTGTGAAAATGGCGAAGAGAACAAACTACTTATTTGGTAAATTGTGTTATGCACTATTGTTTTGTCTAAGAATACTAATCAAGGATGAATGAATTCGTAAAGGTCTTGATGACCATAAATTAAATTGAAATGTGCTTTGAACTAAGGCATTGTCCTAATGGATATTAATGGTTGTTAAATATTTTGCAAAGGTCTTGTTGGACATGTAATGTTATAATTAATAACTTCGGTGGTTTGCTTTTTAAAAGGGTTTGAGTCCCTAAACATTAAATTGATTTATGCCTTAAATTAATAATGGGTTCGAGTCCCTAATGTTGAACTGAATTGATGGTTTCATATAGTCAATTGGTTTGAGTCCCAAAGTTGAATGAAAATAGCTATGGCATTGTTGTATGCTTGCAAGTGGTGTTGGTATGACGATACCAAAGGAGTGACTTTGGTAAAAAAATAGTTAATGATTTTGTATATGAAATGATTGTTTTAAATTGGGATTTAAAGTGGGATGTGTAGTCGAGCCGTGAAAGTGGAGTCCAAAGGATTAGCGCTAGAAACTGCGCAAGACGATGCGGGTGTCTTATGAACGGGTGGTTCGAGTCCCCGAATGAATATATGAATGGGAGGTTCGAGTCCCCCATGTTGTATACATTAGTGCTATGTCACCTTGATTATGCTAGGATGCTTGAGTCCCCCACATAGGTATATACGGTTATGGATATTCTCTGGTTCGTGCGGCTATACGCACTGGGGGTCTTTCATCTAGGGGAGAACTGGACCCATATAGCCACTGGGTACCTTGTTTTATGACGGTTATGCTACACAACCTAGGTTAATTTTTTCAAAGTTCATGTTAATCTTGTTCCCTACCTCAGCATGGTGTGTGTATATATATATGTATGTTTGTATGTGTGGCCTCGGGTATATGTATTGGTTGAATGGTTTTGAACCATTACTACTATTTTATTCTTACCCTTGAGTTACATGCTAGTGTTCCAAACACTAACCGTCTTCGAAATTGTATCCCCACGTGATGCAGGTGTTAGTCATATTCCTACACCTCTTACTCAGTTATTGGACTCCGGATCAGCTTGTGATGACTTGAAGCGCTGAGCTTTCATACTTCGGAAGGCTCAATTTCTTGTTTGAGTTTTATTATGTCTTTAATTATTTTGACTTGGATATTGGTTTTGGATATTGTTTGGGGCATTCTCGATCGGATATTCTTAGATTGTTTTTAGAGGCTTTGTATGGACAGACAGTGGACTTGGGTATATTATGTTATGGTATGGTTATGGACTTTGTTATTATCTTGATTATATTGTGGTTGTTGATTAGTGGGAGTGGATAGCGGGGTAATTTCCTGTCCTTTTTGGACTTGAGGTGTCCATTACAACAAGACCCTGATTTGGGTCGTGTCATACAATAACTTAGTAAAATTGCCCATCCCCATAGCAGGACGCAACATCCAATACCGGTGGCGGTAAGCATCAGAACTAGTTTTATGTTATACCTTCTCATTAGAAGAAGAAGAGCTCCCCAAACGTAGTCAATGGTATGGTTCATGTCTATAACTTTGATGCTTATGTGTTATTAGATACGGGGTCAACCCTCTCTTTTGTAACCCTACTTATTATTTTAAACTTTGGTGTAAGTCCCGAGAATCTTCCTAAACCTTTTTCAATTTCCATTCTCGTTGGTGAGCCAGTTTTTGCGAAATGAGTGTACAGAAAGTGTTATATTAAAAGCCTCTATTGGGTTACTTTGGCAGGTTTAATAAAACTAGAGATGATAGATTTTGATGACATTCTATGGATTGACTCCATTCATGTTATGCTTTAAATGATTATCGCACCCGAGTGGTGAAGTTTCAGTTTCTAATGAGTCAATCGTCAAGTAAGAGGGTAGTTCAGTATCCTCTAAAGGTCATTTCATCTTCTATCTTAAAGCTAGGAAGTTAATCTCAAAGAGTAGTGTCTATTACCTGGTTCAAGTTAAAGATACTAATTCTGAGACCCCAAATATTTAGTCAGACCGTGTAGTTATTGGGTTTCCTGAAGTCTTTCCAGAGGATCTACCCGGAGTACCTCCCAATAGGGAAATCAAATTCAGTATTTACCTACTCCTCATACTCATTACCCCTCCATTTCACCTTATAGATTGGCTCCAAATGAACTTAAGAAGTGTAAGGAATAACTTAATGACCTCTTAGATAAGGGTTTCATCAGATCCAGTGTTTGTTTGTGGGGTACTCCAGTCCTATTCGTGTGCAAAATGGATGGTACTCTTAAAATGTGTATAGATTATAGACAACTAAACAAGGTCACAATTAAAAACAAGTACCACATCCCCAGAATTGATAACTTATTTGACTAGCTTCAGGGTGCCTGTTTGTTTTCAAAAATTAATCTCAGGTTAGGATATCACCATTTGAAGGTCAGGGACTTTTACATTTCAAAGACTACTTTCAGAACTCGGTATGGTCACATTGAATTTCTGGTTATGTCTTTTGGACTAAAAAATGCTCATGTTGAAATTTTGGTTATGTCCTTTGGACTAAAAAATGCTCCTGCCACCTTTATGGATTTAATCAAAAGAGTCATCAAGCATTACTTGGACATGTTTGTCATTTCCTTCAACGATGACATACGTTTCTATTCTCGGAATGAGGAGAAGCACACAGACCACTTAAAGGTATTATTGTTGAACCTCAAAGATCGCTAATTTTTTGCAAATTTTAGTAAGTGTGAATTTTGGTTGGAGTTGATTACCTTTTTGGGACATATGATTTTGGGTTCAGGTATCCATGTATACCCTCAGAAAATAGAGGCAGTAAAGCGCTGGACTAGTCCCACCACTCAATCTGATATTATGAGATTTCTAGTTTAGTCAGTAACTATAGGAGATTTGTTCAGGGTTTTTCCTCAATAGCCACACCAATTACCAAGTTGACACAAAAGACAAAGAAGTTCCAATTATCAAATAAGTATGAGAGGATTTTCCAAGAGTTGAAAGATAGATTGACTTCAAGACTGGTATTAGCCTTGCCAGATAAGGTAGATGAATTTGTGGTGTATTATGATGCCTCCAGAGTTGAGTTAGGTTGCATTTTGATATTAATAATAAGGTGATAGTGTAACACCCCGATTTTTTAAACCAGAATGCTACACGGTGCTCAAGACCCCGAAGGACCACAAGCTAGCCCATGGCTGATATCTGTACCTGTATACTGCATAATATACATAAAATTTGGAAATAAGAACATGAAAGTCCTAAGGTTTAAACTGAATAAACGTCTGATAACAAAATATCTAAAAAAGGTATAACAATACCAAAACAAGTCATAAATACTGAAAATAATGAGATCTGAATATCTAATCTGACATCTAGTCTGAAAGCCTCTAACTAAACTGAATAAGGAGTTGAAGGAACATGTCTCCAACTAACTCCTTCTAGCAACTGAATATTAAATGTAGAAATAATCATATCATCCTAGAATGAGAAAGACTCACTGCAAACTCTAAATACTGGAATGCTACTATTGATCTGGAGCGCGTGCCTCTGAACCTATGGTGTAACATAAGAGAAAACACCATAGCGCAAATGCGTCAGTACGTCTGAATGTACTGAGTATACGAGTGAGGTAGGTTAAATGTAAAGGGTTCTATGCATGAACAATGCCAACTAATATGAATGTGAGAATACATACATGCATAAACAACTATAACTGAACTCGTGATGATGATGACTACTGAGTTTGAATGCTGACGATATGACTTTACTATTACTGAGGTGCTGAATAGATTATTGACTATTTCTGAAAGTTCAAATTATAAAGAACTAGTTTGAATGACTGTGTCTAACAGTCCTAAAACTGAATACTGGTAACGCGAGCTATGATAATTGATATAGCTGATATAACTGTAATGATTGGACTAATCGATATAACCGATACTAAGCGACTGTATCTGACAGTCTAAGTTCAGATGGAAATATCTGAGTCCCATTTTACTTGGAGTAACTAAATCTGAGATCAGTCCTATCTAGTGGGTAATCATGAGTATACTGATAATAAGGATGATTTGACTTTGTCTAAGATTAGCCCTATCTAGCGGGTAATCTTTAAATCTAATGATTCTGATACTGATTAATCATAGTTGAGATCAGTCCTATCTAATGGGTGATCTTGAAGTCTATTTACAATGATAAGCATTGACTGTATCTAACAGTACTAAGTCTATATTACTAAGCTGAGTTAACTGTGTCTGAAAGCCCTGATTTTCTAACTGAAACTATGGGATGTGTTTATCTAACCGACATGCCCCAAGCAAAGCTGATTGGGGTCCAATAGCTGCCCTGACTGGAAGGGTGTTAGTACCGTTCTACTGGTAAAGACATCTGTTATGGAGTTAGTCCTAATTTAGCGGGTGACTCCTGGGATCAGTCCTATACATATAAATATGCTAACGGGTAACCCCTGAGTATGTCAGTTCTATCTAATGGGTGACATCTCGTACCTATGCTAGCAACGTAGTTCTGTAACTTAGGGATTTCTTCTAGGGATCTCAGTCCTATTCTAGCAGGTGAGCCCCCATCCCTAGGTTCGCTCGATGCTGAATCCTACTCCCATCTGAAAGACAGTGAACTGAATAACTGGGCTGACCTAAATAACTTAACTAAACTGATTTACTGAACTGATACTGATTAACTGAACTGATACTAGTGGTATTATTTAGCGGAGCTAAAACTAAGTTTACTGGATTATGATGACGGACAGAATATAATGAGTTTTGAGGACTGATTAAGAGTACTAAAGTTACTAAGATTTACTGTGATTATTGAGCACTGAGATTACTGAGTTTTCCTGAGTCACATGAGTGACTGATTTGAATAGATCATGGCATGACTGAGAGTATCGTGAAAACATGACATGGCTTTAGGTACATAACTATATTTTTTTGGTACAAGTACCCCCAGGACTCGATGGAAGGAAACTGACACACATTACTGACTTGATCATAAGAGTAGAGTCTATAATCCACAATATATTTCTTGGAAGGGAATTTCATTCAACATCTATATACTTTCATAGCTTTCAATATCATGCTCATTACATATTACAACCACAATCCATAATATCATAACTTGGGGAATTTCATGAAGTACATGGGTATTCTACATCTTGTACATGAGTGGGTTTTGAAAGTAAGCATAGCATAATTCCATAAGACTAGTTCATGAGTAATCCAACAGTGTTCACAAGACACATTATCAACATGGATGACATTGAATCATAGAGGCCTATCATGAATCCTTCACTTAGTCACAGTTTAGCTATAATGCATGTTTTCTAGTCTCTTAGGTATTTTATCCAACACCTTACATGCACTCTTTAAGGCACAGGTGTATTCACAAAATTACACCACTTTAATCCACCCAAATTCATGGGTTCCAACTATATGATCACAATCTTCCTGGAAGTTCATCAAATTCCCACTCTATAACACAAACCATAAACAACAACATGAATAGAACCATATCACCACAAAACATTCATGATTTTTTTATCAAAGATTGATTCTTGAACTCCACGAACAAAAGGGATCCGTGGTTGAATACTTCGCATACCTTAATGGCGATGAAATTGTTGAAAGATTGGACCTTCAAGCTTGATTATGCAACCCTAGTAGTTTTTGTCCTTCTTGTGCTCTTGGATAGTGAAATTAAGATGTTAATAGGGTTGTAATGTGATTAGAAGCTATAAATTTCTTGAGGTCAAGTATTGAGACGTATAAGGAGTGTTAAAAGACTTAATTATCCTCAAAATAACTCAAAAACTAAGTGTTTTTCGTGGCTGAAATCATAAGTGTGAGACGCACACCTCATCGCACATGCTAAGGTTTGCGCCGCACATCTGATTGCTTATTCTAAGGTGTGCATCGCACTTTCTATCACACACTTGAGGGTGTGCGCCACAGAACCTGTCGCACCCTTGTTCAAGTAGCCATGTGCGATTGTTCATGTGTCGCACTCCTACTTTGCAGGGCCATAACTTTTTGCTCGGGTGTTGGATTTTTATAAAATTGGAATAGTTGGAAAGCTAATTCGATTCTCTACAATTTTGTGTGTCTAAATATTCCAAAATTTCACATGTATATCAATTTATCCTCGTTCAAGTGTCACTCTTGTGGAAGCACACACTAAAACTTGATGGATCCAAAAGCTATTAGCTTGCCTTACTCTGAGTGACTCACATGAGTATTCTTAACACATCATAAGCTATCTTATCGCTAGGATAATCATTGTAAATAATGTACTCAAACATGAATCACAGGATATGAGGTTTCATACGTAGGAGAACTGATTCATTTCCTAGCTTGAAAATATACGGGGTATTACAATATCTCCCCCTTGGGAACATTCATCCTCGAATGATACTGGTTGAGATGAGAGAAAATAAAACTTACAAAAATATATAAAATGAATGAATGATCATGATTTCATGGATGACATTACTGAAAACTGAGCATATCATACTGTACATGCATATTTGATGCAAGGGTAGCTGATTTATGAATGTAGGACTGAGTGTTCGATAAACTGAGTTTCTCAAACTGAGAATGCATATCTGATAATTTGAATCCATACATATCTGATGCATGATTATATGACTTACATGATATGTGAATGTATGACTGAAAGTACTCATAAGCTGATAATACATATCTGATGTGTGAATACATGACTGAACTGACTCACTTACATGCGACTGACCATGCAATGGTAAAGGCACTAAGATTGAAATGAAACATGAGAACATGACTGATTCTGCTACGTGACATATGGACTGAACATCATGAACTGAACTGAACCTCTGAATACTTGACTTACAGCTGAGGTCTAACTTGAAGGTCAACTTATGAGTACCCTCTATTATGGACTGAATTAGTTATGTAAGGAGAAATTAAAGGATCTAAGGCATGAGTGTTAAGATAAAGTGGGGTATGTCCCTCTAAGAACACTTACCTTACGGAGATACAGGGTGATGCACAGGGCATCTACGAACTTGATTATAACTAAACTTTGGGAGTCTGAAACTAATTCATGAGATGGAATGAACTTGCAACTATTAGGAGGTTATACCTTGAAATAGTTATATTCTCCGAGATTTTGGATAGCATGAATAGATGCAAGGATGAGAAAACAAGCTATACAAATCAGACTGCTCACTAGCACGACATGAATACTGAAAGAAGGGAAACTGTTCCTAAAACATCTCATAGCCTCCTGCACATAAGTGTGGTGCACAACACACACATGTATAAGACTCTCCTAGATGCGGCTTTTAGACTTCCTAGGACTCTATTGAACCTTAGGCTCTGATAGCAAGTTTGTAACACCCCGATTTTCTGAACCAGAATGCTACACGGTGCTCATGACCCTGAAGGACCACAAGCTAACACATGACTGATATCTGTACCTGTATACTGCATAATATACATAAAATGCAGAAACATGAACATGAAAGGATATAAGGTTCGAACTGAATAAACGTCTAATAACAGAATATCTGAAAAAGGTATAACAATACCAAAATAAGTCATAAATACTAAAAATAATGAGATTTGAATATCTAATCTGACATCTAGTCTGAAAGCCTCTAACTGAACTGAATAAGGAGTTGAAAGAACATGTCTCCAACTAACTCCATCTAGCAACTGAATAGTAAATATAGCAATAATCCTATCGTTCTCGAATGAGAAGGACTCACTGAAAACTATGAACACTGGAATGCTACTGCTGATCTGGAACACGAGCCTCTGAACCTATGGTGTAACATAAGAGAAAGCACCATAGCGCAAATGTGTCAGTACGTCTGAATGTACTGAGTATACGAGTGAGGTAGGCTAAATGCAAAGGGTTCTATGCATGAACTATGCTAACTAATATGAATGTGAGAATTCATACATGTATAAACAACTATAACTAAACTCGTGATGATGCTGACTACTGAGTTTGAATGTTGATGACATGACTTTACTATTACTGGGTACTGAATAGATTATTGACTATTTCTGACAGTTCAATTTATGAAGAACTAGTTTGAATGACTGTGTCTAACAGTCCTAAAACTGAATACTAGTAACGTGAGCTATGACAACTGATATAGCTAATATAACTGTAATGATCAGACTAATCAATATAACTGATATTGAACGAATGTATATGATAGTCTAAGTTTTGTTGGAACTATCTGAGTCCCGTTCTACTTGGAGTAACTAAATCTGAGATCATTCCTATCTAGCGGGTGATCACAAGTATACTGATAATAAGGATGATTTGACTTAGTCTGAGATCAGTCCTATCTAGCGGGTGATATTAAAATCTAATGATTCTGATACTGATTAATCATAGTTGAGATCAGTCCTAGATAATGGGTGATCTTGAAGTCTATTTACAATGATAAGCATTAACTGTATCTAACAGTACTGAATCTTTACTACTAAGCTGAGTTGACTGTGTCTGAAAGCCCTGATTCTGTAATTGAAACTGTGGGATGTGTTCATCTAACCGACCTGCCCCAAGCTAAGCTGACTGGGTCTAATATCTGCCCTGACTGGAAGAGTGTCAGTACCGCGCCACCAGTAAAGACATCTGTTGTGGAGTCAGTCCTAATCTAGCGGGTGTCTCCTGGGATTAATCCTATACATATAAATGTGCTAACGGGTGACCCCTGAGTATGTCAGTCCTATCTAACGAGTGACATCTTGTACCTACGCTAAAAACATAGTTCTGTAACATAGGGATTGCTTCTAGGGATCTCAGTCCTATTCTAGTGGGTGAATCCCCATCCCTAGGTTCGCTCGGTGCTGAATCCTACACCCATCTGAAAGACACTGAACTGAATAACTGGGCTGAACTAAATAACTTAACTGAACTGATTTGTTGAACTGATACTAATTAACTGAACTGATACTAGTGGTATTATTTAGCGGAGCTAAAACTAAGTTTAATGAATTCCAATGACGGATGGAATATAATGAGTTCTGAGGAGTGATTAAGAGTACTGAAGTTATTGAGATTTATAGTGATTACTGAGGTTACTGAGCACTGAGATTACTGAGAATACTGAACTACTGAGATTACTGAGTTTTCCTGAGTCACATGACTGATTGATTTCTATAGATCATGGCTTGACTGAGAGTATCATGAAAACATGACATGGATCTAGGTATACAACTATATTTTTTGGGTACAAGTACCCCCAGGACTCGATGGAAGGAAACTGATACACATTACTGACTTGATAATAAGAGTAGAGTCCATAATCCACAATATTATAAATAAGGGCTTTCATACTAAGCATGGTACTCAATAATCTATTTCATGGAAGGGAATTTCATACAATATCTATATACTTGCATAGCTTTCAATATCATGCTCATTACATATTACAACCACAATCCATAATATCATAATTTGGGGAATTTTATGAAGTGCATGGGTATTCTACATCTTTTACATGAGTGGGTTTTGCAAGTAAGCATAGCATAATTCAATAAGACTAGTTCATGAGTAATCCAACAGTGTTCACAAGACACATTATCAACATGGATGACATTGAATCATAGAGGCCTATCATGAATCCTTCACTTAGTCACAGTTTAGCTATAATGCATGATTTCTAGTCTCTTAAGTATTTTATCAAACACCTTACACGCACTCTTTAAGGCATAGGTGTATTCACAAACATACACTACTTTAGTCCACCCAAATTCATGGGTTCCAACTATATGATCACAATCTTCCTGGAAGTTCATCAAATTCCCACTCTAAACACAAACCACAAACAACAACATGAATACAACCATATCACCACAAAACATTCATGATTTTTTTTATCAAATATTGATTCTTAAACTCCACGAACGAAAGGGATCCTCGGATGAACACTACGCATACCTTAATGGAGATGAAATTGTTGAAAGATTGGACCTTCAAGCTTGATTATGCAACCTTAGTAGTTTTTGTCCTTCTTGTTCTCTTGGATAATGAACTCAAGATGTTAATAGGGTTGTATTGTAATTAGAAGCTATAAATTTCGTGAGGTTAAGTATTCGGATGTGTAAGGAGTGTTAAAAGACTGAATTGTCCTCAAAATAACTCAAAAACTAAGTGTTTTTCGTGGCTGAAATCATAAGTGTGCGTCGCACACCTCTTCACACATACTAAGGTGTACGCCGCACATCCTATCGTATATGCTAAGGTGTGTGTCGCACATGCTATCGCACACTTGAGGGTGTACGTAGCACAACCTATCGTACACTTGTTCCAGTAGCCTTGTGCGATTGTTTATGCATCGCACTCCTACTTTGTAGGGCCATAACTTCTTGCTCGGATTTTGGATTTTTATAAAATTTGAATCATTGGAAAGATAATTTGATTCTCCACAATTTGGTGGGTCTAAATCTGCAAAAATTTCACATATATATCAAGTTATCCTCATTCAAGGGTCACTCTTGCAGAATCACACACTAAAACTTGATGGATCCAAAAGCTATTAGCTTGCCTTACTCTGAGTGACTCACATGAGAATGCTTAACACATCATAAGCTATCTTATTGCTAGGATACTCATTGTAAATCATGTACTCAAATATGAATCACAGGATATGAGGTTTCATACGTAGGAGAACTAATTTATTTCCTAGCTTGGAAACATATAGGGTATTACAATATCTCCCCCTTGGGACATGTCTCCAACTAACTTCATCTAGAAACTGAATAGTAAATATAGCAATAATCATATTGTCCTCTAATGAGAAGGACTCACTGCAAACTCTGAACAATAGATTACTACTACTGATCTGGAGCGCGTGCCTCTGAACCTATGGTGTAACATAAGAGAAAACACCATAGTGTAAATGTGTCAGTACATCTGAATGTACTAAGTATACGAGTGAGGCAGGATAAATTCAAAGGGTTCTATGCATGAACAATTCTGACTAATATGAACGCGAGAATACATACATGAATAAACAACTATAACTGAACTTGTGATAATGCTGACTACTAAGTCTGAATGCTGATGACATGACTTTACTATTACTGAGGTACTGAATAGATTATTGACTATTTCTGAAAAACTGGTTTGAATGACTATGTCTAATAGTCCTAAAACTGAACACTGGTAATAGAGCTATGACAAGTGATATAGCTGATATAACTGTAATGATCGGACTAATCGATATAACCGATATTGAACGACTGTATCTGACAGTCTAAGTTATAATGGAACTATATGAGTCCCGTTCTACTTGGAGTAACTAAATCTGAGATCAGTCCTATCTAGCGGGTGATCATGAGTATACTGATAATAAGGATGATTTGACTTAGTCTGAAATAAGTCCTATCTAGTGGGTGAGCTTTAAATATAATGATTCTGATACTGATTAATCATAGTTGAGATCAGTCCTAGCTAATGGGTGATCTTGAAGTCTATTTACAATGATTATCATTAACTGTGTCTAACAGTACTGAATCTGTACTACTAAGCTGAGTTGACTGTGTCTGAAAGCCCTGATTCTATTACTGAAACTGTGGGATGTGTTCATGTAACTGATATGCCTCGAGCTAAGCAGACTGGGGTCCAATATCTTCCCTAACTAGAAGGGTGTCAGTACTACCCCACCAGTAAAGACATCTACAGTGGAGTCAGTCCTAATCTAGCTGGTGACTCTTGGGATCAGTCCTATACATATAAATGTGCTAAGGGTGACCCCTAAGTATGTCAGTCCTATCTAATGGGTGATATCTCGTACCTACGCTAGCAATGTAGTTCTGGAACTTAGGGATTGCTTCTAGAGATCTTAGTCCTATTATCTCGGGTGAGCCCCCATCCCTAGGTTCGCTCGGTGCTGAATCCTACTCCTATCTGAAAGACACTGAACTGAATAATTGGGTTGAACTAAATAACTTAACTGAACTGATTTGCTAAACTGATACTGATTAACTGAACTAATACTAGTGGTATTGTTTAGCGAAGCTAAAACTTAGTTTACTGGATTTTGATGACGGACGGAATATAATGAGTTCTTAGGAGTGATTAAGAGTACTGAAGTTATTGAGATTTACTGTGATTACTGAGGTTACTGAGCACTGAGATTATTGAGAATACTGAACTACTGAGATTACTGTGTTTTTTTGAGTCACATAACTGACTGATTTTTATAGATCATGGCTTGACTGAGAGTATCATGAAAACATAACATGGCTCTAGGTACACAACTATATTTTTTGGGTACAAGTACCCCCAGGAATCGATGGAAGGAAACTAATACACATGACTGATTCGATCATAAGAGTAGAGTCCATAATCCACAATATCATAAATAAGGGATTTCATTCTAAGCATGGTTCTCAACAATCTATTTCATGGAAGGGAATTTCATACAATATTTATATACTTGCATAGCTTTCAATATCATGTTGATTACATATTACAACCATAATCCATAATATCATAACTTGGGGAATTTCATGAAGTACATGGGTATTCTATATCTTGTACATGAGTGGGTTTTGCAAGTAAGCATAGCATAATTCCATAAGACTAGTTCATGAGTAATCCAACAGTGTTCACAAGACACAATATCAACATGGATGACATTGAATCATAGAGGCCTATCATGAATCCTTCACTTAGTCACAGTTTAGCTATAATGCATGATTTCTAGTCTCTTAGGTATTTTATCAAACACCTTACATGCACTCTTTATGGCATAGGTGTATTCACAAAATTACACCACTTTATTCCACCCAAATTCATGGGTTCCAACTATATGATCACAATCTTCCTGGAAGTTCATCAAATTCCCACTCTATAACACAAACCACAAATAACAACATGAATACAACCATATCACAACAAACATTCATGATTTTTTTATCAAAGATTGATTCTTGAACTCTACGAATGAAAGAGATCCGTGGATGAACACTACGCATACCTTAATGGCGATGAAATTGTTGAAAGATTGGACATTCAAGCTTGATTATGCAACCCTAGTAGTTTTTCTCCTTCTTGTGCTCTTGGATAATGAACTTATGATGTTAATAGGGTTGTAATGTGATTAGAAGCTATAAATTTCGTGAGTTAAGTATTGGGATGTGTAAGGAGTGTTAAAAGACTTAGTTATCCTTCAAAATAACTCAAAAACTAAGTATTTTTCGTGGCTGAAATCATAAGTGTGCGTCGCACACCTCATCGCACATGCTAAGGAGTGCACCGCACATCCTATCGCATAAGATAAGGTGTGCATCGGACATTCTATCGCAAACTTGAGGGTGTGCTCCGCACAACCTGTCGCACACTTGTTTTAGTAGCCATGTGCGATTGTTTATGTGTCACACTCCTACTTTGCAGGGCCATAACTTCTTGCTCGGGTGTCAGATTTTTGTAAAATTGGAATCGTTGGAAAACTAATTAGATTCTGTCCAATTTGGTGGGTCTAAATATGCCAAATGTCACATATAAATCATGTTATCCTCGTTCAAGGGTCACTCTTGCGAAATCACACACTAAAACTTGATCGATCCAAAAGCTATTAGCTTGCCTTACTCTGAGTGACTCACATGAGCATGCTTACCATATCATAATCTATCTTATTGCTAGGATACTCATTGTAATTCATGTACTCAAATATGAATCACAGGATATGAAGTTTCATACGTAGGAGAACTGATTTATTTCCTAGCTTGGAAACATACGGGGTATTACAGATAGCTTATGCCTCTAGATAACTTTAAGATCATGAGAATAACTATCCGACTCACGATTTGGAGTACCAACTGTTGTGTTCATCTTAAAAATTTGGATACATTATTTATATGGTGTACATATGGATATTTTAACCAATCATAAGAGTCTTTAATATGTATTTATTCACATGGAGTTAAATATTTGTTAGAGAAAATGGTTGGAATTGCTAAAAGATAATGACATAAATATGATCTACTATTCGGGTAAAGCAAATGTAGTAGCTAGTTTGTTAAGTAGATTGTCTATGGCTAGTGTAAACCATATGGAAAAGGAGGAAAATTAGTTGGCCAATGAGGTGCATAGATTAGCCCTATTGGGTGTATGCTTGACATGGATGATGGTGGTGTAGTGGTCCAGAACGGTTCAGAGTCGTCTTTAGTGGCTGAAGTGAAAGAGAAACAATGTAATGATCCTATACTTAGCCAGTTAATGGATGCAATTCATCAGCAAAAGGTTGAGGTTTTCTCCCAAAGGAGAGATGATATCCTCTGCTATTAGGTTTGGTTATGCATTCCAAGTTTTGATGGGGTGAGATAAAGGATATTAGCATTATCTCACAGTTCTAAGTATTCGATTCACCCTGGTACCATAAAGACGTAACGTGGCCTACGAAAATTTATTGGTGAAATTTTATATAGAAGGATATAGTAGAGTTTATGGCTAAGTGTCTCAATTGTCAGCAAGTGAAAGTTGAACATCAAAGTCCAGGAGTTACACTTTAGGATATTGGAACACCTACTTTGAAGTAGAAGGTCATTAATACTGATTTCATTATGGGACTTCCTCACACGAAAAGTCAATAGATTCGATTTGGGTCATCATGGATTAAATGACTAAGTCAGATCATTTCTAGCCAGTTAAGACCCCAGATATAACTGAAGATTATGTTAAGTTATATGTTCGCAAGTTGGTGACACTCCATGGGATTCCCTTATCCATCATTTAAGAATTAGGTACTCAATTTACTTTTTATTATTGGCAATTATTTTAGAAAGGCATTGGTATAAAGGTGAAGCTTAGTACTGCTTTCGACCCACAGACAGATGGTCAAGCTGACGTACTATTCAAACTTTAGAGGACATATTGAGAACTTGTGTTATTGACTTCATAGGTAATAGGGATGATCATCTACCTTAATTAGGGTTTCCTACAACAACAGTTACTAAGTTATTGTTCATATGGCTCTATTTTAGGCCTTGTACAGACGTAGTACATCACCTATAGATTGGTTTGACGTTAGTAAAATAGCTTTGGTTGGGAAATATTCTATTCTAAAATATATGGAAAAGGTTCAGTTGATTTGTTAGAGGTTGAAAATCGCTTAAAGTCATCAGAAATCATATACAGATGTAAGGAAGAGAGAACTAAAGTTTATGGTGGGTGATTGGGTATTTTTGAATGTGTCACCCATGAAGGGGGTGATGATATTTTAAAGAATATTAAAGCTCAGTCCCTGATATATTTTTCCTTATAAAATTGTAAAGTGTGTTGGAGATCCTGCATAAGAGATAGATCTCCTGTCAAAATTAGTCGTCGTCCATCTAGTCTTCCATGATTCTATGTTGAATAAGTGCATTGGAGACCCATCCTTTATAGTTACCATAGAGAGTATTGGAGTGAAAGACAGTTTGTCCTATGAACAGATTCCATTTGAAATCCTTCATCGATAAGTTCAAAGGTTAAGAAATAAGTACGTGGCTTTAGTGTAAGTTCTACAGAGGAATCAATCAGTTGAGGGAGCGACATGGGAAGCAGAGGAAGCTATGATGAGTCGATATCCTCATTAATTTACTTCTAGAACAGAGTTAGTTTGAGGTAACAAATCCTATATAGTCTATTATACTAACCGATATCCTTTCTCATATCAGTTTATCTTATAAAGCAAATATGTAATAAATCATTTCAATTGAAAGTTCATGTTTAAGGTGAGTAGTTCAGTTGTAGATCAATATAAGCTTTAGACACAATCTTAGTGAGTCTATAAGATAGATATTTCTCCATCCCAACCTTCATTCGAGGACGAATGATTCCAAGGGGGAGATAATGTTAGACCCTAAGATTTCAATAATTTTATTTTGATAGCTCCTTTGTATTTTTATTGTGATTTTTGAGTTGAATAATAATGAGGAATATTAATAGGACCATTAGGAAGTGTTTTGGAACTGTTAGAATGCGTATAGGGGCATTTTAGGACCCCTAAATAGTAAGGGTCTGTGATTAGGGCATGCCACGGGGGCATAGCATACCCTGATGCCAAAACTAGTGGCCTGGAGGGATTAGAACGTGCCACACCCAAGGGTGTAGCGAGGCTACGCCCTAGTCATAACACTGTGCTTAAGGCCACAATTAACCCCAAGCAAATCCTTTTATGGTACCTTCCCTAAGAACTGAATAAAGTAATAAAAACACATCATGTTTTGAAGTTAAAATGATAAAATACTATTAAAAATACAACTGAAACAATACTCAACATGTCTGGAATGCTGATAAAAGAGAAACTGAAAACAAGTCTAAATATCTGAATATATGAAAGCCTCTAAGACATGGGGAGTTATTAGGACAAACCCCAATAAACTCCGATTGACTGAAGTAAAGGAAATACTAAAAATAAATATAAATAACTTGTCCTCAATGGATGAGGACTCACCATATTTGTTGTTGAGTGATAATGAACTGACTAATGGAGATTGGGGAACTGAACTTCCGAACCTATGTTATAAGACAACATAGTGCAATAGAGAGTATATGATCAGTACTTTGAATGTACTGGTACATAAAATAGGGACAACTAAGATACATATAAATATTGGGCATAAATGCATGCACATATAAAATGAATGCATATCAAGCATAAACATGTGCTGAAATAATCTGTAAAACTAGTTAACTAAATAGATGATAAACTGAACACTTGGTCATGCAAACCTAAGATGATGTGGTATGAATACTGAATTGAGACTATGGGAGATAACAATTAACCTACATGCCCCAATCTGAGCTAATTGGGGTTTAACCTGTAACCCCAATTTGAAAGGTGTCAATACCTTGCCACGGGTACTGACACTGACAGTGTGGATCCATAAAGTTGATATCTTGAAGAACTATAGAGTCAAGCCTAAACGAGCGAGTAACCCTGAGAGGAATTCAAGCCTAAAATGATGGGTGACCCCTCATAACCTACATTGCTACATAGTTCTGGAACTTAGGGACTACTACTAATGAATCCACCTAAGATGACGAGGGAGTCCCCATCCCTGCTTTCACCCAATGCTAAGATATAATCCCAACTAAATAACAATGGTATTATTATTCATTTAAAATGATATGGTACTGATAAGTGCTCATCATGGACATGTTAATCTAAATATGGTAGTAAAATCATGATCTGATTTACTAGTTACGTCAAAATGGAAACATGTATAGACATATAAGTATCGGGTATTCATAACCCTCCAAAACTGAATAATACTTTAAATACAACGACATTATTTTAAAACACTATAAGGGATTTCATGATTCATATACCTAAAATATAGATTATACCTCAAACTGATGGAATTTATGATTATGAGTATGGGAATATGTTAAACTTATGAGGAAAACATGCTCATATGGTTTAATTCATGAATTGGTAAGTTAACATGATGTCAACTGAATATAATACGAGTGATTGAAATTTAAGGCATGTAATACAAAATTCACATAGGGAAACATATTGGCATGGCTTGAATTGTAATCGACTAAGAGAACATTGAGTAAATTTATACTTAACATCGAAATTTCATAAAAGCAAGGGAAAAAGGTTTATACAGGAAATACAAAGGATTCTTGGGACTCAATAGGAAGAAGGAACCCATTGATGAGTACCCCACATACCTGAGTTACTTGAATTTTTGAAGAAGACTTAGAATTGGGATCTTGAATGCTTGACTTCTTTAGAAAAGTTTTGATTTTTGTGTTCTTGGGGATAGGGGATGATTTTACATTGTTAGATGATGAAGAATGGGGATAATAATGTCTCGCTTGGTTTTAAATCATGATTTGGACAATTAGGGAGAGGTAAAAATGCCCCCTTGAACCTTTAATAAGTCTGCAGGAAAACACAGCCTCCGTGGCATAGAGGCTATCGCCGAGACTAGCCTCTGTGACACAACATGTATTGCAGATACTAACCTCTGTGACACATCGTATATCGCAGAGGTCTAGCCTCTGGGGCACACCCTAATTGTGGAGGAATTCTTCCTCTATGGTCTAAAATCACCCTGAACCCTTTCCAAAAATTCCAAAACTCTCCCAAATAACCCTTTTAACATCCTTAAATATATTTCAACTCATAAATAACCGTTTCAAACTCGAGAAGGACAAAAATAAAATGTTCAAAATTTTAGGGTCTTAAAATTGCTAAGTCTCTTGTACTTTGTGTGATATAAATGCCTTTGGGACTTCTAAACATGTGATGTATAGCTAAAAACTTGTCTAGGATCTTGCGGGGTATTACAATATCTCCCCTTTGAGATCATTCGTCCCCAAATGAAATTGTTAATATGAGATTCTAAGAAGACTAAGATCATGTACTAAATACTTATGAGTTGAATCATGATTAAATAACTAAATCTAAAACATGATACGTGGACTGAACTGAATTTATGAGTACTTTCTATGACATAAGGATGCTTAGATAGCTGAGATAGAAAATGAGAGAATCAATTTAAGAGAAACCATTACCTCAATTTGAATCTGAATTCATAGAGAAAATATGGGGATACTTGGCTTGCATATCTGATTCTGGTTCCCAAGTAGCTCCCTCAACAGACTGATTTCTCCATTGAACCATAACCAAAGGGACTTTTTTATTCCCCAACCTACGAGTCTGATGGTCAAGTATCTCAATGGGGACTTCTTCATAGGAAAGAATATCTTTCATGACCACACTCTTAAAAAGAACAACAAAAGCTGAGTCACTAATACATTTGTTTAGAAAAGAGACATGAAACACCGGATGCACTGATGCAAAATCTATGGGCAGCGCTAACTCATAAGCTACCTTCCCAAAATAGCTCAAAATCCTATATGGACCAACATAGCGTGGACTAAGATTCCCTTTCTTACCGAATCTCTTTACCCCTTTCATAGCAGAAATATTCAAATAAACCAAGTCACTAACGTCAAACTCCAGATCTCTTCTCCTCACATCCTTATAGGATTTCTGATGACTTTGGGTTGTCTTCAGTCTTTCTCGGATCAATTAAACTTTCACCATCACCTCATAAACTAAATCTAGTCCTATAAAACCATCCTTACCTATTTCAAACTAACCAATAAGAGATCTATATCTTCTTTCATAAAGAGCCTCAAATAAAGCCATCTGAATACTAGAGTGATAATTGTTGTTGTAGTCAAACTTAATCAAAGGTAAGTGGTCATCCCAACTACCCTTGAAGTCGATAACACAAGCCTTCAACATATCCTCTAAGGTCTAAATAATCCTCTCTGCTTGAACGTTGTCTGAGGATAAAGAGTTCTACTGAGATAAACTTGGGTACTAAGACCCTTCAAAAAGGCCTTCCAAAAGTGAGAGGTAAACTGGGTACCTCTATCTAAAATGATGGTCAATGGAAGTCGATGAAACCTTACCAACTCCCTATGATAGAGTCTAGAATAATCCTCAGCTAAATAAAAAGTATGAATGGGAAAGAAATGGGTTGACTTGGTCCAATATACAATGACCCAAATCGAATCATGCTGACGATCCGTACAAGGTAACCCTATCATAAAATCCATGTTCACCACCTCCCACTTCCAAGTAGGGATGCTAAACTCCTGAAGCATACCTCTAGGCCTCTGGTGCTCAACCTTAATATACTGATAATTCAACCAATTAGCTACGAATTCCATAATATATTTCTTCATGCCACTCCACCAACAGATTTCTTACAAATCATGGTATATCTTAGTGGCTCGTAGGTGAATAGAATATCACACACCATGCACTTATGCTAATATTTATTGTCTCAAACCATCAACACACAAAACACATAACCTACCTTAATAATAAAGAACACCATCTTCCCCTTGGGATAAAACCTCAACCTTCTTATCTCAAACTGCCTTCTTCAACTTAACTTAAATAGGATCCATGTCTTTTTTTTTTCACTTTGGCAACTAATAAAGATTTCAAACAATTCTGAAACCTATATTACCTTTGTATGAATTAACTAACCGAACACCTAACCTAGTAAGATGATGAACCTCATAGACTAACTCTTTCTTATCATCTTCAACATGCGTAACACTTTCCATAGACAATCTACTAAGGGCATCAGCCACTACATTAGCCTTACCTGAGTGATAAAGACACTCATATCATTGTCCTTCAACAATTTATTTAATGAAGATTCAGGTATTTCTGTATGAACACATACTGTAAACTCTTATAATCCATAAACACATCAGCATGAACCCTATAAAGGTAATACCTCTAAATCTTTAAGGCAGAGACTACTGCTTCCAACTCAAGGTCATGGGTCGGGTAATTCTTCTCATGGAGTTTAAGTTGTCTAGAGTCATAGGATATGACCTTATCTTGCTGCATTAACACTCAACCAAGACCAACTTTAGAAACATCACAATAGAATACAAACCATCTATGTCATCTGGTAAATTCAAGACTAGAGAGAAAGTAAGTTGAGTCTTCAACTCCTAAAAACTTTTCTTGTAGGAATCTGACCACAAAAGTTTGACTTTCTTTTGGGTTAATAAAGAAATGGGAGAAGCAATAGAAGAAAATCCTTCATAAAACCATCTATCATTACCAGCTAAACCCAAGAAACTCCTGACATCTGATCGAGAGATGGGTCTAGGCCAGTTTCTCACTGCTTTGATCTTTTGAGAATGAACTCGAATGCCATCATTGGAAATAATGTGACCAAAAAGCTACTAATCTTAACCAGAATTCACATTTGTTGAACTTAGCGAATAACTATTAATCCTTAAGGGTCTGAAATACAACCCTCAAATAGTCTGCATGATCGTTCTCACTATGGGAATAGATGAGCATGTCATCTATGAAGACTGTAATGAACATGTAAAAAGTTACAGGAGTATTCCTTAGTCCAAAAGACATAACTAGTAATTCAAAGTGACCATACCGAGTTCTAAAGGCTATCTTTGGGATGTCATATTCTCTAATTCTTAGCTGATGATAGCTGGATCTGAGGTCTATCTTAGAGAAATAGCTTACACCCTGAAGTTGGTTAAGAAAGTCATTAATTCTAGGGAAAGGATACGTATTCTTGACTGTGACCTTATTTAACTAATAATAGACAATACATATTCTGAGGGAACTATCTTTTTTGTGCATGAAGAGAACTAGAGCACCCTATGGAGAAATGCTAGGCCTAATAAAACCCTTATCTAAGATATCTTTCAACTATTCCTTTAATTCCTTAAGCTCAACAGGAGCCATTATGTAAGGTGGAATTGAGATAGGCTAGGTAGCTGGGAGAAGATCTATTCTAAAGTCAATTTCCCTTTTGGGAGGGACTCCGAGAATAACTTCAAGGAACACTCTTGGAAACTTATTCACTGATCGAACTGACTCAAGACTCAGAGTTTCAGAATTTGATTCCTTGTCTCGGACGAGATGGTAAATACATCCCTTGGATATCATATTTCTTGCCTTAAGGTAGGAGACAAATTGACTCTTAGACACTAAAGTACTACCCCTCTATTCAATAATGGGCTCATTAGGAAACTGGAACTGGACAATTCTATTTCTACAATCAAGTGAGGAATAGCACAAGTGGAGCCAATCCATACTGAGAATAACATCAAAATCAATTATCTCTAACTCCACAAGGTCAACTGAAGTGCTTTTCTGAGACACTGTGATCATGAAATTTCTGTATACCCTTCTGGCTATAATACAACTACCTATTAGGGTAGACACTGATAAAGGCTCTGGTATTATGTTGGGACTAACATCGAAGTCTACAGCTATATAAGGAGTTACAAAGGAAAGTGAAGATTTGGGGTCTAACAATGCATAAACATGAATATGGAAGACTTGTAACGTACCCATAACAACATCAGGAGACCTCTCCTGATCATTTCAAATCTAGAGAGCAGAAATTCAATTCTGACACTGCCACTGGTGACATTAGAGATGGCACCCTACTGAGTAGGGAGACCTACTGGCACTGTGGAAGAATTATTCCATCCTTACTGATGATTATTTTTTCCTCAATGGGCAACTACAAAACACTTCTTGATTCTGTGGCATGACTTGCCACACCCAAAGCATACATCACTACCTTCCATGCACTCACCCTTGTGGTTCTTACCATATTTCCTACAAAATAGATTGGTGTGATTACTGTTTATGCTACCCTGGGACTTAGAGCCTGGCACCCTATCCCTATAGTCCTTCCTGAACTTAGGCACTATTGCTCTTGCTAAAGATGGGGCTAGAACTAAAAAAATCTGGCAAAATTGAGAATAATTCCCACCATCAAACCTTTGTTGTTTGAAGTTAAAGCTACCAATTTTGTCCCTCTTATTCTCTCTTTCTTTTCTTTGAGCTTCTTATCCTCAATCTGCTGAGCATCAGCCTAGAAAGGTCCATCTCTTTAATCAATGTAGTTGTCCTATGCTCCTTAACTACTTCCTCAAAAACTCCCAACATGAACTTACTCATCCTGGACCCAGAATCGGCTACTATAGTCGGAGCATACCTCTCTAACTGGGTAAATTTAAGTGAGTACTCCTTCACACTTGTGTTACCTTGCTTCATATTCATAAACCCCTGCACCTTAGACTTCCTCAACTCTAATAAGAAGAACTTCTCTATGAAAGTCGTGGAAAACTCCTCCCACTCTATAGGTCCTGCCTCAATACCTCTGGCCTCCTTCCACTACTTACACCAAGTGTGTGATAATTCTTACAACTGATAAGTAGCTAATTCAACACTCTCACTAGAAGTGACACCCATGATGTCGGTCACCTTATACACAGTCTAGAAACTCCTGTGGATTCTCATCAGACTTGGATCCAAAAAACACTAGAGGGTCCATCCAAGTAAGGTCTCGAATCCTAGCTTCAGATGTATTCATTACTGGATTAGCTGGGGAAATAGCCTGTTGGTTATTATGGTAAGCCATAGAATGGGCCAAAGTTGTGAAAGTGGCCTTGAATTCTGCATGGGAAACATATTCGTTTAGAGGATCTTCCTGAATAGGTGGTAGGGTGGACTGATCCCCATTTCTTCTTTTGTTGTTTCTTCTGGAAGGTATTTCTTTAAACGGATAAAGGACTAGTTAGAAAAGGGAAATTCAATTGATGTCATGCTCTTTCCCCACCACATTAATACTGAAAGAAGGAAAACTCTCCTAAAATGTCTCGTAGCCTATTGACCATAAGTGTGGCGTGCTTCATACCCATGTACAAGACTCTACTCAACATGTCTTTTAAACATACTAGGAAACTTTAAAACCTTAGGCTCTAATACCAAGTTTTTTCATAACCCAAAGCTACCCCCTAATTGTAACACAGTGCTTAAGGCCACTAGTGACCCCAAGCTAACTCTTTTCTGGTACCTGATGTGAGCACTGAATAAAGAAATAATAAAACATCATATGGAAAATTTAAACAGATAGAATACTATTAAGAAATACTACTGAAATAATACTCAACATGTCTATAGACTGCTGATAAAAAAGAGAGTGAAAACAAGTCTAAATATTTGAATATCTGGAATCCTCTAAGGCATGGAGAGTTGATGGGAAAACCCCCCAACTAACTTTGACTAATTAAAGTAAACAAAATACTAAAACTAACTATAAATAAATTGTCCTAAATAGATGAGGACTCACCAACTTCTGCTGCTGAGTGATACTGAACTGACTAAGGGTGATCGGGTAACTGAATATCTTAACCTATGTTATAATACAACATAGCGCAAAAGAGAGTATGAGATTAATACTTTGAATGTACTGGTTCGTGAGATAGGGACAACTGAGAAATATAGAAATACTGGGCATAAATGCATGAACATATAAGAGGAATGCAAGACCAAGCATTAACATGTGCTGAAATAATCTGTAAAAACTAGTTAACTAAATAACTAATAAACTAACACTTGGTCATACAAACCTGAGTTGATATGGTTTGAATATTAAATTGAGACTGTGGGAGTTAACAATTAATTGACATGCCTTAATCTAAGGTAATTGGGGTCCAACCTGTAACCCCTGTTTGAAGGATATCAATACCTTGCCATGGGTACTGACACCGACAACGTGTATCCACAAAGTTGATATACTGAAGGACTATAGAATTAAGCCTAAAATTGTGGGTGACCCCTGAGAGGAATTCAAGCCTAAAATGATGGGTCACCCCTCATAACCAACACTAGATACGTAATACTGGAACTCAGGGACTGCTACTAATGATTCTGCCTAAGTTGGCGGTAGAGCCATCATCCTTGCATTTACTCGGTTCTAAGCTATACTCCTAATTAAATAACACTGGTATTATAATTTGTTTAAAATGTTTTTTTACTTATAAGTGCTCATCGTGGGCATGGTAATATGAATATGGTAGTAAAATCATGATCTGACTTACTAGTTACGTCAAAATAGGAACATGTATAGACATATAAGTATTGGGTGTTCATAACCCTCTAACATTGAATAATATTTTAAATACAATGACATTATTTTAAAAAAATATAAGGGAGATCATGATTCAGTGACCCAAAATATAGATTATATCCCAAGCGAATGGAATCCATGATTATGAGTATGGGAATATGTTAAACTTGTGAGGACAATATGCACATATAGTTTAATTCATGAATCGGTAAGTTAGCATGGTGTCAACTGAACATAATATGATTAATTGAAATTTAAAGCATGTAATTCGAAATTCACATGGGGAAACATATTGACTTGGCTTGAATTTAAAGCTACTAAGAGAGCATTGAGTAAATTTATACTTAACATTGAAATTTCACAAAAGAAAGGGAAAAGTTTTTTACATAAAATACAAAGGATTCTTGGGAATCAATGGGTGGAAGTAACCCATTTATGAATACCTCACATACCCGAGTTTCTTGAATTCTTGAAGAAGACTTAAAATTGGGACCTTGAATGGTTGAATTCTTAAGAAAAGCTTTGATTTTTGTGTTCTTGGGAATGTGGGATGATTTCACATTGTTAACTGGTGAGGAATGGGGAAAATAATACCCCTTTTGGGTTTTAAATCATGATTTGGAAAATTAGGGGGAGGGGCAATAGACTAAAATTCTCCCTTGAACCTTTAATGAGGTTGCAAAAAAATACAGCTTTCATGGTACACAGGCTATCGCGGATACTAGCCTCTATGACACCGCATGTATCATGGATACTAAGCTCCATGACACACCGTGTATCGCTGAGGTCCATTCTCTATGACAGGCCCAAATCACAGAGACATTCTATCTTCATGGTATAAAAACACCACAAACCCCTTCCAAAAATTTAGAAACTCTCCCGGATAACCCTTTTAACACCCCTAAAGATATTTTAACTCAAAAATCAATGTTCCAAACTCAGGAAGGACAACAATAAATTTTTTTAAATTTTGGGGTCTTGAAATTGCTAAGTCTCTTGTACTTAGTGTGATATAAATGCCTTTGGGGCTTCTAAACATGAGATGTATAGCTGAAAGCTTATCTAGGATCTTGCGGGGTATTATAGTTTATTTAGGGATTTTTGGTATCTTACCTCTTAATTAATCACACAACAATACTAAACATGTTTCCTCACCCTCATAAGTGAGAATATATGATTCCTGTCCTCTCAAATGCTCAAGAATACCAAGTAAGGGTTCTTCTCCAAAATTCAAGATTCCAAGACTCAATTAAAGTTTCCTTCCAAGAGAATCCATCAAGTTTAGGTATGTGGGGTTTTAACAAGGATATTATTCCTTTATTGTGCCCAAAAGTTTTATTTTTAATTGAATTTGAAGAAATTGATTTACTAGGGTTCACACTACTTTTCTTATATTTTAATATTATGATATTTCCTTATGAATTAAGCCTTATTTAGTACAATATTTCATTTTTACTCATGTTTTTATACATGAAAGTGATCTTATGCATTAATTTTGTTATTTTTAGATGAAATTTCTATAATATGGAAAATGATTACAATTTGAGCATTATGTACTCAGTTTATAAGAAGTTCAAGCTTATTAGTTCAAGTTACAAAGTATTATAACATGATTGAAGTTTCAATTTTGATCTTATGATCTCAGGTAAGATGTGAAATTCACAAGTTCTTTATAAATATGATTTAAGTAAGAGTAACATAGTTGGTTTTTAGTTTTATAAGCCCATATGCTATTTGAAGGAAAATTCTTAAGTATGAGCATACGAGTATATATTTTGGGAGTAGTATTTAGCATTAAGAGGGGAATGCGAGTTTAGTGCATCCTATTTCCCAAAAACTACATGCCATTGTAAGTTTACAGGGCCTCGCCAGGGAGTGTCTCCTTGCCCCAAGGGGCTAAGTTTAGTTATCACTCTAAGTTAAGGATCTATACTGATGGAAAGGGTATAACAACTATCCTCAATATGGGTTAAATTTTGGAACCGATGCTAGCTCATATGGTTTATGTCGGTTATAAGAATCTACCTTAGTAAAGAAGATTTTAAAAACTAAGTGTAATGGATCATAAGTTGTACTTAGATGATGTTTTATGACTTATGCTTATGCTAATTCATTTTTCAGTCTCTTTATCAGTCTCTTTATTCATGTTTTATGATTATGATTAGTATCATATTTATTTATTACATTCACCCCTATATATTTGTACATTCTAGAAGTACTGACCATATATCTGTCTGTGTGGCTACATTATCTTAGAATGTAGCTTTGATGTTAATTCTCAGCAGTTTGATTAGCCAAGATCACCACCTACTATATCTCACCAGTGGTGAGTACTCATATTACAAGGGCCAAGAGTATGCTCTATTCAGATGTTCAGCTAATAAATAGAAGTACAAACTTTATATTTTTCTTTGAGTCAGTTAGGGTTTGTCCCAGTGGCGCTTCAGTTGAGTTAGAGGCTTGTTAGAACCTGTTAGTTGTTTTATTTTATTTGGCGTTCAAATTTTTAGTTATGGTTTGGTTTATCCTGTATTATTGAGATTGATATTTCAATGTCATTCATCTTATGAATTAATATTTCATCTTCTGCCCACACTAAATGTTTCTTATTCAAGGCATAGTTCATACCATAGGTTAGGTTTCGGTCCACTTGTAGTGCTAAGCACTGTGTAACATCCAGGGGGTAGTCTTGGGGCGTTATAATAGGTCGCTAGTAAAGGTACATCAGGGAATTTTTCTAGTGCTGAGGTTTTTCAAAGGTAAAAGTAGATAAAAATTATGAGAGAGATGGTGTCATTGTGAGTGAAAAAACGAGTGTATTGGAAATATATTTATAGAAAAACATAGGCCGGCAAACTTTCGTTTTTTTACTAATTCTGTCGTGTTTCAATTTTTGTACTATTTTGTTGTTTTTATTGCTTCAATATTTGTTGATATGTTTTCTTTAATGTGGAGTTTGTTCTTTTAAATACTATTTCAATTTGTTGTACTCGAGCTCTGAAAATAGTTTTTTCATTCCATGAAGTAGTGGTAAGGTCTGCGTACATTTTACTCGCTACCCCTAATCATAAGAAGAATGCTAATACCTTAAAAATGAGAGCAAGTTTTGGATAAATTTCTATTATCCATTGTTCAAACCTTGGTAGTTTCCATCATTTGTCTAGGGTTGAGCTCTGAGATTTGACAGCAGATTTAAAAATATTACCTACAAACGTTTATGTTCAACCATTTCGAATAGTGCTTGCTCTTCAGATCCTGCTCATTGAATTTCACTGGATATATTATTATTCTTATCACTTAAGATTTCATGATTATCACTTTATCAATTTTTATATGTATAGGCTTCCATGAAATTAAAGATTTATTACCTGATCAGGCTACTTATATATATGATATCTATCTTTTATGATGACAGTTTAAAGAAATTACTAAACATAGCTATCTTTTAGTTTTTTGCAAATACTCAAAACAGACAATCCAATCCCTCCCCTTCCAATATCCTATTCGTGAGATTGTACTGGTTATATTAGTGTTCTTTGTTATTTTAGTACCATCAAGTTTTACATGTATGATAAGAAATGACTTTCGTACTTTTATCTTATTTTCTTACTCAGATAAAAGTTGGTTCCTAATGTTAAGTCTGTTGTTGGTTGAGAGAGAGATTTCTAGCATCGTTATCTATCATTGTACGATCTTTTACTTCTTATGAGCTAGCATTTTAGGATTGAGTTTGGCTCATGACCACATCTTATCACTTAATGTAATGACTTGATTGTGAATTTTTCTTTTTTATGTGTTTTGATCATTTTACCCCTTCTTGTGATTTCTATATGTTATTTATGGGGTGTAAAGATGGTTGGCAAAGTTCTCAATATGATCCAGAATGATTTATGAAAATTTATGGTTTTTAGAGGTTAAAAAAGGCTCGTTAACTTTGGTCAATATTTGTTTTTATCTATGTCGGATGGAAAAACGGGCTTCGCTAGAAAATCCAAAATGTCTATTTCGGGTTGGTAGCATTGTTGGTTCAGTTTTATGGATTTTGTATCTTATTTCGACCCTTGGTTTGGAAATTAGTGGAAATACATCTCGGGGGTTAATTTTGTGAAAACAACCACTTTTTAAAATTTGATGTCGCCATTGAGTCCAGAGTGTCGAATTTAGTCTAGTAGCATATTTTGTTTCCCTTTACGGAATGTTGAATGAATCCCGAGGGCTGATCGACAACTTTGAAACTAAGCAAAGTTGTTGATTTAGTTGCATCTAGTGCAGCTTCTTAAGAGGTCCTTTGACCACTTAAGCAGTAGCCGCTGAAGCGGCCCGTGCACCACTTTAGCGAGCCTTGTCAAACTAAGCAACTCCCGCTAAAGAGGACAATCGATTGCTTTAGTGGTACGAACCCATTTAGCGGCCTCACTCGTGGGTCTAGATCGCTTGAAGAGTCATCCATTTGCTGAACTGATTACCGCTTAAGCAGTCATAGGTTGGCAGTTAATAAAAGCCCATTTTCTCAAACTTTCTTCCATTTTTGAGACTTTGAGCTTTGGGTTGATATATTTTGGGATGATTTATTTCACTTTCAATCTTGGATAAGCTCTAAATCACTATTCCAACTATTTAACTTTGATTATGTCATTTAAAACACTTTTTAAAACTTAATTTCAATTGAGATTTCTTTTATTAAAGCCTCATTTTCACTTGAATTTTCTCCTATGGTTTCCTTTAATCATGGGTAAGGCCTTTCTAAACAAAAAGTTTCATTTGTGCCCTTTCGTTTTGAAAACCCATTGTAGGTGTTCATTTTAACCCTGACTTGAAAATAGGCTATATGGGTATCATTGGCTTTCTTTTAACATGTAGATTCTATATTTATATATTTTAGTTGGTTCCAAGGCCGTTTGTGAGGGGAAAACTGCATATTAAAGGGTATTAGGGTTGGATTTTCACATCGCGAGGTAGGTTATGGCATAAATTTCTTCAGACTGGGTTGGATAGTGATAAAGCTAAGATTACACTCTTAAATAGGTGTAGCGGATATTGCCAATATATTTACCCAACTAAGAGTCGGGGTCGAATCCATAGGGAACAATATGATTAGTGACCGAGTAAGCTCGAAATGAGAGTAACTTGCTAAATTCAAATATGAGATACAAATATTTGGGGTTTGTTAGAAAGTTTTCAAAGCTATAGCAATTTTTGAGTTTTTAGAATACTAACTCGAGGCTAAGAATAATTAGAGTGTAATCAATTAGGAGCAGATCTTGGGGTTATGGCATTCTAGGTACGAACTCATGCATAGGTAATTGAGAATTTATTCAAATTACCTAGGAGTCATGGGTAGTCTAGATTTAGAGGTATAGGTGTCAATCTTTCAATAAAACACCAATTTTCACAAGTGGGTTCTTTCGAACACCTCATAAGTGTAACAATTTCACCAATCTATTGCCTCAATTAACATTCTTGTTTCTAAAGGATGCTATTAAATGAAATAATCTAAGTTATTGTTTGTATTTATTCCTCACCCATACCCCCCTCTTTCAAGGATGATATGGGTTTAAAGGTAATTGTGGTTTGCAACCACCAATTCTTACGTAAAACATGGAATAAATGTAAAACCCAATACAAATAGCTAATTAGGAAGATAAATAAACAACACCTATGCTCTATTCACAATCTATTCAAGCATAACCCAAAGAGGAAGAATTAGCTACTCATAAAGACAGAAAGTGAAGATATACCAAAATTTCCACTAAACTGATCCATGAAAGATAAAGAGAATGCAAATCTGAACTTTAAATTTCAATAAATCTTCAATGGAAATCGCTAATCCTTCACTTAGGAATTATTGTAATTTCCTCTTAGCTAAAAAGTATTGCATTAATGTTCAGAAACTAAAAGATGTTAAAAGGATGAAAGATTAGATGAAATATAAAAAAAATGAAAAAGTAATGAAAATGAGCTAACAACCCCTATTTAAGCCCCATTTCCACATTTTCTAAATACTACATAAATGCCACCTTGACCTTGATCTGCTTAAGTAAATCCCAAGCAGATGGAGAGTAGATCCAAACCAGATGTAAAGCCCATGCAAAGAAGATGGCTTCTTTCTTTCATATTTGACATTTCATTGACTTGAACGACTTCCTCATCTTCCCTTTTCAACCTTTATCTTCACAAATGAGCATTAAGTACGAGATTAACATCAAGTCAACAAAAAATCATGATAATTTAAGTTTAAAAGGTGCTAGCAAGTTGTCAAATTAACAATTTATCAACCCTCCAAACTTAAAATATTGCATTTCCTCAAGAAACAGAGAATAATTCAATAAGATAGGATATTTAACTTAAATCCACCAAAAAGAAAGCTATACTAAAGGACTAAGCTAACAAATTTCTAAAAAAACTATCCAAACATGTCATGGCAACAAGTAAACAAAAATTCTTTAATAAGCACATATTTATGAAACAAGGATGCAAGTTTGTGTCAAATGAACCTTTCAAATAAATAAAGCATCTTAAGAGGAGACACAAAATCTTGAAAAGTTATCTCAATCTTTACAATGCATCTTACTTCACCCATTTACCCAAAACAATAGTACGACTTCACCCTCTACCCAAAATTATCGATGTCTCTCATATGGAAGAGTAAGATCCACAAACACAAGACATTTAAATTTCTAAAGGAGCTCAAATAATGAAAGAATTCATAAACTCTTGAAAAGAAATTCAAGTACAACGAGTAGAACCATAGACTTGCCCTTTATGTTTTTCACTGCTAATATAGACTTACCTAGTTCAGAATCACCAAGGTATTGTAGGTCAAGATAAAGGTTTAAGGTGAAGTAAGGAATATATATAGATCAAGTGACTAAAAGACCTCCTTTAATGCAATAGTCTATCCCCTTCTACCCCTAAATTTTCAAATTATCCACCTTATTCGCCTTCAAATCATTTCCCATTTTTCCCTTAACTTTTTGCTTAGAATTTACCAAACAATTCAAAGCCACTATTTTTTGTCTTCACTTCTTTGACTTTTTTAAGAGATTTCTAACTTCAAGCCCTTCTTATCCCCTCATTTGTCTGATTTCTCTTAAAGTCCCATGGGATAGGCTATTCAACTTTACTCATCAAGAATATCTCTTGTCTCTTAAGCACATGACTTCACAACTTTACATACACCCTTCTTGGCTTATCTTATCCCATCACGTTCATGCCCTCATACTTGGAGTTTGAACCACCCTTACATTATTCTCCTAACTACACAAACCCCCCAAACTTAGGCTTTTGCCTATATTTCAATATTTTAAATCATGCGATATATCAAAGAAGGTTAAGTGACAAAAGGAATATTTTCAAAAGGGTTTAGGTGTTTTAGCAAGGTTATCATTTCAAAAAGAAAGATAAATGGGGAAAAAGTCTCAAAGGGGGTAACTAGGGAACAATAAAGATGGAAATTTGGCTATGTGATGGGTCAAAAATGGCCTTGGGTCATCCTCCAATCCAAGATTGCCTAGGATTTCACTTTTAATACACTCGGGTTAAGTTCTAGACTACATGTATGTACAAGAATTATTCAAAAATCTCACCACACATGGCATCATACGCAGAGCAAAAAGTTAGTCTCCCAACCAATTTGAGCAATTTGAGCTTAGTAAGTTGCCTCGAGTCAAAGACTCATACTTGTAAAGACAGAGACAACAATTGTATTTAATGGTCCACTAAAAAGAGAGCTTAAAAACATCCTTGTTCTTTTTCAAAATGACAACTATATTTTTGTTTTTTCTCAAAATCATTTCATTCCTTGTTAATGACATGTTAAAAGTATTTTTAAACTTTTGCCTATTCTGAATCAACCAAAAAAGAATTGATACTTCACCTAAGGATGCTCCCTTGTAATCCATCATGGGTGAACTATCACCTCGGTTTGACAAAGAAACTAAACTAAAATAAAAACAAAAGATCAAAAGAAAGAAAAAACAACAACACTTTTCTCCTTAGAAAAAAAACAAGTTTCAAAGAAAACACTTGGAGTTTATTGGATATGTATATACAAAAGGAAACAAGAACAATGTGCACTACATCACCCGAATACACCATCAATACCAATACAATCACAATATGATATCACTTTCATAATAAGCACATGAAACAAGCTCGACAAGGGCTATACTTGACATATTTATCCATATGCCCAAAATGGGCCAACCCAAATTAATACCAATAGTAAAGAATAAGCTCCACGAGGTCTAAAGTAAAGAGAACGCTCCACGAGGAAAAATGTAAATGAACATAATAATAAAGTAGAGTATATCTCCATAATCCATCCAACCAATGCCATCAAATGAAATCAACAGTTATATACCATCAAATATAGAGCAAGGTACCCCACTCCCTACTAAAATTCATTGCATTATCCCCAGTGCAAATATAAAGTAAGAGTAGAGGAGGGTAAAGACTATCTCTGGAGCACTATGTGCTCGAGTCTATGTCAATAGATGGTAATGTTTCCTTACTAGGGCCTCATCAGACTGGGATCCTCTAATCGGGTCCACTACCAAAGGCATTTCATCATCATCTTGGGAGCTAAAAGGTTTGCACCTCTGAGCCTTGTTGGACTACTTTAGAAGTCGGTACTTTATCATTTTTTGTTGTAGCTTCCACCTATCCCTTATCCGAGCATAAGACTTCGTAGCATCCAATGGCAAATGTTCCTTGGAGATATACCTATGAAAAAAAGAAAATACCAAACTAAAAGTAAAAGAGAAATGATAAATTATGTTTTTGTGATTTTAATATATGAATAAATAAAATAAAACTAAAGAATAATGAAGGTGGACGCAAGGTAACTTCATCATTACGACTCATGGGACTCGTTTATCACAACATTCAACTCTTTGAACTCAACATTGTCGTTCCTTTTTCACCTCTCACCCATTTAACTCACAAAATATTCATGGAACTAATAGAAATGCAAACGACCCTATACCATTAATAATGGTGTCACCCAATCTATCATAGGGCAAGGTAAGCATTCATGTCTCTTGGGTTACTCAGACTTCACCCGTGAATGCTATGACAAGCACATTTACCAACCAAACCATGAAAACATCATTTATCCACAACATCACCTAAAAATCACCATTTATACAACATTTAAAACCAATTAGACTCAAAACTATGCTCCAAAAATGATCACATACTGCCCCAAGAAAGATCACATTAACCATTACAAATATATAAGGCATTTCACTGTTATCAACATTACAACAAACACATGGTGTGCATGCAAATGACGAGCTTGGAAAAAGACAATAGAGGCACACGTGAGAAAGTTAAATTCATTAATACATCACCAAACACACCATTTATACTCAAAATAACCGAATTAGATCATTTGTCGCTCAATTTATCAACCAAACTTTAGTGGGCATTTCATCGAACAAGTAAAGGCTTTGCAATTGAGTGTAAAACAAGGTGCACATTATAAAATTTTCATCCCAACAAACATATTCTACCAATATAATCTCAAATTTAATCTAAAATAAACCATGGGATATGAACACTATTTTATACTTGAAAGAGACTTTAAAGATAAAACCATAAAAGATCATACCTTGTGAGCTTACTTAAGAGAGACAAATGATGAAATAAAATCCCAATTTAATGCATTCGGGATTTTATTTTTGAGATAATAGTTTTAAAGATTGAATTATTGAAAACATGTGAAATTCCTTTAGTAAATTGGCTCAAGACAGCCCATAAAAATGTATCATTGCTGGAGCTACGCCTGAACTGCTCAAGTAGCTCCTGTGCAGGTCAAAATAGTTTGTTGCCTAGCGTTTTATGATATAATTTGCCATAGATATGCCTAGACTGTGCTTGGACTACTGCAACATGTCTAGAGCAGGTCTAGGAAGTGTTACAGTTGCTCTTCTATACCTCATATTCTGCTAGTTTATGTTTGGACTGCTTCAGCATGTCCAACGCAGGTCCAACCAGTATAGTTGCTGCCAAGCTATGTTAAAGCTGCTCTTGGCCTACGCTTGGAATATTAAAGCATGTCCAACATAGGTCCAAGATGGAACAACCATTTTGAGGTGATATTCCAGCCTAATATTTATTCGGGGCATAGTTTTGAGCTCCTGAAGCTTCCTTCACACATCCCGACTTATGATGTTACCTAAAAACACCAAAAACAAGTTAAATATGAATAAAAACATTAGAAAACATTAAGAAAATTCTTTGGGTTGCCTCCCAAGGATCACCTTAGTTAATGTCGCAACACAACATCTTTTACTCATTATTATGTCTCCACTTAGAAGATTTAAATCATTGGCCCAACTTTAGATCAACATATTTTGAGGTACTTGGGGAAAAGGTAAGGACATAATAATACTAATTCTATCTAGATACTTTGAAGGTTTGAACCTTTTACCCAAACTTTTGAGTAGGCTCGTTGGGTAATGGTAAGAACATAAATAAACCACTAGTTAGACATCATATTTTACACTTCTTGGCCTTCAAGTAAAGGAAGGTATTTTGCCCTTTTGGAATGACGAACTCAAAAATATAGGTATTTTGTTTCTCATCTCCAAAATTTTTCATTTGCTCGGGTGGTTTGACTTCCATCACGTCCGCCAAGAATAATGTCAAAAAGTGGTTGGAATGAGGTTATCTTCCCATTTCCAGAGTTGAATTCTTATTGACATTCTCACCCCAAAATGAACTATAGCCTTCATGAAGGATTTTCTTGGATTTTTCTTGCAACTCTAGTGTCACTTCTTCAATTTTGGCATTCTTTATTAATTTTGGTTCGGTTGGTTGGAAAATCACCATTAATTCTTCAACACAAGCTCACCCTCATCTTCATTGGAAACCATTTTAACATAATCATGCATATTTATTTGACTTCTTACACAACATGCTTCAATTCTTACATTCAATTCGGTTTTCAATTATTGAGTGGCCATTTCAAATTTAATCCAAACTTGACGTATCTCAACATGAAATATGAGGGATTTATCCACCATAAGTAACACACTATCAAGTTGAAACTTATGGACTTGAAGTTTTTGAGTTTGATTCATTAGATATTCTTGGATCATGATTTCGTCCTTGTCAAGTTTTTCTTTATTTTAAGACTCAATAATCTCTTGCAAAAGTCCTTCCATGGAAAAGTCAATATTTTCAAAAATTTTATCATCACCATATTGGACTAAGTCCTACATTTATCCAAGATTGTTCAACAGTTTTCATTCCTCTTCATTGTGTCTTTCAATATCTCCTCTATTTGCTTTCTTAGAGAGTCTGAGATTTTTTTTTCTTCTAGTTGAGTCATTTCTTCATTTTGGTAACTTTTATTTTAGTCATCACATATTTTTGTCTCAACCATATGTCTTGATGTTTCTTTTTCATCAGCCTTATTTTGAAGATTGGGCATATTCATGGCACTTGAAAGATAGGCATCCTCACCCACTTCTTCTTCTTTTTCACCTCTCTTTCCAAATGACGCCATGGATTGATGCATGCCCTCCTTCTTTATAGTCACCCGATCCAAGATAGTTAGAAGAATTTCTTCAATAACTTTGTATCCAGCACGTTGTTTTTCCTTTTTCACATCATGAGACCTATCAAACTCATAAGAAGAACTAGCATTTTTGTTAGCATAATTAGGGGAGGGAGAATTTGGACAATCACTCCAATGTCCATCTCGACCACCACATAAAGAACAATCATACTCCCAATAGGATTGATATGGTATACACACCTCATTCCAAAGAGCATATTTATAATTTTTCTAAAAGTGAGATCCACCACAATATGGACATGGATCATCATGATAAGATTTACAACCACCAAACTCATTTTCATTCCATGATGTCATGGTGACAAGTAGACAAAAAAAAATCTATCTAACAACAACAAATCACAAATACATATTCATAATTTTAATTAAAGCAAGTAAGCTAAAATTTCAAACTAACTAAATAAGCAAAATTATTTCCCAAAAATGGTGCCATTGTTGATAATGCTGAGATTACAATCTTGAATAGGTGTAGTGGACGTTGTTAATATATTTATCCAACTAAGATTTGGGGTCAAATCCATAAGGAAAAATTTGAGTGGTGACTGAGTAAGCTCAAAAAGAGAGTAACTTGCTAAATTCAAATCTAGGATACAAATATTTGAGGGTTTTATAGAATTTTTTCAAAGCAATAATGATTTTTGAGTGTTTAAAATACTAACTTAAGGATAAGAATAATTACAGTATAATCAATTAGGAGCGGACCGTGGGGTTATGGCATTCTAGATGTAAACGTATACATGGGTAATTGAGAATTTATCCAAACTTTGATAGGAGTCATGGGTAGGCTAGATTTAGAGGTATTGGTGTAAATCTTTCAATAAAACACCAATTTTCACAAATGGATTCTTTCGAACACCTTATAAATGTAACAATTTCACCAATCTATTGCTATAATTAACATCTTTACTTCTAAAAGATGTTATTGAATGAAATAATCCAAGTTATTCTTTACATTTATTCCTCACCCATACCTCCTATTTCAAGGATGATAGACGTTCAAAGGTAATTGGGGTTTGCAACCCCCAATTCTTAGTTAAAACATAGAATAAATGCAAAAGCCAATACAAATAGCTAATTGGGAAGATAAATAAACAACACCCATAAACTAATCACAACCTATTCAAGAATAATCCCAAGAGGAAGAATTAGCTACTCATAAAGATAGAAATGTAAAGATATATAAAAATTTCCACCAAATTGATCCATGAAAGATAAAGAGAATACAAATCTGAACTTTAAATTTCAATAAATCTTTAATGAAAATCGCTAATCTTTTGCTTAGGAATTACTCTAATTTCTTCTTAGCTCAAGATTAGTGCAATAATGTTCAGAAGCAAAAAGATTTTAAAAGGATCAAAGGTAAGATGAAAGATGAAAGATGAAAAAATGAAAAAGTAATGAAAATAAGCTAACCCTATTTAAGCCCCAATTCCACATTTGCTAAATATTATAAAAATACCACCTTCCTCTTGATTTGCTTAAGGAGATCTAAAGCAGATAGAGAGAAGATCCAAAGTAGATGTAAAGCAGATCCAAAGTAGATGTAAAGCAGATGCAAAGTAGATGGCTTTTTTCATTCATATTTAACCTCTCATTGACTTGAACGACTTGTTTATCTTCCCTTTTCAACCTTTACTTGCAAAAATGAGCATTAAGTATGAGATTAACAACAAGTAAACAAAAAATCATGATAATTTAAGCTTAAAAGGTGATAAAAAGTCATCAAACTGATGACTTATTAGTAGTTAATATGTATATAAAATCATGTTATGGGTATGGGTAATCAATCATGGAAATCATATTTCAATGATATAATTATTGTTGTGTGCATGTGTGGGGGTTTATGTTGTTAGTGGTGATTTGAGATGATATTTACTGTGTGTAGACCATGTGGGAGTTTTATTTGATATTATTATCCTTGTATATGTATTGGTTACTTTTTTCATGATAGAAGTACCTGAGTTGGGTTAATGTGATATTAATGATACTTTACATGTGTGCTTATTACAATGGTACATTACTTATACTAAATCATGGATGGTTAACATTCTAAGTAAATTCTAAGCTTATCTGTACATGTATTGAATGAATTCGATATATTCATACTTATTTGCTTGGAAGCATTGCCTCCATATATATACATACATGAGACATCAGTACTATTAGGGTATTGAGACTCTTTTATAAAATCCATTGTCATAATCCATGAATCACAGAGAAAATATAAATATTGAGATTGAGTATTGAGAAAGTATATAGGATGCAAAAACCCCAAGGGGACTACCTGGAAATGCTGAAGCTTGGCAGGTGTATACTAAGGTTATGCAATAACCTCAATCATATCATATTATCATCATCATCATTGTATTTCATACATTATGCATCTTCAGTTTTGTATTTCTGTGATTTATTCCTCACATATCTATTTTATTTTCTTTACATACCAGTTTACTTGTTTGTGTGTTATATTTTGAACTATTAGTGGAAATGATGTGAGCTACCATTTAGGACACTTTTTTATTATAAATGCCGTGCTCACAGTGTGTATTTATGTACCTTATTTTCTATTTTTCTCAGTCGGCCTATGATACCTACTGAGTACAACTAGGTCGCACTTACCTCTATTGTGTCTATTCGATGTATATTAAGGTACGAGAGCAGCTGAGATTGTGTGGTTAGTTATTGACACTTTTGAGGTAATGACTACTCTACGCCTTCAAAGTCAACCTTATACCTCCTTCTATCCAATTGATGGCTTTATTTTTTATTCAGAGATATATTTGTAGTTTTTGGATTTCGTTGTATTTAGATTGTTCTTACACCGTGACACTAGGTTTTTGAATGGTTTATGGAATATTTGTTATTCAGACTTTTGCTACTATTGTACTAGTATGGGTTCAACTTTTCTCCAGAAGTGTCACCTTGGGAATTATATACTATTTTCTTTTTAAATCTCAATTTGCCTGATTGGCTTACTGATCAAGGCTTAGTAACAATGATTGCCCTCATGACCTGAGTTTTCTCATCGCGACAAAATGGTATTAGAGAAACTAGGTTCATCAGTCTCATCAGTGTAAGAATAAGGCATCTAGTAAAGTCTTATGGATCAATACATATACATTTGTATCTATCTTTGAGAGGTTATAAATTTAGAAAACTCTCTTATTTTGTTCTTTTTCATGCAGGTTTTCCATATCATATAATCTAAATTATGTTTCACTCTTTTCTACATAGATGGTGAGAACTAGATCCCTTGAGGCTAGGGACATTGACTAGTATTTGAGGAGCAATCCCAACTTAGGCTACGAGTCATGGGTCACATACGGGCTCAAGGTAGAGGATGAGTAAGAGGATATTCCTCTTCTAGAGGTAGTACTAGAGGGATCTCCCTTGAGCCCGAGGTTAAGTATGCTAGAGATATAGGGCCTACTCAAGTTCCAAAGTGTGCTACTACCTCAATCTTAGAGGGTTTATTAAGTCATTTCCTGACTTATTTGGAGGGTGTTCCATTGACTACACCTGGTATTTCTCAAGCTTCAAGTGTTGTACCTCCATCTGTGCCAAAGTCTTTTATGGTGTTCCTCTAATTCCAAGTGTGGTTACTTCATCAATAACGATATCTACTTATGGTATTCCATGGACTCTACGTATTGTTCTTCATTCTGTATAGTATGTGAGTGTGGTATCCCAAGCCTGGGAGTTTAGTTATCATATATGTTGTTGCATCATGTAGGATCATATCCTACTAAATTTACTTTACCTCTTGTTGCTGCGGGTCCTATTATGGATTCTAAGGATCAAAAGATATTTGAGAGATTTAATATCGTAGGTCCACACAAGTTTAGTGGTGTTATGGGAGAGGCTGTCTACGAGTTCTTGATTGATTGTTAGGAGAATTTGTATAACCTGGGTCGCTTAAGTTGCATGAAGTTGCTTACACTACCTATTAGTTGAGAGAAGTAGACAGGGGTTTATGGAGGTAACTTGTTTATTATGAACCCCTTGGTTCACCAGACATAACTTGGGATTAATTTTCTGAGGTATTTTTGGACAGGTTTGTGCCCAAGAGTTTGAGGGATCAGATGATAGATGATTTTGATCACTTGGAGCAGGGCTCTGTGTCTATTGCTATGTATAAGGCACGTTTTTATACCTTTTCTAGAGATTTTATTTCTAATATTTCCACCAAGTTTGAGAAGAGTCAAAAGTTTATGAAGGGATTGGATGTTTCATTTCAGTTGGCTACTACCCAGATAGTAGTTCCAGGGCTATCATTTCAGAGTGTGTAGATCATGCAAAGATGATTGGGTCTATCCCTCGAGTTTATCATGGAGTTAATAAGAGGGTGCACTATCATAGCGAGTTTGATGGACATACCCCTCAAGATGGATATTTTAGAGGTTACCATGGTAGACTAGTGCAAGCAACTTTGTAAGGTTTAGTTTGTAGGTCTTCTGGATCAACGGCTATGCGTAGTCGAGTTCCATCCTAAGGTAGTTATTCTAGGTCAACCTTACCTCCTTAAATTTGGTTGGGTTGTAGAGGTTTCTATGTATGTGATGATTTTGGCCATATGGACAAGGATTACCCCTCATTATATTTTCTGGCCTACTCTTCTATTGATAGTGAAAGGTAAATCTTAGGGTGGTAGAAGTAATGCTAGAGGTACATGAGGTAGGGGTGGTATTACTCATGGTGGTGGTTGTGAGGTTGCTCAATCCAGTAGTGGATATGGTCAGTGTTATGCCCGCTAGACCTAAGGCTTTAGAATTTTGATGTTGTTATCACAAGTATCGTCCTAATTTACTTCAGATCTGGATTTATGTGATTTGATCTGGGGTTGAATTTTACCTATATGTCTGGGTATTTTTCTTCTGGTTTGATTTAACTAGTGAGCCTCTTGCCATGCCCATTTGTGTATCTACCACCGTAATAGACTCTTAAATAGTAGATTGGGTGCACCAATCTTGTGTTATGACCTTTGTTGGGCGTGAGGCTTGGGTAGATCTAATCATCCTAGATATGGTAGATTTGGTTGTCTTATAGGGTATGTATTGGTTAGCTCTCTATCATGCTATTCTAGACTATTATTCTAAGACCATAACTTTAGCTTTTTTGATTGTGCTAAGGATAGCTTGGTAGGGTATGTGTAACGCCCCAAAAATATGTCTCGAGATGTCACACGATGCTTAGGACCACAAGTGATCCCAAGATAACCCATGAACTGGCATACTATTAAGCAATGGAATAAACATGTACAAAATGAATGAGTTTACTGTGAGGAAACATAATAATGATGGAATCTATGAAAATTTAAATACTAATACAATTTTACATTTGATAAAGTCTGAAAAGAAGGATTTAAATTACAAGTCTGACTCTAACTGACATCTGTGAAGCCTCTACTATACTGACTATAGATAGCTGGGGCACGACTCCAACTATCATCAATTAATACACAGGAGTAAAAAAGTAAAGAACATAAATAATATCTAACTGAAGTCCCCGAAGTAGGAGGACGTATCATCTACTGGCTGGAATCTGCAAACTGTCTGAATATGGTATGTGTACTACAACTCGTACCTATACTATGAGACAATGTAGCACATAGACACATATATTAATTAGTTCTTTGAGGATGTACTGAGTATATGGGGGTGAAATGCATAAGTAAAACATCATTTCATTATCATAATTTGTAAAACAATGCATGCTAAATGTAAATGACTCATATAAGATGGAATATCTGAAATACTGAACTCTGAAATCATGAATAGCAAATCATACTTTATAAATATAGTGAGTCATAACATTTAGTTCTAAAAATTGTACTTGTATTCTCTCTTTAAATCATACTCTCTAAGTGTAGAAAGGACTCACTCTTAAATCTGAAATCTTAAAGCTGAAATCTGTAGTTAATATCTTTCTGTAAAGCATAATATGAGTAAAACTTGTGAGCCTTTACACTTAGTTTTCTAAAAGCTTTTCTGTAAATCTTTTTTTGAAAGTCTTTACTAGTAGGGATTTCTCTTAACCGACATAAACCATGCGAGCTACATGGAGTCCAACGTCTCGTCCTCCTAAGGAAGAAACCTCACATTAGGGAGAGGTGTCATACTCTTGCCAGGGAGTATAACCTACCCATGTGATCGATCATAAACTAAATTTGCCATCCATATAAATAGGAATAATCTGAGTTTGTACCTATGTTGGCTACGTAGTTCTGTGGAAGTAGGATGTGCTAAACCCACACTTCCCGCTCGATGCTAAATACTACTCTCTTTTTATTTTCTACGCTCATTTTGTTGGAATTCCACTTTAAAACTAGCATAAGGGTTATCTAAAACCAATTATGCATTTATCTAATAAAATCTGTAAATAAAGATGATGTAAATTCTGTAATCTGTAACAATCTAAAAAGTGGATTCCATAGCTAATCTAATGATCAAAAGATCAAAGATTTACTGAAAATCTATGAAATAATCTGATAATAGGATGCTTAAAGCATGATCTTTCTTGAAATAATAGTATTCAATCTTGGGGTAATAACCCATGCTTCAAACTCATGTAAAATCATAGCAAAACATCATGCTCAATATGCTTCTTGAAAATACTTCAATAATATCAAAATAATAAATCAAGAATCTCAATATCATGCTTAAACTCAATTGGAAAAATCTAAAAAATTGCATTATACACATAATTATATGAAAATAGTCATGCAATTCAACATTCAATCACTTGAAATATCAAAATCTTCAAATAATAAAAATTGGGTATGAACCCTAATCGCAAATCATGTAAATTTAACTTAAAAGGATAGTTTTGGGCACAAGGACGAAAGGATTGTCCTTGTTCATAACCCCACACACCTTAATTGATGATCTTAGATGAGAAAGATTTAATCTTGGATTCCTATAATGCTTTTGAAGATGAGTTCTTGGAGTTCTTCAATTGGAAATTCTTAATCTTGAACTATCTTGGAGAATTGATGAGAAAATTGGGTTTTCTTGGACAGTAAGTTTGAGCTTTAGGGTTTTCATTTAAAAGAGAATTGATGAATAAGCTTAACTTGAATTCCTATTTGTGTTCTTGAATATTATTTCTTAAAGAAGATGAAATAAATTGATGTTCTTGGGAATGTTCTTGAATGATTTTCTAGAACTTCTTGAAATAGAAAGATTAATTCTTGATGGTTTTCTTAAATAGAAGGTCATGGAATGGATGAATCTTGAAGAGAATTGATTAGGGTTTGTTCTTGGGAGTAAAGTAGGATAATGGGGGCAAAATAATGCCCCAATGATGGCTATACATTGCTATATTACGACCTAGATTGAGGGGGGTAAAAGACCCCATTGTCTCTCATTAATTTAAAGAAGAAATTCGTAACCCGCATCCAAATTTTTCCCTTTGCCGCGATGCGGTACCATCGCAGCAACTTACTGCCTCACACTAAAATGGCTATAATGTTTTTCTCGGGTATTGGTTTTAGAAATTGGTATCATTGGAAATATAATTCAATTATCTACAATTTGGTGGGTCTTGAGCGGAAAGATTCCACGTACATCAAAAGTTATACACTTTCAAAGTTGACCCTTGTAGAATTGGACACCAAACTTTGAATGAATCTAATGTTCTTAGCTCCACTTGGCTCTAAGTGACTTCTATGAATATTATTCACCTAATAAGAGCTTCACATACTTAGGATTAAATTTATGACATAATAATTCGAATTATGGATCAAGAGTACGACAATTACAGCTTCACCGCGATGCGGTGAAATCGCGTTAAGCTACTGGAAAAGGACGAGTGTGAATTTGCACTCTGGCGCGACGCGGTGCTATCGCGTTACGCCACTGAAAATTAAAAATTGGGAATTTAGACCTCTCTGTAATGTTCTAATATCATGGAGGTCCACTGGAATGTGACGATTGCCATTTTGGCATCCACCGCGATGCGGTGAGTGTACAGGTGGGACTCTGCATTACTAAAAATGCTCTAACTTCTTCACCGAGTGTCGGATTTGGGAGAATTTGATATCGATGGAAATCTTATTAAATTTTCCACACAATGGAAGGTCTAAATATGGAAAATTCTGTATTAAATAAAGGTTAGTCATTTTTTAAGCTAACCCTCAACTTCTAGGAACGAATTTTAAGTTAGAAAAAATACGGGGTGTTACAATATCTCCTCCTTGGGAACATTTGTCCTCGAATGTGGATAACTAAACTGAAAATACTGATGAAATATGAGGTTATAAGATATCATACACAACTGAAATAAATGGAATAACTGAATCTTAAACATAATGAGCTACTGAACTGAGCTGCGAGTGCATGAATTCTCAAGAAAATAGCTATATGACTGAGATAGAAACGAGAGAGCCAACTTATGAGTAACCATTACTTTAGGCTGGATTTGATTTCATAAGAAAAAGAATGAGAGGTTTATGATATGAAAACACGAGGTATTACAACATCTCCCCCTTGGTATCATTCGTCACCGAATGATACTGATTTGGTTGAAATACTAGGAAAAGACTGAGATGATATACAGGATACTTACGGACTGACTCATGACTTAATATCTGAATCTAAAACCGATGCTTGATGCATGAACTGAGCTGAATTTGGAAATTGCACAAAGTGAACAAATTTCCTCTTAGAATGATATGACTAGATGGGAAGATTGAAAACCATAGAAACTTACCTGTATGGATGCTAGACTGAATTACTGGCTAAATGGGTTAACTCATACTGAACATTCCACTTCAACAACTACATTCAACCTTCTACTAGGATCTCACTAATGCACAATGCATCTATCCACATATATACAAATATGACATTCAAGCGTATCTTTATAACCACGTTTTCACTTCTAAACAAACACTCATAAAAGCATCTTTCTCAAATTATCTAATACCTCTATCAATAACAACTTCCATACACTATTCAATTCTTAGGAAGACACACATAAAATATTCCTAACTAACCAAGTCATACACAAAAAGCTTCACCTCAATATTCCTCCATTTATAGCCTACATAAAACAAGCATACAACAATCTTCCCAAACATAACACATTTACTTTCTCCCATCTACACAAGTATTCATCATCACTACTAGAATCTGGAAGTCTGACTTAGTTACTTATCCTATCATCTCCCCCTTAGCTTTAAGCAATTATTCTAAGTCTGTGGATCACTGAATAAGCTCTAATCTAAATTGAAATCACTTTACTCTGGAGTCTGGCATGAATCAATACACATAAAACTAAACTTACCCTGAAGGATTGTATCTTAACGTGTAACTTATCATGAATAGCAAATCATACTTTATAAATCTAGCGAGCTATAACATTTAGTTCTAAAAACTGTACTTGTATTCTCTCTTTAAATCATACTGTCTAAGTGTAGAAAGGACTCACTCTTAAATCTGAAATCTGAAAGCTAAAATTTGTAGCTAATATCTCTCTGTAAAGCATAATCTGAGTAAAACATGTGAGCCTTTACACTTAGTTTTCTAAAATATTTTCTGTAAATCTTTTTATGAAAGTCTTTACTATAAGGGAGGTTTCCTTAACCGACATAAACCATGCGAGCTACATGGAGTCCAACATCTCGTCCTCCTATGGAAGAAACCTCACATTGGGAAGAGGTGTCATACTCTTGCCAGGGAGTATACCCTACCCATGTGATTAATAACAAGATAAATCTGTCATCCAGATACATGGGAATAATCTGAGTCTGTACCTATGTTGGCTACTTATTTCTGTGGAAGTAGGATGTGCTAAACCCACACTTCCTGCTTGGTGATAAATACTACTACATTTTTTTTTCTACGCTCATTCTGTTGGAAATTCATTTTAAAACTAGCTTAAAGGTTTATCTAAAACCAATTATGCATTTATCTAATAAAATTTGTAAATAAAGATGATCTGAATTCTGTAATCTGTAACAATCTAAAAAGTGGATTCCATAGCTAGTCTGATGATCAAAAGATCAAAGTTTTACTGAAAATCTATGAAATAATATGATAATAGGATACTTAAAACATCATCTTTCTTGAAATAATAGTATTCAATCTTTGGGTAATAACCCATGCTTCAAACTCATGTAAAATCATAGCAAAACATCATGCTCAATATGCTTCTTGAAAATACTTCAATAATATCAAAATAATAAATCAAGAATCTCAATATCATGCTTAAACTCAATTGGGAAAATCTGAAAAATTGCATTAAATACATAATTATATGAAAATAGTCATGCAATTCAACATTCAATCACTTGAAATCTCAAAATATTCAAATAATAAAAATTGGGTATGAACCCTAATTGCAAATCATGCAAATTTAACTTAAAAAGATAGTTTTGGGCACAAGGATGAAACGATTGTCCTTGTTCATAACCCCCCATACCTTAATTGATGATCTTAGATGAGAAATCTTGAATCTTAGATTCTTATAATGCTTTTGAAGATGAGTTCTTGGAGTTCTTGAATTGTCTCTAAGTGACTTCTATGAATATTATTCACCTAATAATAACTTCACATACTTAGGATTAAATTTATGACACAAGAATTCAAATTATGGATCAAGAGTACGGTAATTACACCTTCACCGCAATGCGGTGAAATCGCGTTAAGCTACTGGAAAAGGACAAGTGTGAATTTACACTTTGGCGCGATGTCGTGCTATCACATTGCGTCACTGGAAATTGAAAATTGGGAATTTGGACCTCTCTGCGATGAGCCAATATCATGGAGGTCCACGTAATGTGACGATTGCCATTTTGGCATCCGCCGCAATGAGGTGAGTGCCCAGGTGGGACACTGCATTACTAAAAATGCTCTAACTTCTTCATCGAGTGTCGGATTTGGGCGAATTTGGTATCGATGGAAATCTTATTCAATTTTCCACACAATGAAAGGTCTAAATCTAGAAAATTCCATATGAAATAAATGTTATTCATTTTTTAAGCCAACCCTCGACATTCTAGGAATGAATTTTAAGATATAAAAAACACAGAGTGTTACTATATGCTTTATTTGGGTCCAAAGAGAGTTATATCCTTTCTACATTTTCATCTCTTGGTAGAAATAAGATATTTATTTTACTTGGTGGGTATTTGTGATACTAGTGTTTTTTCACCGCCTCCTTTGGATTCTATCCATGAGTTTGTGGATGTGTTTCATATGGATTTGCCTGATATGCCTCCAAATCCTGATATTGATTTTGCTATTAATACTAAGACGGACACCAAGCCCATTTCTATTCCTCCTTATGTGATGGCCCCAGCAGAGTTGAATGAATTAAAGGATCAGTTGCAGGAATTATTGGATAAGGTATTTATCCGACCTAGTGTATCCTTTTTGGGTGTTCCTGTCTTGTTTCTGAAGAAAAAATATGGGTCTATGTGCATATGTATTTATTATTGGTAGTTGAACAAGGAGACATTTAAGAATAATTATATTTTTTCTCGTATTAATAATTTATTTGATCAACTTTAGGGTGTTTTGGTATTTTCAAAGATTTATTTGAGGATTAGGTATCACCAGCTGAGGATTAGAGCTTTGTATATTCCAAAGATATCTTTTTAGACCCGATACATTCATTATCAGTCCTTAGTCATGTCCTTTGGGTTGACCAATATCATAGCCATGTTCATAGAGTAGATGAATCGGGTGTTTAGATCGTATCTAAACTCTTTTGTCATTGTATTTATAGATAATATCTTGGTAACTCCAAGAGTGACTCCAACCATGAGGAGTATTTACGGATCGTACTTCAGAGATTGAGAGATGAGAATTTCTATGCCAAGTTCTTCAAGTGAGAGTTTTGGTTGAAGTTCATTTCTTTCATGTGTCATATTATGACCAAGGATGGTATCATGGTTGATCCATCAAAGATTGTGGTGGTTCGTGACTAGGCTAGGCCAACTTCTTCAATCAATATTTGGAGTTTTACGATTTTATCAGGCTAGTATTGATGTTTTGTTGAGGGTTTTTCAACTATCGTTACTACTTTGACCAAGTTAACTCAGAAGAAGATTTCTTTCCAGTGGTCTGATACTTGTGAGGCGAGCTTTAAAAGGCTCAAGAATTTATTGACCTCAACTCCTTTCTTGACATTTCCCAATGAAGTTATGGGCTTTACTGATCAATTCCAAAACTACATCTCTAACTAAAAGATAAAGAGATCACTGTCAAGTAAAATAAGCCAACAAAGTTGAGGTCGAACCCACAGGCAAGACGTGGATCTCTATCTCTCGATTGTTGAACTCAATGGGTAGAACTGAAAAGTAAATGGGGGATTTTAGTAACAATTTATAACAAGTAATAGAATTCAACTTTTGTTGTAATCATTTAGAGATGAACAGTAGTATTGTGTTCCCCCTGGCTTCTCAACTCAGTAGGCTTATCGTGCTTTATTGAGCCAACCCAGTACCTTTAATGCAGAATCTAATAAGTTATGTACCATCAACTATCTTGTGGACTCATTGACGGATTTCATCATTTACCTTTTGAGTCTCAGGATGTCTCATTACTAACCCTTGTCATATATTCTAGTTAAATATTACCTTTTGAGTCTCAAGTTATTAGATGATAGATAACTGTCTTACATAGATGATACTAATTAGCCTAGATCGACAATTAATTTTTAAATTAATATCGTAATTATCTTTTCATAGTCACTACTCTATTATGGAGTAAGTAGTGATATTCTAGACGAGATCTTATAGTTTACAACTGCTAAGACATCTATTAAACTGAAGATAATACAATATATGAAAGAATACTGGTTCAGAACAACTTAGCACTTCTCCTACTTCATCAATATGGCAGGGTTCCCACAACCCTAGCAAAGGGATTTAGCCACTCATGCTTGTGAAACGATCAACGAAATTCATAATTGAATACATTTAATCAATATCACAATAATAACTAAATAAAACCCAAAGTTTGTAACTGAATTATCAACCAAAATCAAGAACAAAGCAATCCCAAGATCAAATTCAAATCTTGGAATAAAATATAAGTTCATAAGTATTAAGAGTGTGTAAACCTACTACAAAATATCAAAAGGGTATTTATAGGATACAAGGAAACCCTAAATCAGAACCCGAATAAAAAAGAAAAATTAAGGTCACTGGCCACTTACTTAGGCCACCTACGGCGTAGGCACTACCTACGAACCATAGGTGGTCCTTAGTAAGTGCCAAACCTCCTGCACAGCTCCTGAAACTCTCTTTACTTATCCCTTTGACACTTACTTAGGTCACCTACAGTCATCTTTTTATCTTTCACCTACGGTAAGTATCCCAAAACTTCAATTTTCATTTTTTTCTTTCATTTAGCATCTAAAACTTGATTTCCTTTAAAACATACCCAAAACACATCATATCTCACAAAACAACTTAAGAAACTTGAATATTTTCATCGTTTTAAGAGTCTAAAGTTCTATAAATCCATAGCACATAAACACCCTCAACATAGAATGTTTGTATTTCCTCAGTCAACACAATAAAACAAAACAAGTTTTATTGATTATGACCAAGGATGGTATCATGGTTGATCCATCAAAGATTGTGGTGGTTCGTGACTAGGCTAGGCCAACTTCTTCAATCAATATTTGGAGTTTTACGATTTTATCAGGCTAGTATTGATGTTTTGTTGAGGGTTTTTCAACTATCGTTACTACTTTGACCAAGTTAACTCAGAAGAAGATTTCTTTCCAGTGGTCTGATACTTGTGAGGCGAGCTTTAAAAGGCTCAAGAATTTATTGACCTCAACTCCTTTCTTGACATTTCCCAATGAAGTTATGGGCTTTACTGATCAATGCCAAAACTACATCTCTAACTAAAAGATAAAGAGATCACTGTCAAGTAAAATAAGCCAACAAAGTTGAGGTCGAACCCACAGGCAAGACGTGGATCTCTATCTCTCGATTGTTGAACTCAATGGGTAGAACTGAAAAGTAAATGGGGGATTTTAGTAACAATTTATAACAAGTAATAGAATTCAACTTTTGTTGTAATCATTTAGAGATGAACAGTAGTATTGTGTTCCCCCTGGCTTCTCAACTCAGTAGGCTTATCGTGCTTTATTGAGCCAACCCAGTACCTTGAATGCAGAATCTAATAAGTTATGTACCATCAACTATCTTGTGGACTCATTGACGGATTTCATCATTTACCTTTTGAGTCTCAGGATGTCTCATTACTAACCCTTGTCATATATTCTAGTTAAATATTACCTTTTGAGTCTCAAGTTATTAGATGATAGATAACTGTCTTACATAGATGATACTAATTAGCCTAGATCGACAATTAATTTTTAAATTAATATCGTAATTATCTTTTCATAGTCACTACTCTATTGTGGAGTAAGTAGTGATATTCTAGACGAGATCTTATAGTTTACAACTGCTAAGACATCTATTAAACTGAAGATAATACAATATATGAAAGAATACTGGTTCAGAACAACTTAGCACTTCTCCTACTTCATCAATATGGCAGGGTTCCCACAACCCTAGCAAAGGGATTTAGCCACTCATGCTTGTGAAACGATCAACGAAATTCATAATTGAATACATTTAATCAATATCACAATAATAACTAAATAAAACCCAAAGTTTGTAACTGAATTATCAACCAAAATCAAGAACAAAGCAATCCCAAGATCAAATTCAAATCTTGGAATAAAATATAAGTTCATAAGTATTAAGAGTGTGTAAACCTACTACAAAATATCAAAAGGGTATTTATAGGATACAAGGAAACCCTAAATCAGAACCCGAATAAAAAAGAAAAATTAAGGTCACTGGCCACTTACTTAGGCCACCTACGGCGTAGGCACTACCTACGAACCATAGGTGGTCCTTAGTAAGTGCCAAACCTCCTGCACAGCTCCTGAAACTCTCTTTACTTATCCCTTTGACACTTACTTAGGTCACCTACAGTCATCTTTTTATCTTTCACCTACGGTAAGTATCCCAAAACTTCAATTTTCATTTTTTTCTTTCATTTAGCATCTAAAACTTGATTTCCTTTAAAACATACCCAAAACACATCATATCTCACAAAACAACTTAAGAAACTTGAATATTTTCATCGTTTTAAGAGTCTAAAGTTCTATAAATCCATAGCACATAAACACCCTCAACATAGAATGTTTGTATTTCCTCAGTCAACACAATAAAACAAAACAAAAATAAGATCCTTAACTAGGAGAATCTAAGCTATCCAAGGCAGTCAATTATCACTTTAATCTCAAACACATTACCCCCTCCTATATAAATAATTTAAAACCAACTATGTGTAAACATGAGGCACAACAATGTTACACAAGGGAATCAAGGTATGGTAATTACATTAGAAATAGACAAACATGCATTTATATAAGTTACATTACCCAAACAAGTAAGCAAATGTAAATACAACCCATGTGCCCTCACAACATAGAAGTCTCACTCACTCATATGGAATAATGCATGTCAATCCAGGGATGATCAAGGGACACTACACTCAAAAGAGAAGTTCTACCAATGTGCATCAAATAACATAGGGTTGCCATTATTTTCTTTACCTTAGTTTTCTGACAGTCAAGTTAGGATCACGATAGGACTTTATTGGACTTGTAATGTAAGATTGGGGGGATAGTATGGTACATATGAATCAATCAAGTAACTAAACCTCCTGGGCACTACACTAACTTTGGGGTCCACATTTTAACCAATTTTCTTTTATTGCACCCTTTTTTCTCCCTTTTATTCTTTAATGCACATTCATGTCGAGTGTGGTTTCTTTTGTTATTTATTTTATTTTCTATTTTTCTTTTCTTTTTCTACCACACCCAGTCTTACTATCTTTTCTCTTATTTTACTCTTCTTCAAACCCACTTTTCACTATACACCCCTATGATAGCCACTCTTAACTTAGGTGATTATCCTGAGTTGAGGTGGACAATGTCCAAGGATGACCAAGGCTAAAATAGGTTCATTGTAACAAAAATAAGATAGTGGATAGTGAAATAAGAAAAATAGGCTACAAGTCTCAAAAAAGGATCAAGGGATACTAATTCACACATGGAAGGTCATTTAGGCTAAAATTGGACTAATATAAAAAATGGCATATGATCCTTTCCAAACCCACTATCCTACAACCTAGGCAAGACTAACTGGGTATGTTCTAGATTCAACACACAAAGGGAACTAAATAGCATCTCTCACACATATGGCATAGGGTCACACATAAGCTATTACCTATCGAGTTCATGCACAAGTTAGCACTGATTATCATGTCCCTAATTCTATTACAACAAGATCTACAATGGTCAAACATATATACATTCACATAGTTCTGAAAAACAAATTTTTGGAGGGGTATAATTTTTACTCAAAATTAGTAAGAAGCATGACAACTCCCCAAAATACTAAAAAATCTCCTAATTACATAGAAACAAAACATAATACGAAATAAAAAAAATATGACACAGACTTTGCCTAGACATGTTAGTTCAACAACTATACTTAGGCCGATAAAAAAAGAAGCATGACAACAAAAACCCATGGAAGATTTGGTAAACCCCACCCCCAACTAAAAGATTGTGCACTATCCCCAATGCATATAAATAACACAAAATAAGAGAATGAGGAAATACCTAGGACACACGAGTTGTTTTTCTCATGATCATCCCCTAGTGAGGGAATCTGAACTAGAAGAGGTAGTGGTGGTGGCGGTGAACTACTAGAATATGTACCCACAGCTATCTCAACCTGCCTTCTCCTATCAAACACTGTAGTCTCCTGTGAATCAAGAGTGTCCCTTTTCAGGGCCTGATGAAATGGAATACTGGGATTCTGCAGGTCCCCATCTCATCCTCTTTTAGTCCCAACTATAGGGACTGATCCATCATCCTCCATAAATAAGTCAAAGTTCCTGGGACCAGACAAAGGTGACGGTTAAACAAATGGGGGAACCACTGGAGGGATGGCTGACATATGGCTCTTAGTGAAAGATTGTACTGCTACTCTAAGTAAATCCACCTCCTCCCTAATATTACCCAAATTGGGTGTCTCGATATCACTAAATCAGGCTGAGACTCTGCTCTCAAAATCATCTATGCATTCATACAACTCAGCTCGTAGCTCTGACATAGTAGCTCAGTGTGCAAACTTTAATCTATCCTCAATTGTTTCTAGTGTAGTCCAGACCCATGGCTAGATCTGTCCATATAATGTTGCAACCTCGACCTTAATATTTTGTAGTCGAGTATTCATGACACTGACTATCCACTAAGCTTTAAAAAAACTCTCATGAAACTAACATCATACCTGAATCAGCCACTAAAGAAGATGGACGAGGGGGTACTGAAGATGCACCCACCGGCTCAAAAGTAAAAGTCAGGATAATATAGATGTAGTTAGGGTCCCCCCACCCTATGTACTCAACTAGGGGGCCTCTCTGTGATCACCCATATCAAAATTCATACTAACTCCCATGTCACCTCCCTATGAATCACTAAGCCCCATAGGGACTGATGGGCCCTCAGTCTGGGATGGAGGCATTGTAGTGGATGCACGGAGTCTCCTATGAAGGATCATATGTGTTTGATCCTTCATAATCCTAGTTTGTACCACTTTCATCACCTTTACTCCCTCATAAACACCTGGTACCTCTGTCGCACTAGCCTCATCATATAATTACTAGATACGACATGGGAGTAGAAAAAACATCATCTCATCAAAAGCTCTCTTATGAATCTCATGCCTAATAACAGCAGCAAGGTTAATATCATATCCATCCATCATGCTCAAAGTCAACGCAGCTCCATCACAAGTCAATAAGTTTTCCAAAATAGTAGGACATAATCTATATCAAATAAGTAGCCACCAAAACATTATGGAAAAGGTCAGTGTTTCCTTCTTAATCACACCATGCCCGTCGATCCAAAAGGTATCATCACTAAGAGGTAAAATATAGCTGGAAATCCATCTCGCTATCTTAAATCTCTCTCTCCTATGCTTAGCTTCATGCATAATGCATCTGTCTTGTGCAACTCTCAATCTATAATCACACTCTATTGTGGATGCTGAAGCAATATAATCTAGCCCCAAAAGAACTCGATAGATGGTCACCGCTGAAATGTCAACCATAACCCCTCTCACAAGTGTCTGGTCTTGTTGAGGCTGCCCAGCGTACCTCAGAAGACCAATACTTCTAGGTGTAGTCAACAATACTGTGGCATGGTATAAGGCATAGAATTCCCACACCAAGGCCAAGCTATAAGAACCTAGGGGTCTAGTCATCCACCCCAACTTATAATGCTCAAAGATGGCCCGTAACTATGGTGCTCTGCTCAACCCAAGAAGCTTTATTCTATGCTCCTCATAAATATCTCTCTTGCACTAGATAATCTAGATAATATTGATGTCCTACTCAAAAATGGTCTAAAGTCCCTCTACGCACCATCTCTGGTTCACCTCATCAAAATATTTCACCGAGATATATGTAGAATTAGACGTCTGATCATGCTATGATGGTGCCTCTATATCTAGTGATGGTATCTACTGTATAGACTGGTTTGTACCTTTCTCAGACTGGGGTACAGCTGATGACTCCTCCAGAACTGTAGCCTCAAATTAATCCTCATGTTGTGACCCCTCCTCAGACTGGAGGTCCTATGCATCTACCATTGGTACTGTGTCTAACCAGAGGCTCTGAATCTTCCTCCTCACCATCATCATCCTCTTTCTCATCATCATCACTACCACACTCAATAGGCTGGGGTAAGTATGGTGGTAATCTCCTAGCTAACTTCATACTCAGTATGGATAAGGACTAAATAGTTCAGTCCGGATCCTAGGCTGAGTAAAAGCAGGTCATTTTCCCCACTGTGATTTCTCTTCAAGTGGTACATCTAATTTTTCCAAAATAATAGCCTTAGCTGCAGTATGTTTCTAGCCTATAGTCACTGGCCAGGACACTCTGGTTGGGGATGCTCTGGTCCAAGAAACTAGGTATGCCCCCTCCAAGATGCCACTCTCGAATGAGTCATACCATCTCCTAGAAGGTGCATCCTTCTTCTTTGAATCCTTAGGTTCCATGTGTACCTGGAAAATTAAGTGTTAGTGTCTGAAAGATGGTGAAGGACTGCAAAATTTGAAGAAAAAAAACATAAAATTCAAAAAATGCAAAAAGTTTCTCAATTTTTGCATCCCTATAATTTATACTTAGTCCCAACAAGTCAAATATGCACACATTCAACTAGAATCATCTTTTCAATATAAACAAGCATTCAAAACTTTTGGTATTCCTCTACTTATCAAATTCAACTTCCATTTAGGGCATGATCTTAAGGTTTAATTAGTAAACAATGCCCAACATTAAGATTTTAGGATAATTCAAGGATCCTATATACAAGCATGATGGTTTTTACATATTTTGCATGAGAATCGACATACCAACTTACTTATTTCATGTTTAGCACAAGATACTACTATTAGGAATAAAGAATATTACCTTTTATTCAAAGAACTGAAAGAGAACCATGAAGAAGTGAAGTAAAACCAAAGATTGAACACATATTTAGGGCTTTTGGAAAATTTGGTAGCAAGAACAAGTACCCTTTTAGCCTTTTCTTAAGTGTGGAGAAGAGGGGTAGTTTGAATTTTAAGAGGAAAGAGGAAATTTTGAGGATTTGTATGTTTAAAAAACATTAAAGAGGCTTATATACCCATGGGGTTTAGTTTTAGAGTTAATATAGGCTGAGGTGGGACAGATTTTAAAACAAAATTGGTCCAAAATGTGCCCACTTACGGCAGCCACCTACGGTCTGTAGGTGGGCCCAACCTTTTGGACAAATTTTTTACTTTTCAGACTTTGTATTCTGATACTTAACTTTGCTACTTATGAGGTCATAAGAGGTATTTACAACCCTAAAAGTAAGTTTTTAGGTTAAAGTCCCTAAAATCCTCAAAATTCCATCTTTTCAGTTAACGTATAACATATCTGTCCCGAGCGGGACTTATGAATTGTATAAGAAGATTATGAAGTTCCCTTACTTGGAATATTCTAAATTAAAGGCATTTTACTGCATTCAAGGTCATTCTATATGTCATTACACCTACAAAAAAAAAAGAAAAACAAGCATGAACACTAAAATAGTGGGTTTCTTCCCACCCAACGCTAGATTTAACATTGTGACATGATGCAACTATGTTGGTTACTCAGAATTTACAAACAAACCCCTGGGTTGCCTCCCATGGAGTGCTTGATTTTACGTTACGACATGATGTAGGTACCTTGATTACTCTGAATTCATCAAGGTACCCAAACAAATAACCTCCAGAATCATCAATACAATGGATAACCGACACCACCCTTATATCAGTAGGCTTCTTCATAGTTCTTTGGGAGTTAAAGGTGACTTTTTTGTTATTGACTCAGAACTTGAGTTCCCCCTTTTCTATGTCAACCATTGATCTACCCATGGCCATGAACAGTCTCAATATAATGGGTAACTCAAAGTCAACCTCATAATCCAAAATGATAAAATCAGCCAAAAAATAAAGTTATCAACTTTCACCAATACATCAAATGAAATGCCCAAGGATTTTTTTACTATACGGTCTTTCATCAATGACAACATAGTATTGGCTTTAGAAAACTCAAGCTCAATTGCTTAAATACAACTAGTGCATCAAACTAATACTAGCTCCCAAGTCATATAACCCTATGGAAAATCTAGATGTCCCTATAGTAGATGAGATCATGAATGCACCAGGATCACCCTTCATCAAGGCTAGAGACTTAGAGGTGATTTCACTGCATTGGTGCAATCCACGAATATCCTCAAAACTAGCTACTCATTTTTTGTCACAAATTCTTTCATAAACCAGGTATACCCAGGCATCTGCACTAATGCCTCAAGGAGAGAGATATTCAAACTCAAATCTTCCAGCATCTCAATAAATCTTTTAAACTTTCATTCCTCTTTCTTCTATTTTAGTATTTGAGGAAAAGGTAGGGGTGGTCATGGAATTTGTTTCACTATAGGCTCATCGACCTTTCCCTTACCTTTATCCTCACTAACACTAGCATCAACACTTGTCGCCTTGTCTAACTCCATGAAAGATATCTCAACAACCATGGTACTATCATTCTTCAGCAGGTCCATGGTACGTAATTGGGGATTTAAAGTAGATATACCACTCCAAGTGGTGATAGCAAGATAGTGACCATCATTCTTAGGATTTTGAACTATATTGATCGGTGGGGTACCCGATTGACTCCGATTTAAAGTAGCAAACATCTTCCCAAACTGAATCTCTAAATGCTTGATTGCAGTTGCATGAGAATCAACCTTTTGTAACAGACCTAAGATATCATCCTTAATCTCCTTAAGTTATGTCTCTTAATTTGCTTGACCCTTCACCAGTTTGGACAACAGTGCCTTTATTCTCGATTCAGCATCACGTCTATCTAATAGAATATACATGTCTCCCTTCTCTTTGTAGTCATTTTTCTATCTCCAATCACCATCATGTTTCCTACTATAATAGCTGCATCTATCTCTATATTAGTTCTGACCATGGTTTCCATGCCCTTTAGCTCAGAAACCCACAAATTTGAGATCAACATACTTAACCTCCTCTTCTAAGTTAGACTCATATGTTCTGGAGGCCGGACCCTGTACACCTACTGCATGTACCTTCTAAAAATTCACTATTTCAAACTTCTTAGGAAGTAACCTAATATCAGTCCTTAACTGCACAATTTCATGCACCATAAAATAATCAACTACTTTATGGTCATTGGAAGCTCTAATGGAGTAAGTGCCACTACCCCTCTCAGTCTCTCGAGTATGTCGCCCTCGTCTAGTGAGAGAGATCTAGTGTAGAACCTTAGATGTTGCTTCCCATTGTGATCTTATGAACACTCCTATAGTGATTGTGTCTGTCATAGCTCAAGAACTGATGTTTAGGGCTCTATAAAAAATCTCCAATAAGCTATTCCCTAAAATATGATGATTGGGTACCATGATCAACTTCTTCTTAAACCAAAACCAAGCCTTGTACATCAACTCTAAATATAGTTGCGTAAAGTTATTCTTTTAACTGCAACATTCTGATTAGAGGAAAGAAATAGTTTAAGAATTACCTGCATAACTCATTCCAAGTGGTAATAGGTCCTCTCAGAAGTTCCACCTACCAAAAAGTAGCTTTTGTAATCCAAGAAAAGGGGAACAACCTCAATCTGAGTAGCTACTGGTAAACCCCTGGAATTGTAATAAAAGTGTAGATCCCAAAAAAATTAGCAAGATGCATATTTGTTTTGCCTATAGCCGAGCTAAAAAATAAACCTTTCAAATTAAGAAGATGGATCATGGCATTCGTTATGTCAAATCTCATATTAGGGGGTAGAGTAGGAGGAATGATAGCTCTTATTTTGGCCGGCTCAAAATATCCCATATCTTCCTTATAATCATACGGCTGAAAATACTAGAATTTTGGGATCACTTAAGCCTAACAAAACTCTATCTCAATTACCGTCGTGTGCTACTCGATGATTAACTATTAATATTATCCTGGATAGATCTGCCTACTGAGATGATCAGGACTCCTTGTCCCTTCTCTGGTTAGCAAAATCTGCTAACAACTGCTTCATCTGTCGATCAATAATATTTTGAGGATCACTTGGAGTAGGGGGTACTGCATTAGGATCATCCTGAACCCCTTCTAAATGTATTGCACGTACTGCTTTAGTCATCATACGAGTAGGTTGTAAGAATATCTCTGGCTAGGATTCAGTAGGAGTAAGAGATTTCTTTGACTACTGGTGTTAGGCATGCACCGGTGCAAACCCAATGAATAATAGAAAAATAAAGACCTAAAAACTCTAACAAACTATAATCAACACTCACACTTTCTTTCCCGACAGCGGTGGAAAAATTATGATCAACACCCAAACTACACCTCCAACTAAAGGATAAAGTGGTCGTTGTCAAGTAAAGTAACCCAACTAGGTTGGGGTCAAACCCACAGGGAAGACATGATTTTGTAGTGAAAATCTCGAACAAGTAACAGAATTCAACTTTAGTTGCAATTAGTCAGTAACAAACACTAGGATTGTGTTCCCCCTGGATTGTCAACTCAGTAGGCTTATCGTGCTTTATTGAACCAACCCAGTACCCTGCATGCAGAATATAATAAGTTATGTACCATCAACTGTCTTGTGGACTCATTGAAGGATTTCATTCTTTACCTTTTGAGTCTCGGTATGTCGCATTACTAACACTTATCCTAGATCCCCAGTTAACTATTACCTTTTGAGTCTTAAGTTATTAGATGATAGATAACCATCTTACATAGATGATAATGATTAGCCTAGATCTATAATTAATATTCAAATTACTGTTGTAATTATCATTTCCTAGGCACTACTTCTCTTGTGAAGTAAGTAGTGATATTCTGGGTAGGAACTTACCGTTTGCAATCGCTAAGACACTATAATACAATGCATGTAAGAATACTAGCTTAGAACAACTTAAAACTTCTCTACTTCATCAATATTCTAGGGTTCCCACAAGCATAGCTAAGGGCTTTAGCCACTCATGCTTGTAAAATGATCAATGGAATTCAAATTGAAGCTATTGAATCAATATCACAATAATAACTGAATAAAACCCAAAGTCTATAACTGAATTATAAACCAAAATCAAGAACAAATTAATTCCAAGATTAAACTCGACTCTTGGAATCAAATATATGTTTGTAAGTGTTAAGAGTGCGTAAACTAACTACAAATACCAAAACAATATTTATAGGATACAAGGAAACCCTAAAAATCAAAACCCAAACAAAAAAGGAAAATTGAGGTCGGTAAACACTTACTTAGGCCATCTATGGACCATTGGTTGTCCTTGGTATGTGCCAGACCACTTGAAACTCTCTGGACTTGGCCCTATGACACTTACTAAGTTCACCTATGCACCGTAGGCGGCACCTATGGACCATAGGTTCCCTTGGTAAGTGGCAGGGTCTTCTTTTTCCTATTTCCGATCCTCTAGACTTCAAGTTCTAACACGTACTTTGGCCACCTACGCCCGATAAGTAGCACTTACGCCCAGAAATGTCTTGGTAAGTAGCCCAAAACTTCAATTTTCATCTTTTTTCTTCCGTTTAGCATCCAAAACCTAATTTCCTGCAAAACACACTCAAAACACATCATATCTCATAAAACAACCTAAGAAACTTGCATATTTTCACTGTTTTAAGCATTGACGAAAGTGCTATAAATCCATAGCACATCATTTACCATCTTCTGTGATTCTTCTAGTGTTAGGTTAGGTATCATGTTAATGTAAGAGGGTATATTGTGCATGTTTCTCATCCATTGAATTTTCATGATAAGAATTACCCTACCTACAATTAGGAGTTGTATGTGATTAGTTTTTTTTTTAAGTTGTAGAGATACTATTGGTATGGAGTCCGTTGTGAGATCTTCTTGAATCACCATAGTATTCAATACTTTTTCACTCAGAAAGATATTAACATGAGGCAGAATCATTGTATTGAGTTTCTTAAGAATTATGATCTCACTACTCTTTATCATTCGGACAAGGCTAATGCAGTTACAGATGCCTTGAGTCGGAAGTCGACTAGTATGGATAGCTTGGCACATATTTTGACCTAGGAGAGGCCTTTAGCCCTAGAGGTTTGGTCCTTGTCTAATCAGATGGTTATGATTGATATTTTGACATCAGGGTATGGTTGTATTTATTTTAACACACATAATCTATATTTTTATGTTTTCATTGGTTCCAAGGCAGTTCGAGAGAGGAAAGCTCCTTGTTGAAGGGCCTTGGGCTTAGATTTTGACGTCGTGAGGTAGGTTATGGCTTAACTTTATTTATACTGGCTGGGTATTTAATATATATATGAAAGCATGATATGATTATAGGTAATCAATGATGGAAATCATATTTTAATAATATTATTACTATTGTGTGCCCGTGTGGGGGCTTATGTTGGTGTTGGTGGTAATTTGAGATGATAGTTACTGGGTGTTGCCCGTGTGGGGGTTTTATCTGATATTATTGACCTCTTATATGTATTGGTTGCTTTATTTATGATGGAAATACCCGAGTTGAGGTAAATGTGATATTAATGATGCTTTACATGCATACTTATTCCAATGGTACATTGTTTATACTAAATCATGGATGGCTAAGTAGATTATGAGCTCACATGCACATGTACAGAATGGATTTGAGATCTTCATTTTGGTTTGGTTTGTAGAATTACATCCTCATATCATGCATACATTCATGAGACATTGGTACTATTGAGGAAACACTATTTTTTAAAAAATGAGACACTTTTTAAAAAATGAGAACTTTTTTAAAATCCCATGTCGTAGTCCATGAGCCAAAGAGGAGATATGGATATTGAGATTAGGATTGAGTAATGAGAAAGTATATGGATTTTTAACCCACCATAGGTCCTCCCTAGAAGCGCTGAGGCTCGGTAGGTATATATAAGGGTTATCGAAAACCTCAGTCATATCACATCATCATCATCATTGAATTTCATACACTATGCATCTTTAGTGTTGTGTTTCTATGATTTATATGCATAATTATTATGTTTCCTTTGTGTACCTATTTACTTGTTTATGTGACATATTTTAAAATGTTAGTGGAGACAGTGTGAGCTATCATTTAGGATATTTTCTAATTATAGGTGACGTTCTCATATTTTGTATTTATGTACCTTATTTTCTAATTTTCTCAATCGGCCTATGATACCTACTAAATACAAGTGGAACGTACTCACATCTACTATGCCCTTTTAGTCCAGATATGGATATGAGTGTTCCACGCAGTAGTTGAGGCCATGCAGTTGGTTATTGACACTTTTGAGGTAGTGGTTGTTCTATGCCTTCAGAAATGACCTTAGATCTCCTCTTACAGTTGATGTCTTTATTTTGTATTCAGAGACAGATTTGTAGTTTTCGAATTCAATTGTATTTAGATGGTTCTTACACAGTGACAACAAGTTTTGGGATAGTTTATGGTATCTTTATTATTAAAACATACACTATTATTGTACTGATATGGGCTTGACTTTCCTCAAGAAATCTTTCCTTGGGAATTGTTTTATTATTTTTTTCTTATAAATTAGTTTGTGTGATTGCTTACTCATCAAGGCTTAGCTGTGATAAGTTCCATCATCACCTGAGTTTTTTGGTTCGTGACAATTTTCCATGTTTATTAACTTGTAAGTTCTTATGTCACAACCCAAAGTACTGGATCGTAAGGGCGCCTACTCTAATCTACCTAGATAGGAGAGCCCCTTACCATCCCCTTAAAAGGTGAAGAAAAAGTTTTTACTAAATCAGCAACTCAACTTTATTATAGTAGTTTCAACAAAACAAATGTGGATAGTATAAACTACCTAGGATCTAGTCTAAACAGGTGCAAGAGCTTCTAAAAGAAAAGTAGGAGTAGACACAATTTTCACTAAGAGTAAGAGAAGCGGGAGCTGCTGGAGAATCACTAACCACAACAATAATGGAACTAACACTAATCCTTGCAAAAGACTATACCCCAAAAAAGGTATAACAAGAGTAGCATAAGTACAAATCACACGTATTGGTAACCCTCATCGATCGACCCAAAATAGATTACACAAACATAACATAAATATTCAGAGAAAACAAGAATTTTATTAATTTCATTACCTAACCTCGTATCTCTCATTTCCCCATTATGGACACTTGATAACCACTTAGCCTTAGCTTTCCAATTCCTAAAATGGTCTAGGTACCTCATGTTAACCTCCTGGTTATAGGCTCCCAGGTACCGCTTATACCCTTACAACTCTACTACACTAAACCATTAAGTTTGGCCTTATACCATTTACAATTGTAACATATATAAACAGCTAAAAAGATGACCTCCAAACCGAGTCAAGACCTCAAACAGGTCAACCAAGCATTTAGGGAACTAACTCACTCAAACAAGTAACCCATCAACAAGACCACAATACATTAACCTTGACCTAACCAGTAACATATAATCATCTTCTACTATATTTTTTAAACATAAATCCTTATTCAGCCTTTATCACAAATGTCATTTCAACACAATAGATAATATAACAAGTCAAACAACCAACAAGAATTAATAGTCAAATCAAACCCAGTCAAGACAAGTTAAGCAATAACCAAACATATAAATATATTTTCCAGTTCGCTCATCGAACCATTAAATTCACCTGAACCTCATGTATACACGTTATAGGTATCATAGCAACCCTCTAGTCATAACCAATGGGGGATAAATTTTATCCATGTGCCAAAACTCCAGACACAAGTTCTTCCAACCTTATTCCACCAATAAGGTGAGAAAATGTTCAAATATTGAATCATTCCCCATTTAACAGTAAGGTAGGTCAAAATCATACAACAAAAAACAACATGCACTAACAAGACCTACTAGGAAACAGTTAACATACACATATCGTACAAATTGTATTAAAATATATTTACATCATCTACACTGTTGTTTAGAGCCCTAAATATGTCAATTAACTCATTCCCCCTTTTATGAAAATAACCAATCAGGTTCAACCTAATTACTTCATAATTCGGCAACACCTACACAATATCGTCACTTGCTTTAGAGGTTTAACTAATGACTAATATTTTTCCCTTTTCGCTGCCTAAATACAAGTTTACAATAGTAAATCACCAAATTTATAGAATAACTACAGCATAACATGATAAGTCATATGAAGTAACCACCTTCCCGTAAGTTACCCTAACTTTAACCGGTTTTAACCATCAAATCTGCATGCCCAAACTCCTAATCTTAATTCTCTCATTCATCTACGATACATTTATACTTTTTAACCCAGATCTATGTTACTTAATAAAAAAAACTTAACTTACCTAGATGTCAACCAACTATAGGAAGAACAAACGAATGGAAAATTCCAACTTTGTACCAAGATTATGGATGCATTATTCCTTAAAATTCTAGGGATTTGCACCCTATTCACACCAATTTTTCCTTATCCATAGCTCCAAAACATTAAAATCAACCCTAGGAGTTTTGTATCCCTCCTACATTACTGGTTTCATCTTCTGGAGAGAAAGAAATAAAACTCTCTTAAGAGGGTTTTTATTCGCGTCATGTCGTTATAGCAGCATGCACATTGCTATAGCGGAATGACGTCAGCAAACCATAGTATTTTTAAATTTTGAAAATTTGACTTGTGTTGCTCCTTGCATATATATAAACATAATTTTAGTAATATCCACACCAGTACTAATATTGAGGCATTTTCTAGTAATGATGGATTAGGCTGTTACATCTTATTATATGGATTGATTTTTATGCAATGATGGTTCAATTCCTAATAAGGGAACGTTATACACTATAATTATTATTTATAGTGATAGTTTTAAAAAAATTATAAATCATAGCTATACTTTGAATGCTCTAGCAAATATCCAACACAGAAAAATTCAATTTCCCCTAAATTGTTGCTTCTTGTAATACTCTAAAAATGGTTTCGAGATGTCACACGGTGCTTAGGACCACAAGTGATCCCAATCTAATCCTTCTACTGGCATAACTCATAAGAAACTTAATAAAATACATACATCTGAATGAAATAAATGGAAGATTACTCTTTTCTAAATGTGATCAATAAAAAACTAAATTAAAATGAGTACAATTCTTCTTTTACAAACAAAACTAGAATCAAACACCTTAACTCTACTGACTGTCTATAAAGCCTCTACTAGTATTAACTATAGGTAGACGGTACATGACCCCCAACTATCCCAAATCAATACAAATGAATAAAGAAAAATAAAATATTTCTCAAACTATATGACTGACTTGAGCCCTTAAATCAAGAGGACTCATCACCTGTTGACTGGAAACTGCAAACTGTCTGAATATGGTATGAGCGCTACAACTGAACTGATACCTACATTATGAGACAATGTAGCACATAGACATATATGTGGATTAGTACTTTCAGGATGTAATGCATAAGTAAAACATCATCTCATCATCATAATTTTTAAAACAATGCATTCTAAATGTAAATGACTCACATAAGCTGGAATATCTGAAATACTGAAAATAATAGTCATGAGAAGAAAGTCATGCTTTATAAATCTAGTGAGTCATAACGTTTAGTTTTAAAATTTGTACTTGTATTCTCTCCTGAAATAATACTAAGTGTAGAAAGGACTCACTCAAAATCTAAAATCTGAAAACTAAAAACTATAACTATTATCTTTTTGAAAAGCATAATCTGAGTAAAATATGTGAGCCTTTACACTTAGTCTTATAAAATATTTTCTATCATTCTTTTCCTTTGAAACTCAGAGACTTTGGGAGCTTTGGAAACTTAGAACTTTGGGACTTAGGGAGTTTCTTCTAACCAACATAAATCATATGAGCTGACATGGAGTCCAACGTCTTACCCATGTTAGGGAGAGCTGTTCCACCCTTGCCTTCAGAATATAACCTTAAATTAAGTGATCACCATCTTAGCCCACTATGGGCATTTGAAACCTAAGGTGTCTCGTAGTTCTGGGGTATGAGACCTTGTAATTATACCCAACTCAGTGCTAAATACTACTCACATACTTATTGCTCAGAACTTTTAGGAAATCCACCTTAAAAAAGCACAAGGGTTCATAATTAAAACTAATTATGCTTCTCTTTGTTTTAAATCATAAATCGTATGAATAATGTGGATTCCTATCTTAGCTTAGGATCAAAATATCAATCTTTGCTTTTGAAAGCACTAATCAAAACTTGTCAATAGGACTTGAGATCATAATCGCCTTATAAAATCCTCAATAGTACTTAGGACTCAAAGTATAAAGTTTTAATGCATCAATAATTACACCAATAATCAGATTTAAACTTCATGCTTAATAATCATCATAAAAGCTTTCAACAATCTCAGTCAAGATAATGGTATATAACTCATAATACGAATCTTATAATTGCAAACATGAATATATGTAAATTTCTTGCAATTGGAGCCTTAAATATCATAATAATATCATAAACTAAAGTAATGAGGATTTGGGTAAATTTCATAGGAAATCATACAAAACTCAGCAATTTGTCATTTAAAGTAAGTTTTTGGGCACAAGGATAAAAGATTTATCCTTGTTCAAAACCCCACATACCTTGGATGATAAACTAGATGAACAAGTTTGCTTTTGGGATTCTATGTGTGCCCTTGAATGATGATTCTTGGAATTCTTGAATTGGGAACTTTGAATCTTGAATTGATTTGGGAAAAGAATGGTGAAGTTTTGGGGATTCTTGAAATTGAATGTTGAAGCTTAGGGTTTTGCTTGAGAGAAACTTTGATGAATAGAGGCATAAAATGCTTGTAATAGGCTTAAATCTTGTGTTTGGATGGAATTGGGGTTGGGAGAATGACCAAAGTACCCTCTTTAAACCCCTAAACAGAACTGGACAAATGATCGAAAATCCCGATTTACTAGACCACCGTGATGCGACACTATCGCGATGGCTCACTGGAAAAAGACGAACCGGAACTGGACCATGATGCGCCACAATCGAAGTGCCTCTTGGATTATGATTTTGGCCCTAGGCGCGACGCGCCAGCATCGCAGAGTCTCACTGGAATGGGACAATTGGGAAAATGGACTTCTCCGCGACATGGGGATATCGTGGAGGGCCAACGAAATTTGACAATTGCGAATTTTGCCCTCTTCACGATATGCCAAGTGCCCAGGTGGCACACTGTCAACTTAAAATGCCATATCTCCTTCATTGAGTGTCGGATTTAGGTGAATTTGGTATCGATGGAAAGCTTATTCAATTTCTCACACAATAAAAAGTCAAAATCCTGAGAGTACCGCATGAAATAAATGGTATTCATCTTTTAAGCAATTTCTTGACATTCTAGGGATGAATTTAAGCTAGAAAAAGCACAGGGTGTTACACTTCTCCACCCTGAAACCTTTTTTTATCATGTTAACCGTATTCATTATATTTATTCTTTATAGTGATAGTTTTAAAAAAAAATTACGACATACATTTATCCTCCCATATCCCACTCATAAAATTTCACTGGATATGTTGTTGTTGTTTATTCTTGTAGGATCATCAAGTTGTATTAGTATGATAAGAAATATTAGTTTTCATAGAATTTCACTAGATATATTGTTGTTGTTTGTTCTTGGAGGATCATCAAGTTTTATTTGTATGATAAGAAATATTAGCTTTCATAATTTTTTACTCATTTGAAAGCTGAAACCTAATGTACAGCTTGTTACTAATTGAGAGATATTATCCATGACGTTATATAGCATATGTTGTTATATAGCATTGGACATCATTTAATTTTTATCAACTAGCATTTTAAGATTGAGTTTGATTCATTACTACGGCTTATCACTTAATATTTCATGATTATCAATTTATCAATTCTTATATGGACTGACTTGTATGATATTATGGATTAATTAGCTAATTAGGTAATTTATACAGTGTGTTTATTTAATATAGTGATAATTTTAAAAATTACCAAACATAGTTATGCTTCAAATCTCTAGAAATATTCAACTTAGACATATTTAATTCCTCATAAATCATTGTTTTTCCTCCATGAAACACAATTTTTCCTGACAAACTTGTATGTTAAATGTATTTTTTATAGTGATAGCTTAAAAATTTATTACATACATTATATCCTCCCCATAACCCACTCATACGATTTCATTGGTATGTTGTTGCCGTTCGTTCTTGTCTTACCATCAAGTTTTATGCGCATGATAAGAAATATTAGCTTATGTACTTTTTCTCAAATTTTTATTCATTTGAAAGTTGGATCGTAATGTTGAATGTGTCACTCATTGAGAGATGAATATTGTTGTTGTCCTTCCATAGCGTAGGACAATCTTTTAATTTTTATGATCTAGCATTTTAGGATTGAGTTTGGCTCTTGATCAAATATTATCACTTAACTTTTCATGTTTATCACCTTATCAGTTCTTATATGAATTGATTGCATGATATTATGGAATAATCACCTAATCAGGCAAGTTTTTAAATTTTTTTACTCATTTTAAAGTTGAAACCTAATGTTTAGCTTGTCACTAGAGAGAGATATTATCCATGTCATTATATAGCATATGACGTTATACAAAATTGGACGATCTTTTAATTTTTATCAGCTAGCATTTTAAGATTGAGTTTGATTCATTAGTACATCTTATTACATATTATTTCATGATTATCAGTTTTTATATGGACTGACTTGCATGATATTATGGATTACTTACCTAATTAGATGATTTATACACTGTATTTATTTTTTATAGTTATAATTTTAAAAATTATCAAACATAGCTATACATTGAATCTCTAACAATATCCAACTTAGACATATTTAATTCCTCCTAAATCATTATTTTTCCTTCCTAAATATTCTTTCTCCGGACAAACTTATATGTTATATGTATTCATTATAGTAATAGTGTCATGACCCGAACCAGGGATCTGGATGTGATAGGCATCCCAAACCATGAAGGCCCGAGCGCCCTTCTCTATCTAGCAATCATACACACTTTCATATAATATGAAGAAAAATGTGGAAATATAAAACAATACGGAATCATGGTCAATATCAATTCAATTGAACAATCTAGAATGGAAATCATAAACCTTTATCAGTGTCTAACATCAGTCTTCGAAATCTCTAACAACTGAAAATGACATTTGTCTGAAATCTGAGACAAAGCCCCCAGTAGGACCATGAATCAAAATGAAATAACAATAATAAGTTCTAATACAGGCCTTCTGAAGTAAGAGAGGCTCACCAACTGTAAACTTCTGATAAGTCAATCTACTACTTAACGGGACCTCAGGACTGTGTCTCAGGATCCTGAAATATAGGGGGGTCAATACAGATGTACTGGTACGCAGAACAATCCAAAAACAAAATATGCATTTTTATAAAAACATAGGTGAGAGCATTTCATAAATCACATGTCATCTTGAAACAGTTTGAAATCACATTGGCATAATCTGAAACTTTAGAAACACATTCAGCAGTTCATGAATCTACTCTTTATCTTACTTCTGAGTAAGATGGTACACCCTACAATTCTGCTAACCCATAGACTATATGGGATCCGCCCTTGACTCGGCGTCCAATCCCCCAACCTAAGTTTTCCTCAAGGGTTGGAGGTTCTGTTTATTCTACTACGCCCCAGGGTCGTCGCCAGCGTACGATTTCCCTTTCGGGTATCATAAACCCATGTCAGCATATCACAGTTTTGGGCACTGAGCCGTTTGACTCGTTCCTTCTTCAGGTAACCATCTAACCCTCTTAATCCTAGTTTTAGATTCTTTAAACCATATCTTCTTTGAAACATCCATTCTTTGTTAATATTTTTCGGGCACATCAAAAATAGGGTATCATCATACCCCAACTTGCAAGTTATGTCACAACATATCTACTTTCCTTATCTCATTTCAAAAGAGTTTTATTGACCACCCAAAAGATCTAACATTTGAACAAAAGTTCATATTTCAAAACAGTTAAAAATCAGCCCATTCTCGATACTTATTCTATGGAGGTCATCCTTTTCAATTACTTTAAAACCATTCTAAATAAGAATTATGATCATGATACAGCAAGTAAAAACACTCTTTCATTACTTCATGAAAACAACCAGTACAATTCATCTGTAATAATCCATCAACAGACCCAAGCTTTAAATAGTTTATAAATTCAATTCACGATGTGCAAATCCAATGAAGTTTATAGTAAAAGAGGAAATCACAAGTCTCATTCTCTCATTAACTTCTCAAGATCACACGAAAGTATTGCGAGTTGAAAACACTTCATCACAATCTCCACAATTTTCTTACAACAATATGAAATCCTTGACGCATAATCATCAACAATCTTGAAACCAAATTAGTTTGTAGGTATATATATATGCTTTAAAACTAATTTAAAAATAGTAAAATCCATGCCCATGAGATTTAGGATAGTCCCACATATCTTAATTGCGAAGAATCACGAAGAAATTTCAAAAATATTTGACCTTTAAGCTTGATTACCCAAACCCTAGTTGTTTTCTCCTCGTGTTTTTGAAAGATGAATTAGGGATCTTAAGAGAGAGTAAAACATTACTAATAGGCTTAATATCATTTTAAGGATGATTAGGGATGGACTTTGGGTGAGGGAATATGAGTAAAGTTTTCCTAGACCTTTTAGGAATTAAAATAACGCGTAAAACCACTTTAAATTCGCATCAGATTTCGTGTCGGGGTGCAGTCGACGCGACGCATCAAGATCGCATCGGCTTACTGCCTCACATAGAAAATACCATAAATTTTCGTTCGGTTATCGGATTTAGGAAAAATTGGTATCGTTGGAAAGCTAATTAAATTATCTACAATTTGGTGGGTGTTTATCTGAAAAATTCTATGTGTATCGAAAGTTATACACATTCAAAGTAGACCCTTGTATATCGAATATCAAACTTTGGATGAATGAATGACTCTTAGCTCAACTTTGCGCCAAGTGATTTTTATGAACACTTCTCACCTCATAATCACTTCATACACTAGGAGAAGGATCATGACACATGAATAAATATAAACCATGGAATTAGAGCTTACGCACGTAGGAACGACGGTTCGATTTCTAGCTTGAAAAAGCGAGGTGTTACATTAACTCCCCCTTGGGATCATTCGTCCCCGAATAATGGGTAGGGACTTGATGAAGCTCTAAAAGTGTAGAATAAAGAGAGAAACCTCGCATCAAACATTTTTCCTTAACAAAATATATAAAGGCATCAAACGAGCTTCATGATAACCCTTCTAAAACGTGAAAGCATGAAACATGAGATAATGAGAGTTTACATAGGGATGATCTGGCACATGAGTTTTATGAACCATAATCATCACAACATAAGGCATGAGTTAATTTGGTGATAACAGGACTGACTTACATCGGTACTAATCATGAAATAAGGTTTTCATGGGACATAGGATTTAGAAGCATTCTCCACCTTGCAAGGTACAATGAATAGACTTAAACTTAGAGTCACTAATCGTCTACACCCCAAACAATAAACACTTCACACTCGCTAACTTAAAATTCTCCAATCACACATCTAGCCATATGAATTTGAGTCCCAATGTAAAGAGGTTTTATGTTGAAGCCTAACTCGGAGTAACAAGGTGGTAACTTAAGCTACAGGACCCTATACTATACATCCCCTTAAGAATATTTCTTCACCTTATCAATATTATCAAACACCCTTGGGTTTTAATTAAGAGGATACTAACCACATAGCACATAGGTTTGTGTTTTTAACAATCACAACATTTAATCCTAATCATTACTACAACAACTTCATGGATTCTCCAACTAAGACCAACAATTTCAATCACTCTCACAAATATTTTCGCCACATTCTTCCTTCTTAGCTATTTCATACAACAAAAGTTCACCTCCTTCTTTTCCCTTTCACCTATAACCTTAGCTAGAGAATTCATATCAAATTTTTCACCTTCAAGAACATCTACTCCCCTATCTATCACATGGCCATGCTTCCACATCCACCATCATACTATCATACCGAGGGTCATTAAGGGACCCGAGCATAAATGACATGAATGGAAGTAGCACTATTAGACCATAACTTATACTTATTGCACTACTCAAAGAGGCACATGAAATGAATATACGATAAAATAAACACGAAGTGCTCCATATATCAAGTGTCTGGATCATAAGTAAAGAGTCGTTTGGTAGAAACACAATGCAGCATGAATTCATAGGATAGAGCACAGTGAGAAAACATTGGGGCATATATCAAGATAAAATGAGGAAAAGAGACTGAATTACCCTCCTGGACCCAGAAATCAGCAAGATGAACTGGTTACCCAATGTGTTAAGCGACGCGCCACATTGGTCCCAACCGACGCGATTCCTGGCGCGATGCGTTGACATCGTGTTGGCCCATTATTTTGATCATCCAAACATGACTTAAATGTCATCTGAAAATCCAAAAATTTCCTGAGACACCCCCTTTACACCCTTGATCATGAATCAACTCAAAAATCTACGTCTCGGGGTCGGGAAGATCAATTTGAAAATCATGGAAGTTAAGAGATCATAAATATGACTAAGTCTTTTAATAATTATAAAAAATTTTAGGTTGTCAGCTCTCCATACATGCAATCAAGAGTGGTATTGAGTAGAGAATGCTAAGGGGTGTTATTTTACAACTAAGACAATGATTTCCGCTTGAAGCGATTGCTCCTCATTTAAGAAACTAATATTTTTCCATGAGTTTGCATAAACTTTATCACTTTGGCTAAACCCGACATCTAATGAATCGGTGATATATAGAAACATATTTTCTTAGCACTAAGCATGCTGAGAGACATAGGTTCTCATGGATCACGAACAACATAACATATGGCTTGAATACCTAAAAGACTGGATTACTGAGAGACATAATTGCTCCTAGTTTAGAGGTTAGATCATAAACATAAGTCCATAGAGAACTCGAACCATAGTCATAGGCATGACTTGAATAGATGAAGTAAGACATTAGCAGGATACTCTCCTAAATTGAAGTAAGAGGATTATGCTTGAGTAGAATTAGGTCTATCATGGTTCCTCCCTGTAACTTGCCACACTGAGAACATTCAGGAACTCCCTAATTTCACCATCTTCCCCTTAGATCAAAGTCACAAACCTAGGCTTACGGACATATCCCTATATAAAAAATATAGCCACAACTCTCAACATAAAAGAAACATCACCACATACTTAAACTATAAACTCTCTCTGAAGAACTATACTCAAAAGGCCTTGATTTTTTTGTAAATTCTACTCTTAACTTTCGCTAGCCTCTATAGCCAGCACTCTACAACTCTCATTCTCATGAGTGCACTCATCCACACTTCTTATCACAAAGGGGGGTATCAATATACACATGAACATAACTCCCCTCAATAATTTTGATATAAAGACTAAATTCTTTATAAGACTCCCCCTCCAGGGGCACTAATCATAACTTTCTCTGACTCCCAAAGTCATCAACTTACAACTAACATTTTCATGGGCATAGACACCCACGCCCCTAAACACTTAACGGTTTATCTTCAATTCCTTAGAATACTATCATTACACCTCTAATCACATAACTTACAACTTAACAAAATTTGTAAAACTATACCAAAGGCGGACATTGTCTACCTATATTTCCTCAAGTTCAACTTTAATGAACACTATACAACAACTCCCCAAACTTCTCCGTACTATAAAATTCAAAAACACAAGTTGGGTACACCTGACACTTATACCATACAACCTTATCTAACAACATGCTATATGGGGTTTAACTTATTCTTATATCACTATCACTCTTATCATCTTAATAACTCACCCACAATTCATCATTTTTAACACCATTCCTCAAGTATATATATCACCATTTATCCACTTTTTTTTTCACAAACTGCCAACCTAGGATATTTCACACATCACATCAAGCCTACTAATTAATTCTCACAAAACATGTATCATCTATCTCGAGCTACTATTCTCACCACTACACTCCACATCTAAAGTTCAAGCTCGTTGTCTATCCTCAATTATATACCACCGATAAAGCATGTCACATACTACACTAGTCCATCAAATTTGGAAATCAACCCAAATACTTCACCTCACTTAGCTACTACCTACAATTATAACCCCACCACAACCTCACTGTTACAACTCAAAATCTAATACATAACTTGTCCTATGAAATACTAGTTTACTACTACTAAAGGAAATATCAGCAAAGGGGGTAAAGTCACATGATAGGATTAGTCAATCTTAATCTTATAATATAACCCATTTCAATCTTATCAACATATTTTAATTTCTCACATCATACTTACTTACCTAATCATACATCACAATGATCTTCAAAATTCAATAAAAACTAATGAGTCTCTACCTACAACTTATTAACTAATCTATCCCTTTCCATTCACAACCTATAACTGATATCTATAACCACCATAACTATCTACTCTAGGCTCCTTCCCTAAATCGAATAGGTAATAATCATAGCCAACCACTTCCTTTACAAACTACCATACAATCTACAAATATTGCGACCACATTAGTCTATCACTATATAATGGCAACCCATACCTCAATCCATGATTATACAACTAAAACTATTTACTTATGCAAATGTCACCCCCACTCTAACTGCTAACCTTGTGACTTCATGTCACAAACTTCTAAATTATATCACTACCAATAGGTCATGACACATTAACATACACTACTACTCAGGTGAAAATACAGTGCTAACATTTATCTACACATCTTTATCCTTAAACATGACATCTGCAATAAGAATTTATTAAAGGAAACTGAATACAGTCCATACCTCAGGCTCGACCACATGACTGATGCAGATAGGTGTATATACTTAAATATATGCACTTTAAAGACCTCATGGACTCCTCTAAAGTCCTTGTGATAATTCATAACTTTATGGACAACTCAATCACAGAGAACTACATCACTGGGGGATTTAGACTCTTAGACTTGTATTGCCTCGACAATGAGACATGGCCCATGAAATTAGAGTAAGGAACGAATTTGGATAACTTTCTTATGGACAACTTTATAGCACGAACTAGAGTATAAAAGAATAAGAAACAACTCCTAAATGCACGGTAGCCTCCTGATTATAAGTGTGGTGCACAACACACCCATAAGCAAGACTCTACAAGACATGATTTTGTAGACTCCCTAGGACCATAAACCGTGCTTTGATACCAAGTTTTTCATGACCCAAACCAGGGCCCTAGCCATGACAGGCATCCCAAACCATGGAGGCCCAGCGCCCTTCTCTATCTAGCAATCATACACACTTTTATGTAATATGAAGAAAAATACAAAAATATAAAATAATACGAAATCATGGTCAATATCATAATTCAATGGAACAATATGGAATGGAAACCATAAACCTCTATCAACATCTAACATCAATTTATGAAATCTCTAACAACTGAAAATGACATTTGTCTAAAATCTGGGAAAAGTCCCCCAGTAGGGCCATGAATCAAAATAAAATAACAATAACAAGTTATAATACAGGACTTCTAAAGTAAAGGAGGCACACCAGCTGCAAACTTATGATAAGTCAATCTACTGCTTAACGGGACCTCGGGACTGTGTCTCATGATCCTGAAATGTAGGGGGGTCAATACAGATGTACTGGTACGCAGAACAATCCAAAAACAAAATATTCATTTTTATAAAAATATAGGTGAGACCATTTCATAAATCACATGTCATCTTGAAACAGTTTGAAATCACATAGGCATAATTTAAAACTTTAGAAATGCATTCACCAATTCATGACTCTACTCTTTATCTTACTTCTGAGTCAGATGGTACACCCTACAATTTTGCTACCCCACGGGATATATGGGATCTTCTCTTGAATTGGCGTCCAAGCTCCCAACCCAAGTTTGTCGTAAGGGTTGGATTTTTTGCTTATTCTACTATGCTCCAGGGTCGTCGTCAGCATACAATTCCCCTTTTAGGTATCATAAACCCTTGTCAGCAAATCACGATTTAGGAAAATGATTCATTTGACTTGTGCCTTCTTTGGTTAACCATCTAACTCTCTTAAGCCCAGTTTTAGATTCTTTAAACCATATCGTCTTTGAAACATCCTTTCTTTCTTAATATTTTTTGGGCATATCAAAAACAGGGTATCGTCATACCCCAACTTGCAAGTCATGTCACAACATATCTACTGCCCTTATCTCATTTCAAAAGAGGTTTATTGACCACCCAAAAGATCTACCATTTGAACAAAAGTTCATATTTCAAAATAGTTAAAAATCGGCCCATTCTCGATACTTATTCTACGGTGGTCATCCTTTTCAATTACTTTAAAATCATTCTAAATAAGAATTATGATCACTATACAACAAGTAAAAACACTCTTTCATTACTTCATGAAAACAACCAGTACAATTCATCTATAATAATTTATCAACAGACCTAAGCTTTCAACAGTTTGTAAATTCAATTCACAATATGCAAATCCAATGAAATTTATAGTAAAAGAGGAAATAACAAGTCTCATGCTCTCATTAACTTCACAATATTGACATCACAAAATCGCACGAAACTATTTCGAGTTGAAAACACTTCATCACAATCTCTATAATTTCCTTACAACAATATAAAATCCTTGACGCATAATAATCAATAATCTTGAAACTAAATTAGTTTGTTGGTATATATATATACTTTAAAACTAATTTAAAAAAAGTAAAATCCATGCCCATGAGGTTTAGGATAGTCCCATGTACCTTAATTGCAAAGAATCCCGAAGAAATTTTGAAAAGATTTGACCTTTAAGCTAGATTGCCCAAACCCTAGTTGTTTTCTCCTCTTGTGTTCTTGAAAGATGAATTAGGGATCTTAAAAGAGAGTAAAACATTACTAATAGGCTTAATTTTATTTTAAGGATGATTAGGGATGGAATTTGGGTGAGAGAATATGACTAAAGTGCCCCTAGACCCTTTAGCAATTGAAATAACGTGTAAAACCACTTTAAATTCGCGTCAGATTTTATGCCGGGACGTAGACGACGCGGTGCGTCAAGATCGCATCGGTGCCATAACTTTTCGCTCGGTTATTGAATTTAGGCGAAATTGGTATAGTTGGAAAGCTAATTCAATTATATAAAATTTGGTGGGTCTTGAGCTGAAAAATTCTATGTGTATCAAAAGTTATACACATTCAAAGTAGACTCTTGTATATCAAATATCAAACTTTGGATGAATAAATGACTCTTAGCTCAACTTTGCTCCAAGTAATTTTTATGAACACTTCTCACCTCATAATAACTTCATACACTAGGAGAAGGACCATGATATATGAATTTAAATATAATTCTTGGAATTAGAGCTTATGCACGTAGGAGCGATAGTTCAATTTTTAGCTTGAAAAAGTGAGGTGTTATAATTAGCTTAAAAAATTACTAAATACAGTTTATCCTCCTTATAACCCACTCATAGAATTTTAGTGGATATGTTGTAGTTGTTGGTTCTTGTCTTATCATCAAGTTTTATGTGTATGATAAGAAATGTTAGCTTATGTACTTTTTCTCAATTTTTTTCTCATTTGAAAGTTGGATCCTATGTTGAATATGTCACTTATTGAAAGAGGGAGATTGTTGTTGTCCTTCCACTGCATAGGACAATCTTTTTATTTTTACGAGATAGCATTTTAGGATGTAATCTCACGATCATATCTTATCACTTAACTTTTTATGTTTATCAACTTATCAGTTCTTATATGGATTGATTGCATGATATTATGTAATAATCACCTAATTAGGCAAAAAAAATTATTTTTTTACTCATTTGAAAGTTGAAACCTAATGTTGAGTTTGCCACTAATTGAGAGAGATATTATTCATGCCTTTATATAGCATATGTCATTATATAGCATTGGACGATCTTTTAATTTTTATCAGCTAGCATTTTAAGATTGAGTTTGATTCATTACTACATCTTATCACTTTATCTTTCATGATTATTAATTTATCAGTTCTTATATGGACTGACATGCATGATATTATGGGTTAATTACCTAATTAGGTAATTTATATTATGTATTTATTTTTTATAGTGATAATTTTAAAAATTACAAAACATAGCTACTGTTTGAATCTCTAGAAATATCCAACTTAGACATATTTAATTCCTCCTAAATCATTGCTTTTCCTCCCTGAAATGCTCTTTCTCCCGACAAACTTGTATGTTATATGTATTCTTTATAGTGATAGCTTAAAAAATTTACTAAATACATTCTATCCTCCTCATAACCCTCTCATAAGATTTCATTGGATATGTTGTCGTTGTTCGCTCATGTCTTATCATCAAGTTTTATGCGTATGATAAGAAATATTAGCTTATGTATTTTTCTCTTTTTTTTAATCATTTGAAAGTTGGATCCTATTCTTGAATGTGTCACTTATTAAGAGAGGGAGAGATTGTTGTTGTCTTTTCATAGCGTAGGACAATCTTTTAATTTTTATGAGCTAGCATTTTAGGATTGAACTTGGCTCATGATCCATCTTATCACTTAACTTTTCATGTTTATCAACTTATCAGTTCTTATATGGATTGATTGCATGATATTATGGAATAATCACCTAATCAGGCAAATTTATACACCATATTTGTTCTTTATAGTATTAATTTTAAAAAATTACTAAACATAGCTATACTTTGAATTCTCTAGAAAATATACAACTCGGACACATTCAATTCGTCCCTCAAACTCTCTTTCTCGGACAAACTTATACAACTATATTTATTCTTTATACTGATTGTTTTAAAAATTTATTGCATTCATGCTATTCTACCCACATATAACCCACTCCTAGGATTTCACTAGATATGTTTTTGTTGTTTGTTCTTGTAGTATCATTAAGTTCTAGGCATATGATAAGAAATATCAACTTATATATTTATTTCTTTTTTTTTACTTATTTGAAAGTTTGATCCTAATGTTGAACATGTTACTTGTTGAGAGATGGAGATTGTTTGTGTCCTTCCGTGGTGTTTGGCGATATTTTAATTTTTATGAACTAGCATTTTAGGATTGATATTGGCTTATGATGCAAGCCGATCTTCATCAAAATCATGCAATGAAGAATTAAAGCTTGAGAACATGCTAAAGTGGAAGTACAACGAAGAAAAGAAATAAAGAGACTATGGACATAAAGTGGTTATTTCATACATACAAGCCTCATGCTTAGAAGACTCTTATTTCATTAAGGATATTTTTGTAATTAGTAGTATAATATATAAATGGTTGAGATTAGCTCATTTTAAGGGAGACTATTTTTTGATATGTTGAACTGAAAAGAGTGGAACTCCTGAGAAAGTTGAGGCTAAAGTCATAGTTGCTAGAAAATATTGATAGGGTTGTCTGCTTGAGGATATCATTCCTCTTAAGGGTGTCAATATAGTATAGGTGCTTGTTTCAATTTCTTAATAGGAGGTATTGGTGTTCATAAAGACTCTGTTGCCTATTAATCATACTTATGTCTTACTTTTATAGATTGGTACTTTTTGGACTTTGTATTTGAGGGTATTGCTTTTGATGTAGCCATTATTCTCATTTTTTTTTATTTTTTGTTTATCTTCTATCTTTAATTTTGTGTTCTTATATTTAGGATTTTTTATTAGCTTTAGTGTATTTCATGTTACATTATATGATATCAGAGCTTAGGCTAGGAATTCGCTGTTGTGGATCTCAATCCTAGGTTCATAATTTCAAAAAAAAAATGTGTGTTTTCTTTGTTATTTTTTGACACTATATCCTTGTTTCCTAGTGTCATTTGAGTCAAAATTCAAAAACTTCATCTAATTTCGAGTTGTTGGGAAGATTCTACCATTGAAGTTTTGAAATTTTAAAAAATTTGCAAGTGGGTTTATTGATTTGGATTGAATTGGAACTTGAAAGGTATCGATGTTTGTTCTTCATAGCAAGGGGAGCCTAATTTCAAATTTCGTAAAATTTGGAGCTAAAACAAAGAAGTTATGAAAAATTGAAGTTCACTTATTCATGGTTCTCTTCATAGCTTGAAAATGGTGGAAATGAATTATTTTTGACTTAGAACTGAGGGATAAAATTATTGGAGTTTTTTCGTAGTGTTGAAAGAAGCGTTTGCTTAAAATTTTATTGAATTTGGACCTAAATGAAGGAGTTACGAATTGTTGAAGATTCATCTTGTTCTTGATGTTTTTCATGAAATTCATTAATTATTAAGGAAGAATCATCAAAAAGTGTTGTTTGATTAAAAGAAAAGAAAGAGAAAATGTAAAGGTGTTTGTGGGCCCAAGTGAGTACAAAAGAAATCTGAATTTAAAAAAAAAAGGAAAAGAAAAAATCCATCACGTGTCAGCGCCTACCAACCCCTATTTTTCAGCAATATTTCAATTTTTTTTACTTTTTGAAGCATTTTTTCCATAGATTTCAACCTAATTTCTTTTCAAATAATTTTTTAGTCCAAATCATGGTAAATTAATTTCTTTTTCATTAATTTTATCCTTTTTTAGCTTCAGAACTTTATTTTAATTAGTAGATTATCCTACTAAATATTATCATGTTCTTTGAGTCTGATTTATTTTCTTTCATGGTTATTTCTTTCTTGTATTTTTCTCGTATTTCGTTTTAAATTTTTTTGATTCAAGTTATTTAGATTTTATTAAGTCGTTCATTCTTCAATTAACAAAAATTCATTCTACCCTTAAGGTTGGTTTGTGATTTTTGGTAAGTGATTGATCAAATTGAATAGCAATTTTAGTTGGATCCATGAGTGGTAAAAGGATAGAGTGTATGAGATCATTTGAGTAGCACTAGTAAAGCACGAAAGAGTACAAAAATGAGTGAAAGTAAGGACATTTATTGCTAATATTGTTTGCTCATTTTGTACGTATTTGGAGTTAAAGTATGTCATCCATAGCGTCGGACCCTTGTGATGATGGTGATGAAGGGTATGAGTATGATGATGACGGAGACTATGGAGTCTATGAAAATAGTCATGCTCATGATCCATATTAGATGAAAGTTACTACCTTGGAGGTGAATATGAGAATAATGATGCTCATAACTTTAATTGTGAAGATGGTGGAGTAAAAGAACCTTATAGTGATTGTTATGATGATTATAGAGAATATAAGGGATCTCACACTATCCACTATGAGGATGAAGATGACGAGGTATAATTCTTCCTCCCACCTACCTTATGATCCTTGTGATGAAAATTCTCATGAAAAAAAAAGTGGTGATTTAGATAGTAGATATTCATATGTTTTGTCTTATGGTACTTCTTATCCTAGTTGAAGTGGTCTGTTTTAGGCTTGCTGATACTTCTCAAAATTCTATGTATTATGATTCATATCCTAAAGCCAATGTGTCTTGTTCTAAATATGAAAATGGTGTTGGAGGTAGGATAAAAGAATCATTAAGTTTTGAAAGTAGAGAAAATTCAATGTTTCAAGATTGGGGTGACCCGAAGAGGCAAATTCTTATAATTAAAGTAAGTGTTTTTGGTCATTCAAGATATGTGGTTTTACTTGATGATCATTGTTGTACCAACTTCATTAACTCATATGTGGTCAAAAGGTTGGGAATACCTTGTGTGATGAGACAAAAAACTTATTTTATTCAAAAAGGGCATTGGGTTGATAGATCTGTGAAGGTATTATTTTCACTTAGCGAATATTAAGAGGAGGTTTGTTGTTATGTGGTTTATATGGAGACTTGTCATATGTTCTTGAAAAATCCTTGGTTTAAAGGCACAAGGTTTCTTATGAGCAAAAGTGGTATAAATATCCCATGGAAAAAAGGAGAAATCTTCTCTTTCCATCTACTTCTCATACCAAGAAACTTTGGAACCTTATTTAAACTTCTTCCATAAATGTAAGAAAAAAATTGAGAGAAGTAAGAGAGTGTGAAAGTGACAACTCTAGAGTGGATAAAGGACAGAATGTGAGGAGTGAAGTGAGGAAGTTGCCACAAAACCAAGCTAACCTTCTTGATTGTACTTTTTTTGTAAGAATTTTAATGTAGGTACAAGCGTGAAAATTTAACGAGCACGAGTTCCCAAAAAGGAGCCTACACTTGAGGATTTGGAGAATATGCAAATTTATTGGACCGAGCAAATTTACTTACCTAAAGACATGAGAGTTGAAGTTTTAATTCAAGGTAAAGAAACTCCTTATGAGCCTCAAGGTACAATAGTTAAACTTGACACTTTTAAAATCTCAAATGAATAAAGTTTGAGTGATAGCTCATTTTCATGTGAGCATAATGATTCTTTGCCATATAGTGATGATGTCTTTGTTTAAAGTGTTCATACACTAGTTGATTCTATTGATGACAGAATTGATTCTATTTGTAAGAACAATTTGTGGCTACCTAATGTTGACACTTATGTATTAAATGTTTTTGCATTGTCATATGACTCTTTGCTTTATAGTAATAATGTCTTTGTTGAAAGTGTTCTTACACTAGTTGATCTTATTGATGACCAAATTGATTCTTCTTGTACGATCGATTTGTGTTCACCTAGTATTGGCACTTGTGATGTGATTGATAGTACATTGTCATTTGATACTTTTGTTGATAAACTTATTTGTTATTTGGTTTACTAATTGAGGGATCTTGTAATTTGATTAATGAGCCTTAAACTAATGATGTCATTGATGAAGTTGGTTATTTCAAAAGGAATGATTCCTTGAGCGTATTTGTTGTTGAAGATCCTATTGCTTGTTTTACTCATAGAATTCATGTGATTGAAATCACATTAAAATATGAAATTTGTCTTTTTGAGAATAAAATTACATGCTTTAAATTTCCACCTTTTATTGATTTTTTTCTCTTTAAGTATAATGTCTTGTTTGATAATGATATGATCACTCCTACTTTGGTGCCTAGTGGTGTGAATGGTGATTCTAAAGTAGCTCTTTGTGAAGGATATACTTTTTATGATAACCCACTATGGAATGTTGAGAAGGAAGAAGATGTGTGTTCATCAATTGTTGCTTCTTTTCTGAGTGTTTCAATTCTTGATAATATGCTTCATAGTCTTGAGTTTATAGTGATCTTACATGTAAGGACACCTTGAATGAAGTTGTATTGCGAGATTCCTTTCTTTACTATCTATTTGCATATAATGATACTCATATTTGTATGGAGAGTATATCGCATATTAATAGAAGTAACAATCGGGCAAATGAGTGTGTCATTTTGACCTCATTTCATGTTATCTTTTTTTATTAGATCCTAGTGATGGTTTTCATTGTTATGCGATGCTTGGTCATTAAGGAAATCTTGGTATACATGAGGTTGTTGGCTTGCATGGTGAGTATAGTAGTAATATGCCCTTTTTCTCATATTATTACTCGATGTTATTACTTGATCTTATGGGCCTGACTGAGTTGGGTTTGCCAACTTGTGTGGACTATCATGTGTTACTTGACTTAAATGGGGATTTGTGCTTGCCTAAATGTAGAACCATTGAGGAACTACATATGTGGTTGCCTAAACACCATGGTTCTTTTGATTCACCCTTTTGTCAATGTCTTTTCTATGTAGCTATGTATCTCTTATATTTACTAATTACAAACCCTTTCTGAATCATTTTAATGCTTGGCTATATGTTAAATGTGTGTACTCTTTGCATAGTTATAGACTTGTTATTGCTAACACTAACCCTCATACCATAAGGATCTTGTTATTGGTTATTTTTTCTATGATTTTGCTAGGTTTGGATTCAGGGACGAATTCTTTTCAAGAAAGGGAGAATGATGCAGGTCGAGCTTCATCAATATCTTGGAGTGAAGAATTAAATCTCCAGAACATGCTAAAGTGGAAGTACAATTAAGAAAAGAAATAAAATGGTTACGGATAAAAAGTGATATTTTTGATATACAAGCCTCGTGCTTAGAGACCCTTATTTTATTAAGGATATTTTTATAATTAGTAGTATAATTTATAAATAGTTAAGATTAACTCATTTTTACTATTTTTTGATATGTTTAATTTAAAAGAGTGAAACTCTTGAGAGAGTTGAGGCTAAGGTCATAGTTGCTAGGAAATGTTGATGGGATTGCTTGATAGAAAATGTCATTCCTCTTGAGGGTGTCTCGATAGTAAAGGTTCTTGTTTGGATTTCTTAATAGGAGATCTTGATTTTTCTTTTAGCCTCGATTTCTTATTAAATCATTACTTGTATCTTGCTTTTATAGATTTGGTACTTTTTGGACTTTGTGTTTGAGAGTATTGGTTTTGATATAGCCACTGTGCTCATTTCTTTTTCATTTTGTGTCAAACTTCTATCTTTAATTTCATTTTCTTAGATTTAGTATTTCTTCTTCGCTTCTGTGTGTTTCATATTACATCAGCTCATGACCACATCTTATCACTTTATCTTTCATGTTTATCAACTTATCAGTTCTTATATGAATTAGTTTGCATGATATGATGAATTAATTACCTATTCGATAAATTTTTACACTATATTTATTCTTTATAGTGATATCTTTAAAGGCATCATTAGTTCGTTTAGGATAATTTTGCTAGCTTAGATTTTGAACTCTAACGGCTCTCTCTCTCTCTCTATCTTCTCTCTAAACCAAAACCATCCCCGATCCCCGGGCCCCCGTCGCCGACCTCCGGCTCTGACCCGACCTCCGGCTCTGACCTTCGACCTTCGGCCCTCGTCGATGACCCCCGTCGCCGCTCCCCGCCAACCTCCAGCTCCGAACAGCTTCCCCTCCCTCCGTTCATACCCCAACGGCACCCGCCCGGCGCCGCCATCGGCGAAACAGCGTCGCCACCTCCACCACTGAAATAGCCATCCACCTCCTCCATAAACCCCAACTCCGGCTCCGGTGAGATCCTACCCAACCACTCTGTCGGCCGGTTCTGGTCAGACCCAAGCGACCGGCGACCCCTCCGTCTCAGCACCTCCGGCGAACAACCAACATTAACCAGGTGACCCCATCGCTTCCATCCATCTCTATCTCCAACCGCGACGAACCAGCCCAGCGCTGCCGCTGGCTCCCTCTGTTCGTCCTCCTCTCCCCCAAACGACGACCAGCCCCCTCGGTCTCCAGCAGCCGCCGCTCCCTCTAATTTCTGCCTCCAGCAGCGTCGTCTCTCCTTCACCGGAACTCCCCGGAGCCCGATCTATGTTGGGTTTTGGTTTCCGCCTTGGTCTACAAGCGTAACCCGGTGACTTCTAACCTTTGTTATTTCATTCTTCATATTATACTAGTATTATCTCCTGTATCTTGACTTGCGTTTGATTTATTAATATTGCCTGTTGTCGTTTCTTGCACTGCTATTTATTGGGTTATCGACTTGGGGCTCTGTTTTTGGAGCTTTGGGTGTTGAGTCCAGTGGTGTTTTCTCTCTATTTGAGTTTAGTTTTGTTTCTTGATTATTTCTTTGAATTTGTGTGAGCCTTGTATTTCTTGCTGCTTCTTTGCTACTACCATTGTTTATATCTTCTTATATTTTCTTGTAGTAGTGGCTGTGGGCGGTGATGGTTGGATAGGGTTATGTCCGAGGGGGTTGGGGCGTGGGGCTGTTGTGGGGGCGGGGGATGAGGAAAGGGCGAGAGTGGGAGGGAGGCCAAGGTTTGGCCTCAGGGGTGGTAGAGGAAGATGTGTGGATAGTGATGGTAGGCTGAGGGTTGGGTCTTGGAATATAGGGACCCTTCAGGGTAAGTCCATAGAGCTTGTGAAGATTCTTAGAAAGAGGAGGATTAATATTGCGTGTGTTCAAGAGACCAAGTGGGTAGGGTCTAAGGCTAGGGATGTGGATGGTTACAAGCTTTGGTACTCTGGGAGCGAGAGGCGTAGGAATGGATTCGGCATCTTAGTAGATGAAGAGCTTAGATATCAGGTAGTAGAGGTGAAGAGGATCAACTATAGGTTGATGACTATTAAGTTGGTCATTCGGGGGTTTATCCTGAACGTGTGTAGTGCTTATGCGCCGCAAGTGGGCTCGGAGGGGGAGGAGAAGATGCGGTTTTGGGAGGCTTTGGATGAGGTGGTGAGAGGCGTGCCTAGCTCGGAGAAGATTGTTGTAGCAGGAGATTTCAACGGGCACATCGGGACGCTACCGGGAGGCTTTGGTGATGTGCATGGTGGTTTTGGTTTTGGGGAAAGAAATGAAGAGGGGGCTGCTCTATTGGATTTTGCGAGGTCCTTTGGGCTGGTGGTGGTGAACTCGGGCTTCCCGAAGAAGGACGATCACCTGATCACCTTTCGAAGCGCGATAGCCAAGACCCAGATTTACTTTTTATTGCTTAGGAAAGGGGATAGGGTGTTGTGTAAGGATTGTAAGGTCATCCCGAGTGAGAATCTTTCGACCCAGCATAGGCTCTTGGTTATGGATTTGGGTATAAAGAAGAATAGAAAGAGGAAGGGTGAGGAGTGTAGACCTAGAATTAAGTGGGGCGGCTTGACGCCAGTGAATGCATGGGAGATAGGGGAGAAGTTGGCGGGAATGGGGGTGTGGGAGTGTAGGGGGGACGTGGACAGTATGTGGGATAGGGCGGCTAGGTGCATCAGGGAGAATGCAAGTGAGGTGTTGGGTGTTTCTAGGGGCCGGGCCGGACATCATCGGGGGAATTGGTGGTGGAATGAAGAGGTTAAGAAGAAAGTAGGGACCAAGAAAGGGGCGTATGCTAAGTTGGTTGAGAGTAAGGACGAAGAAGATAAGCGGGTAAATAGGAAAGAGTACAAGCTAGCTAGGAAGGAGGCTAAGTTAGCAGTTACGGCAGCTAAGACGGCCGCTTTTGAGAGCTTGTATGCAGGATTACAGGGGAAAGGAGGGGAGAAAAAGTTGTTTAGACTCGCTAAGGATAGGGAGAGGAAAGGTCGTGACCTCGACCAGGTGAGGTGCATTGGGGAAGGACGGTACAGTGTTGGTGGAGGACGGCCACATTAAGAATAGATGGCAGTCGTACTTTCATAGGCACTTGAATGACGAAGGGGATAGAGCTATTGTGTTGGGGGAGCTGGAGCACTCAGAGGAGTGTCGGGATTTTAGTTATTGTAGACGTTTTAAGGTAGAAGAGGTTAGAGAGGTTGTTCGCAGGATGCGAAGGGGTAGGGCGACGGGGCCGGATGAGATACCGGTGGAGTTTTGGAAGTTCGCTGGAGAGGCTGCTGTAAGGTGGTTGACTGGATTGTTTAACGAAATCTTCAAGACGGTAAAAATGCCCGAGGCTTGGAGGTGGAGTACCATGATCCCTCTCTATAAGAATAAGGGTGACATCCAGAGTTGCAATAACTATAGGGGGATTAAGTTATTGAGTCACTCTATGAAGATTTGGGAGAGAGTGGTCGAGGTGAGGCTGAGACGGATAGTGTCTATTTTGGAAAACCAGTTTGGATTTATGCCTGTCCGCTCGACGACGGAGGCCATTCACCTGGTACGGAGGCTGGTGGAATAGTATAGGGAAAGGAAGAAGGACCTGCACATGGTGTTTATCGACCTGGAGAAGGCATACGACAAAGTCCCCAGGGAGGTACTTTGGAGATGCTTGGAGGTGAGTGGAGTCCTGTTGGCATATATCAGAGCAATTAAGGACATGTATGATGGAGCGAAAACTCAGGTGAGGATGGCGGGAGGAGACTCAGAGCATTTCACTGTCTTGACAGGATTGCATCAGGGATCTACTCTTAGTCCCTTTTTGTTTGCTTTGGTGATGGATGTGTTGACGCGGCGTATTCAAGGGGAGGTGCCTTGGTGTATGTTTTTTGCAGATGATGTAGTTTTGATTGATGACACGCGAGGGGGGGTGAATGACAAATTAGAGGTGTGGAGACAAACTCTTGAGTCTAAAGGGTTCAGGTTGAGCTGAAGCAAGACAGAGTATTTGGAATGTAAGTTTAATGATGTGAGGCTGGAGAATGAGGTGGTAGTGAAGTTGGAATCACAAGAGGTATGTAAGAGGGATAGTTTCAAGTATCTCGGGTCTGTGATCCAGGGTAATGGTGAGATTGACGAGGATATCTCGCACCGTATTGGGGCGGGATGGACGAAGTGGAAGCTCGCATCGGGGGTGTTGTGTGATAAGAAGGTGTCGCCCAAGCTTAAAGGCAAATTCTACAGGGTGGTAGTCCGTCCGGCCATGTTGTATGGTGCGGAGTATTGGCCAGTTAAGAACTTCCACATCCAAAAAATGAAAGTGGCAGAAATGCGGATGTTGTGTTGGATGTGTGGGCTGACTAGAGGGGATAGAGTTCGAAATGAGACTATTAGGGAGAAGGTTGGTGTGACTCCAGTGGAGTATAAGATGCGGGAAGACCGATTGAGATGGTTCGGACACGTGATGAGGAGGGGCATGGATGCCCCGGTTCGTAGGTGTGAGAGGCTAGCGTTGGATGGTTTTAGGCGGGGTAGGGGTAGGCCGAAGAAGTACTGGGGTGAGGTGATTAGGCGGTACATGGAGCAGTTACAGCTCACCGAGGACATGACCCTAGATAGGAAGATCTGGAGGACGCGAATTAGGGCAGAAGGCTAGGGCCAGTTTGGGTCGCTAGTGTAGGGAATTACTTGGTGGGGGTATTATTCTTGTTATGATACCTTGTTCCATGTTGTATTACGAATCTGTGTGCTTTTCTCTGTTTTTTTATTACTTGTGGGTGCCGTATTTATGTTATGAAATCTTGTTCTGTGGTTTACTATGTATTTGTGTGGTATCTCGTGTCTTGAGCCGGGGGTCTATCGGAAACAGCCTTTCTACTTCTTTAGAGGTAGAGGTATGGACTGCGTACATCTTACCCCCCCAGACCCCACTAGGTGGGAATACACTGGGTTTGTTGTTTGTTTGTTTAGTGATATCTTTAAAAATAACTAAACATAACTATAGTTTGAATTCTCTAGCAAATATCCAACACAGAAATATCCAATTCCTCCTAAATCGTTGCATGTCCTCCCTGAAACCCTCTTTTCCCCTGACAAACTTATATGCTATATTTATTATTTATAGTGGTAGTTTAAAAAATTATTGCCTACATTCTATTCTCTCCATATTCCACTCGTAGGATTTCACTTGATATGCGTTGTTGTGGTTTATTCTTGTAGTCTTATCAAGTTTTTTTCATATGATAAGAATTATTAGTTTACATATTATTTATTGTCATTATTACTCTCTTGAAAGTTGGATCTTAATATGGAGTGTGTCACTGGTTAGAGAGAGATTGTTCGTGTCCTTATACAACATTGGACTATCTTATATTTTTTATGAGCTAGCATTTCAGGATGACTTTGACTAATGAATACATCTTATCACTTAATCTGTCATGATTATCAATCTATATCAGTTCTTATATAGATTATCTTGCATGATATCATGAAATTTATACACTATTTGTTCTCTATAGTGATAATTTTTAAAAATTAGTAAACATAGCTATACTTTTACTTCTTTAGAAAATATCCAACATATACACATTCAGTCCTCCTAAATCATTTGTTTTCCTCCCCGAAAACTCTTTATCCTGACAAACTTATGATATATTTATGCTTTCGAGTGATAGTTTTAAAAAAGAGTATGCATACATTCTATCCTCCCCATAATTCATTCATAGGAGTTCACTAGGTATGTTATTGTTTGTTTTTGTAGTATCATCAAATTTTATACATATTAATAGACTACATATATAATTATTAAATACATCTGGGTTATTCTGTAATTAGTTATTCTTCAGTTCTCTATATATACAGCTGTAACCCCTTCAATATTAAAAGATCAATTATTATTAAATCAGTATCATGGTATCAAAGCTAGGGTTTCTTCTTCCGCCCAAACCCTAATCTCTCCTCTTTTCCGACGTGTGTGCGCCGCCGCCACCGTCTACACCACGCCGCACGGCCTCCCTCCTCCGCCGTAGGTCGGCGCCATGGACAAGGTTATTGATCCTCTGTCAAAATTACCGTCTGGAATAAAATTACTGCTCAGGAATCTCCACAATCTCATCCCCGAAAAATTATCTGACAACAACTACCCGGCCTGGGCACTTAACGTCCGCACCGCCCTCGCAGCCAACTTGCTGCTCGGATGGATTGACGGTGCGGAGAAGCCGCAGCCCGAGACAGCCGAGAAGGACGGCGTCAAGCTCCCAAATCCCGACTACCTTCCGTGGATGATCGTAGACACTCAGATCCGAGCCTGTCTTCTCGCAGTTATTAGCCCCTCTGTGCACAAACACGCCCGGGGTTTTCTCACATCGGCTTCACTTTGGGACGCACTAGCCACAAGGTACAACTCTGTGTCCACGGCTCATATTTTTCAGTTGCGTGACAAATTGCATACTCTTCGGAAGGGAACGAAGACGATGACTCAATACCTTGATGATGTGGCCTCTATTCTGTCTGACCTAGATGCTGTGAACGAGATTATTCCTGAACGAGACGTGGTGAATGCCGTGATACGTGGTCTTCCGGCTGGCTATTCCTCTCTCAAACAGCATATTCGCCTCTCGCCTGTCGAAATCACTCTGAATCAACTGTCTGGATGGCTTAATGCAGAAGAATTGAATCTAGACATGGAACACAAATTACTGCTCGGAGAAGCCAGTTCCACCCCTGGCGTCACGGCTCTTTACTCGGCTGGCAGCGGAGGCTCGGCCAGGGGTCGCGGTGACGATCGCCGTAACCAAGGGCGAGGCAGCGGCGGCGGTGACCGTCGAAACACCGGGCAGCAAGGCAGAGGCGGGCCTCCACCGAGGGACGGCTTCCAGTCAGGCCGCGGACAGGGACGAGGAAACCAGCAGATGCCCACACGAGATCTTCCGACGTGCCAAATTTGTGCTAAACGGGGCCATTCTGCGGCTAATTGCTGGTATCGTTATGATGACTCGCAGAATGTAAATAGCCAGTCCGGAGGATCAAGGGCGATGCATGCGTCCACAAACGCTCAATCTGGCGATTGGTATCTAGACACAGGTGCTAACACCCATGTGACGTCGGATTATTCACAACTTCAAGCTCCTCATCCGTATCATGGCTCAGAAACTATTACAGTAGGCAATGGTCAATCCCTTCCCATCACAAACACCGGCTCTGGGTATGTCTATACCCCAAATGGTAAATTTCATCTCTCAACCCTTCACCACGTCCCTTCCCTCACATCCAATCTTTTATCTGTTTATCGCTTTACTAAAGAAAATAACTGCACCCTCATTTTTAATGACACCAATTTCCAGATAGTGGACAATACCACGAACCGGGTGCGGTACACGGGCCGCTGTGAGCATGGGCTATACACTCTTCCATCCAGGTCTCCGTCTGTTGTGAGTCAAGCCATTCTCTCGTCAACCTGGCATCGCCGGCTTGGGCACCCATCATCCGCCATCACCAAATCCATTTTATCTTCCTTAGGTTTTAATTTTTCAGAAAAATTACATTGCGAGTCCTGTTCAGTGTCTAAATCTTGTCGTTTACCTTTTTCACTGTCTGAACACAAGGCCACTGCGCCATTTCAATTAATTCATTCTGATGTTTGGGGTCCAACCTCAGTTCCTTCTGTTCAAGGTTTTCGTTATTATATCTGTTTTGTTGATGATTACAGTAAATTCACTTGGCTTTATCCTCTGAAATTTAAATCCGAAGCTTATACTATTTTTGTAAACTTTGACCGAATGGTTCAAAATCAATTTAATGCCAAAATCAAAATTTTTCGAAGTGACAATGGCAAAGAATTTGTCAACAATGCATTTGGTGTTTTTCTTCAAAATCTAGGGGCTCTTCATCACACTTCATGTCCATATACCCCTGAACAAAATGGCGTTGCTGAGCGCAAACACCGTCACCTAATAGAAACAGTTGTTGCGCTCCTCCATGATTCCACCTTACCTGTTTCCTTTTGGGTTGATGCCCTTGCTACTGCCAACTACCTCATAAATCGCATGCCCACTCACACTCTCTCCAACTCCACTCCATATGCCCGTCTCTACAATCATCCACCCGACTATATCCATCTCCGCCCGTTTGGGTGTCTAGTTTATCCCTGGTTGCGTCCGCACACTCAACATAAACTTCAACCTCGGTCCACCCCTTGTGTCTTTCTAGGCTATCATCCCACTATCAAAGGTTACAAATGTTTCGATCCTGTATCTCAGAAAACATATGTTTCCCGTCATGTTCGTTTTGTGGAGGAACAATTTCCTTACACAAGTCTTTCCTCTACTCCATACTCCCCCAATCCACTTGGCGTTGTGCCATTATTTCCGTCCTTTTCTCACGCTCATGCTCCGGCTCACTCGGCACCTAACCCGGTACCCCACTACACCACTACCCACCCGAAACCCCAAACCTCCCACCCGAACACCCAGCCGACTGCCACACAACCCACCACTTCCCTACATCATACTCCTAACACACATACAGCCACCCCATCCACCGCTGCACATCCCAGCTCCCACGGCAGCCCCACCCAACCCCCGCCCACACATCATACAACTCCACCACCCCTTCCTAATCACCCTCCACTCAACACTCATCCTATGACAACCCGAGCCAAGGCCGGTACCTTCAAACCCAAATCCTACCACACTCAAATACCCTTTGATGCACATCCCACAACTGAGCCTACTACCTACAACCAAGCCTCCAAAAATAGTTTCTGGTGCCAAGCTATGGATGAGGAATTTCAGGCTCTGAATGAACAACGTACATGGGATTTGGTACCTCTGCCTAGTAACCGAAAGTCTATTGGGTGCAAATGGGTGTTTCGCATCAAACGAAATTCAGATGGATCTCTTTCTCGCTATAAAGCACGTCTGGTTGCAAAAGGGTATCATCAGGAGTATGGTGTGGATTATAAGGAGACCTTCAGCCCTGTTGTTAAGCAACAGACTATTCGTCTGGTCTTGTCTCTTGCTCTTCACTATGATTGGCCGCTTCATCAGCTAGACGTCAGCAATGCCTTTCTTCATGGTCATCTTGAGGAAGAAATCTATATGGTTCAGCCACCGGGATATGTTAATCCCAACCGTCCTCACTATGTTTGCAAGCTTCGCAAATCACTGTATGGCCTGAAACAGGCCCCTCGTGCCTGGTACACACGTCTCTCTACTTTTCTGCAGGGTCTTGGTTTTCGCACCTACCATCATGACAACAGCCTCTTCACCCTTCACTGTTCTCGAGGGACAGTCATCATTCTTATCTATGTGGATGATATTGTTATTACAGGCAGCTCGTCATCACTCATCACTGAAATTACTGAAGTTATGCATCGTGACTTCAAACTTAAGGACCTCGGTCCTCTGGAGTTCTTTCTTGGCCTCGAACTCATCTGCAAATCGGGAACCATATTGATGCATCAGACAAAATATACCCTTGAACTTCTAAATCGGGCTGGAATGACAGACTGCAAACCCGCGGTCACTCCCATGGCAGTCCGCCAATCCCCAGGGCCGAATACTCCCTTTGCCGATCCTACACTATATCGGAGCCTCGTCGGTGGACTTCATTATCTTGCTGTTACTCGTCCGGACATCCAATATGCAGTCAATCGAGTCTCCCAATCAATGCATGCTCCCACAGAACAACACTTTCAGGCCTTGAAACGCATTCTGCGCTATCTTCAAGGTACTCTTCACTGTGGAATTTTATTTCAAAAGGGCTCGTTTGATATATCTGTTTTTTCTGATTCGGATTGGGCTAACGACAAAGATGATCGAAAGTCCACTACTGGATATATTGTTATGATGGGACCGAATCTGATTTCCTGGTGCACCAAGAAGCAAACGCGAGTGTCCCGTTCCTCCACAGAAGCAGAATATCGTGCCATGGCTGCGGGTGTTGCTGAAGCCATGTGGTTACGATACCTTACGGATGCACTTGGCATTCCCCCGACGAAACCACAGATTTATTGTGACAATCAGTCCACTATTTGTGTTACCAAAAATCCAGTCCTTCATGATCGTATGAAGCATGTTGGGTCTGACTGTCACTTTGTTCGCGATGAGGTACTTGCAGGAGCGATGGCCACGCACTATGTCCCATCTACTGACCAGCTTGCTGATATTCTCACCAAGCCTCTTCCGTTACAGCCTTTTCAGTCTCTCTGCTCCAAGCTTCCCCTCGTTACCGCTGATCAGCTTGCGGGGGGATAATAGACTACATATATAATTATTAAATACATCTGGGTTATTCTGTAATTAGTTATTCTTCAGTTCTCTATATATACAGCTGTAACCCCTTCAATATTAAAAGATCAATTATTATTAAATCAGTATCACATATAATAAGAAATATTAGCTTTTCTCAATTTTTTTACTCATTTGAAAGTTGGATCCTAATTATAAGCGTGTTTCACTATTTTTCTTGTGGAAAAAATACTATTGTTTGTTTTGTTTTAGGATCTTTGGGTTTTCTTTATTTGGGATTGGAATTCTTGCTACAAATTAGAATTTATTATAGGTTTAGAGATTTGGTGAAAAATAGATTCTTTGTTTAATTTTAGGTTTAGGTCTAATATGTCGCGTGTTTGGATGTAATTAGGAGAGTGAAGATAAAAGAGATACTTTTCAGACTTAGGAGCCAAAAAGGACATTACTTTAATTTATGTTACAAAATGGACAGTTTGCCCATTTTTGAGCAAACTACAATTAACGGTGTTTGTTAAACGTTTGGGGTAAAAAAATTGTTAATACGGATTGCCCAAAAATGGGCAAACTACATATCATAATTTTTTTTTGTAATATAGTGAATTTTTTTCTTGTTATTCTTGAAGAGATTCATTACTGAGAGATTCCTGAAAATATTCTTATACAGTGAACGTTTTGTCACTTCAGTACAACTTTTTTTCACTTATAAATGTGTTGTTGTTAATTCACTCCATTTTATCTCATTCATCACCAACAACATTCATTATTCACGAAAAACTTCCTTATAAGGATAAAAATAATGAGTGAAACTATTAGGGTTAGTTTATTTTGGGGTGGAGAAGTTTTGTACGAAGGTGGTTCAGTTAGATATAGTCTTCCTGGGAAAACGGTTCAAGTATTTCCAAGGACACTCAAATATGATCATCTTGTACGTCTTTTTTGGAGTAAAATGAATGTACATGATTTTGAACTTTCTATTCTTATCACTGGTTGATATCCCATACCATAGAATAATATGATACATGAATGAGATAAAATGGAGTGAATTAACAACAACACATTTATAAGTGAAAAAGTTGTATTGATGTGACAAAAGTATAAGAATATTTTCAGGAATCTCTCAGTAGTGAATCTCTTTAGGAATAACAAGCCGGCAATTCACTATATTACAAAAAAAAAGTTTATGAAATGTAGTTTGCCCATTTTTGGGCGAACTATATCAATAATTTTTTCATCTCAAATGTTTAACGAACACCGTTAGTTGTAGTTTGTCCAAAAAGGGCAAACTATCCGTTTTGTATCATAAATTAAAGTACTATCCATTTCGGCTTCAAGTCTGAAAAAGTGCCCCTTTTAGCTCCGGACTCTACAAATACTCACTAACCAAACGGTAAAAAATATTATATAAATAAGAAATTCACTCATATTTTAAAAAATTATAAAAATGCTTCCCCACCTCTAGCTTTATTTATACAATTTTCTTTATGATAAGAATTATAGATTAAAATGTATTCGATTAAAACATTTGGTAATAGGTGCAAATAGAGGTTTCAAAAATGCTTTTCAAAATGTAGTTTTGGAGATTATGAGTTTTGTGTTTGATTAATTAATTGAAATAAAATATTTTTTGTTAATATTACAATACAAAGTTTTTTCAAGAAATATCCATATTTTTCAGCTTCTGATAAATAATATCTACTATTATTTCACATACTATATTTTTGACTTCCTAAAAAATTGAGCAAACATATCTATAAATCGAATTTTCTACAAGGACGGAATTTAAGCAGGACCCTTTGGGGCCCTTTTGGTTTGTTAAATATTGAATTCATATCCAAAATGAGGACATAACTTGTAAGAACAAGAAACGTGTTGTTTCTTCACTACATTATTATGTCTTAATATGGAGATTACTTGCTCCTATTTTTTGGGAGGTGACTAAACAAACACATTTGGAATTTAGGGCTTGACTGATCATTAGTGTGTGTACTTTTGTGTTGATAACGTGGATAGTTCCAAATATCTTAAATCATTAATTACAAAACTCAAGATTCATATGGGACGGTTACCTTACCTACGTAGGACCCCCTCCCCCCAACCCCCCAACCCCACACACACAAAAGAAAAAAAAAACAACCCCTCAAAATATTTTCAGAAAGACAAGACATGAATCCAAAGTTTCTTAGTATGAATAATTGAATGCACTGACCTAAATAATTCTCATAGAGTTGGTCCCTCTTCTGTACGGAAGAATAGATTTATGATAAAAAGAGTTCGGAGCTAAAAGGGACATTTTTAAAAATTTATGAGTTAAACCGAACAGTACTTTAATTTATGTTTTTGGGTAAACTACAACTAACGGTGTTTGTTAAACGTTTGAGGTGAAAAAATTGTTAATATGGTTTGCCCAAAAATGGACAAACTACATTTCATAAACTTTTTTTGTAATGTGAATTGCCTGAAGAGATTCACTAAGAGATTCTTGAAAATATTCTTATACAGTGAACGTTTTGTCACTTCAATACAACTTTTTCACATATAAATGTGTTATTGTTAATTCACTCTATTTTATCTCATTCATCTATCATATTATTCTACTAATATTATCTCTTTTGAGTTTTGAGAATGAATCTCTTCATAATTATGTCTCAACAATTTGAAATGTCTTTATTTTCAATTGAATCGGATGTATGTAAATGCAATGAATATTATAAAATGAAAACATCAAGGACTCAAAGAAATCCTGGTCGCAAGTTTTGGAGTTGTGCGCGTTCGAAGGTAAAATGTTTAAGTTGTCCAGTTAAAAATATGTGTATGTTAATCTTGTTCCTTATTTTGTTGTTTTGGGAAAATGGTGGATGTGATTATTTTTTGTGGGTATAAAGTATGTCAATAAATGAAATGAACAACATTCTGTCATGATTGAAGAGACCCACATTCGATGGTGATACCGCAATTTCACAGAACTCTATGAAGTTTGACACACTATTTAATATCAACGAAGTCATACAAGATAGAAATTTTTTTAGGACATTACTAAAAGAATTCGAAGAAAAACAAAATCATTTGAAGGATATGCTTAATAAAACTGAGCAGAGTATTTTGAAAAGAAAATGGAATGAAGAACAAAAAAAAAGAAACTATTGAAAGTTTTTAAGTGATATATTGATTTGTTGTTTGATTTGAATTTTTTTTACCATTGATTAGTTATCATGTAGTTTTTCAGTAAGATTAATGTTTATACAGTATGTTCTTTTATGATTTTAGTAGTTCAAATATGTCATGTACTATGTTTTTCAATTTAAATTCGAATAAAATCGATTCCTATTTAGTTTTTTATGATTTTAGTAGTTCGAATTTGTCGTGTAATATGTTTTCAATTTAAATTCGAATAAAATCGATTCCTATTCTGTAATTGTTGTTCATTTACATCATCTAAGTAATTATTTTCTATTCATTTTTTATTACAAGTTTTAATTTTTTATAAATTATATTTTGTCATCTATATTTTTTAAATTCATAATTTAAAATTAGAGATGCCGATGTTTAACACTATAAAAAAATGCAATTACATAACAATTTTCTTAAAATTCAATTTATGTATTATATAAATATTTTCTTAGATACAATTTATCTATTATTTTTTTAATACCCACTCCATTTCAAGAAAAATGACCTAATTTAACTTGACAAAGAGTTTAAGAATATAAATAAAACTTTTGAATCGTGTGATAAGATAGTCTTTAATCTTGTGGTCTTAAATAAGCCATGTGAAATTTTAAAATTGAAATATTATCAAAAAAAAGGAAAGAGGTCATTTTTTTAAAATCGATAAAGAAGAAAAGCAGGTCATTATTTTTAAAACGGGGGGAATATAATATTTTTTGAATAAAAAATCTATTTCCAGTCTATATAAGAAGTTCATATATATTGCACACTTCATAACTTCAATCTCATAAGAATTGCAAACTATAGTTTTTAAACTTCTATAAGTCAAGACATCAATATCTTCAATCTCAATTAATTTGTTGACGCGATTTTTCATATTTTTTTCCTTGTTCATCTACTCTATTAAAATGTCAAGGTACTTTTGAATTTGAGTTAATTTTTATTCTACTTTAAGTTTGGCTCAACAAAATAAAAATTTTCAGCACCTATATTAACCTCAATAAATTTTACATTTCAATTTAGTGGCTTAAAATTTTTCTTAAAATATAAGTATGTAGAGAAAAAAATAATTATTCAAATCTTTATGTTTACAATTAATTTAAGAAGATTTAATCTTGAATTTTTGCAAAATAATAAATATCCATGTTATGAAATCACTGGCATGCATATTATTTTTGTAAGGATCACGTACTTCACTACTAGGATTTCCGAACTCCATTTTATTTTTAAAAAAAAGTTATGATTTGTTCATTTGTTGGCAAACACCATTTTTTTAAAAATAAAAACTAGGGTTTATCCATTTATAGGCAAACTTCATTTTTGCTCACCATGCATTGTAGTTGATTCGTACTCCCACTCAACAATAGTAGCCGAATTAAAATATTTTAGGGTAGTCATGTAAAAAGGCAATGTTTTAAAAAGACCTTCAAAATCACCATACACCATTACAAAAGCTTTCCTACGAGCTTTATGGACTTTTCTATAATTCGGAGTATAATTAAACTTTAATTTTATAACTTTCTGCACCGCTTTATACTAAACTTTGTGTCGATCATAATCGATGGAATCAACAAAATATCAATCATGTTGCCACTAAAATTACAATGATCCTCTTTATAATCATCTATTAAACAAGGGTGCTTCTCGATCATTTTTTCGGCCACACACAAATCACTTGGACGCTCTTTAAAACAAATCATCCATTTACAACCCATTTCATTCCACTTGAAAATCACCTTTCAATTATTTGCTTTGGATTGATCACAGATACACTCTTTCTTCACTGCGATGCAATGTCGTCTTAGTGCATCTTTTGTTTGTTTTTTATTTTGAAATATCATACCTATATAAATATATAAAATATTATCAAATAATAATATTTAAAATTGAAAGACTAAATACATAAAATATTATTGATCGAATATCTTACCTGACTTGAGATATTTAGGATTTTTGAGATTCCGTAGTGCAGCCCAAACAGAATCATTGTCTCTAAAACATGTAAAATCATTTGAACCTTCTTCTGTGTGGTCCAAATAAGAAATGACGTCAGGATGATAATTAATACTATCATCGTGTGAAGGAATAGTGTTATCGTCCTCATCTGAATTGTCATCATCACCCGACATTTGATCATCATCATCTAAACTATCTCTATCAAACTCATGATCAATTGTGTCATTAGCTAGCTCATTATTGTTCACAATTTCTGTAAATTGAGTCAATGTAGGATTGTCTGAGTAGATGCTTAACCTAAAAAATAATAAAATTATAAATTTTATAATTCAAACATGTATATAACGATCTTTACATAATATAAGAAATATATAATGTCTTTACCTATCCATTGACTCAATTGGAGTGTGACAATATAAATTTAGTCGTTTCTTGATTGCTTCATTCTCCAAACGCACAATTTTGAGAACTTCAGTGGACATTATGTTGATTTAGTGAAGTCAAACCATTATTTTGTCTACCAAACCCTACTACTGGTTGTTGTTGAATAGAATTGCTTGGCCAATCAACACTGAAATTAGTAAAACATGTACTATTTCGAATATCAAATTCATTATCAGATGATTCTTCATCCTGAATAACGCTTTGAGTTTTGACATACATATCAAGTGTTTCTAAACGCATTTGTTTACGAAAAATTTCAGGACTACAAACACAGACTGATAAAGACTTATCATTTCAAATTCGAGTCTCCTCAAAATTACATGACCGTTATCCATAATTGATATGGGATATCGACCAGGGATAAGAATATAAAGTTTAGAATCATGTACCTTCATTTTACCTCGAAAAAAATGTACAAAATGATCTTATTTGTGTGTCACTGTAAACAGTTCAACCATTTTCGTAGGAAGACTATATCTAACCAAACCACCTACGTACAAAACTTCTCCCCCCCCCCCAAAAAAAAAATAAACTAACCCTAACAGTGTCACTCATTATTATTATCCATATTAAAAAGTTTTCAGTGAATAATGAATGTTGCTCGTGATGAATGAGATAAAATAGAGTGAATTAACAATAACACATTTATAAGTGAAAAGGTTGTACTGAATTGAAAAAATGTTCACTGTAATAAGAATATTTTCAGGAATCTCTCGGTGAATCTCTTCGGGCAATTCACATTACAAAAAGGTTTTATGAACTATTGTTTTCCAATTTTTGGGAAAACCATATTAACAATTTTTTCACCCTAAACGTTTAACAAACACCGTTAGTTGTAGTTTGCCCAAAAATGGGCAAACTGTCCGTTTTGTAACATAAATTAAAGTACTGTCCATTTTGGCTCCTAAATCTGAAAAAGTGTCCCTTTTAGCTCCAGACTCTAATTAGGGATCTTTGTTTTTTTTCTTCTTTGGGATTCTTCATACAAATTAGGATTTATTATAGGTATAGAGTTTTGTTGACAAATAGATTCTTTGTTATATTTTAGGTTTAGGTTTAATATTGTCTCTCTATATATGATATAAATAGTTTCATAAAAGTAATACTATAGGAAGGAATTCTTGTGAGAGCAAGACCCCACTCTCTCTACCCCTCCCTTCACCATTGGCACCAACCCCATCATGGATGTTACCTTAACCCCTCCCTTTTTACCAAATACTCCTATACCAAATTCACAAAAAAAAATCTTATGGCGGAAGTTCCCTCTCTTATAAAGATATCGCAGTTGGGAAATCATAACCCAAACTACCCACACGGGATCTACAGAACCCGATAATAATAAGGCCCCAAAAATTGATGATAGTGAAATCCTCCTCTCTGGGGAGGAAAAACATTAATTATACGCGGCTTGGATCCACTCCTTCATTATCAAGCCAGTCAAAACAAATTTCAATCATCACTACCTCAAGAAGAAACTAGAGGATCTGTGGAAACTCCCAGAATCACTGTATCTCATAGATCTAGGGATGGGTTTTTTACCATTAAACTCTCAAAACTGGAAAGCCAATCATTAATTCTTTATTGGGGACCCTAGTTCATAGTCGACAGCTTCATCTCTATAAGGAAGAGGGAACCTAATTTCGTGCCAAGTAACTCAAAGGTAGACTCAGCAGCCATATGGATCCGACTGCCTCACCTGCCTACAGAACTTTACAATCATCTATCATTCCAAGAATAGGCAGGAAAATTGGGATATTGTTGAAGGTTGACGCATGCACATCGGTGGCGTTGTGGGACAGATACGCCAGAATCTGTGTCCAAATTCCCCTAGATACCCTGGTAATATCCTAAATCTCCATCAACCATCATACCCAGACTCTACTATACGAGGGAGAGGGATTTCTCAGCAAGAACTGTGGACGCCTTGGACACACATCGAACATTTATTCATACCCACACAAGGAAAGATTATCTGATCTTGCTGGGGATGCAAAAATATACAAGGCCACCCTCCACCATCGGAGGACAAAATGTCGAAGGGATCTCAACAATATAACTGTCAAATAGTATCTTTCGCTAAAAAAAAGAAATCGTCGACAAGAAATCAGCAATCAACCAACAAAGAAACACTCATCGTTAAATTTAAAACCTTCGATGAGGTATCAAGTAAGGTCCTAAACCGACCTTGCCAAAAATGGCACCGGGGAAATCTAATGTACCCACCACTTCTGGTCCCCCATCCATTAGGATGACCCAAAGGAAATCCTCAAATCTCCCCAGTGCTAAAGCTCCTAGCAGATCAGGTAATGGGCCCAAAAAAAGTCAAGCCCACGTACCATCTGCTGCAGGGGGTCAAACTACCAACTCAATAACTCATAGGCCCAACTACCATATTACTTATGGTCCTCCTACTGAAGCCCAAATGGGTCATAAGAGACCCGACCCTCTTTATCCAAATCCTCCTTCTTCTAAAAATAATCCATCATCTATACCAATGGAAATTAAAATGAAGGAGGACTCCTAATGTGGGGACCTCATTAGACACCTGGAATTAGGCAATGATGAGCCTAAAGTCCTGACGACGGGAAACTCTTCCACTTCCCGCAGTGATGTGATGGTGAATGTCCAAAGCATGGATAAGGCATTAAATGTTGGTGGTGTTTCCCATGGGAAAACCTCTCAGCTTCCCTCTCTCAACTCTCTTCACTCTATATACCCTGAGGAGAACATGACCGACCCTCCTCAAGAAGGCAATCATGAACTCCACAAGCTCCAACCAAATCACTATCTTCACGAATCCCCTCCCTCAGGATCACCAACCAACTTCTTGGTTGGAAATATTCCTATCCAATCAAACTGTACCTCTGCACCTGGAATGGGATGAGAGGCAAGTCACAATTCTCATTCAAGATCCTCAATATCTTGCCCAGCTGGTCATGGTGAGCCTAAACTAGGGACTACAAATATTTGGCTCCAATGTTTGGATGGCCACCCTATTTCAGGTGATGAACTCACCATTCCAGGAGGAGCTGACTATAGAATCACTAGCCAGTATCATGAACTATCTCAGCCTTAGCCTCCCTTTTTTCCCACTCCAAAACCCATCCATAATGCTTCTGGGACTAGTTTTTGCACCTCCTACTGAGGAACTCTAAACTCCTCCCAGTCATCCTCAATCCCCACCCTCGACCAAAATATCCCCCCATCTTACTCTAGAAAGAATAAAGAGGTTGAATGCTCTAGAAGCCCTGAAAGCAAGCAACAATGATATAGAGGAATTCCTATCCCAACTCAGAGTCCCGAGAACAAAAATTCTCAACCTGGAAGTGCCACTAAGTCTAGAGTTCATAGAGCCAGTCCAGGAGATTATGATCATCCTGATCCCCTTAGGGTTAGCAAGGCTAGGGCTAAAGACAAATACAATAAACCTTATGAGAGAGGAAACTCCCAAGGTTACTCCAACCCCCTTCAAAAGAAAAGGAAAACCCTCCCCCTTGACCTCCACCTCCAACCCTAAGAGGAAGGGCAAGGTGACTGCATCAGAATCACTCTACCCCCTACAATTAAAGATGAAGAATTGCATAGTGTGGAATGCTAGGGAGGCAAAGAATGCTGAGTTTAGAAAGCATTGCAAAGATATGGTAAGTATCTACCAACCATGTATCCTTGATTTACTGGAAACTAACATGAATGATCACCAAAACCTTTATGAAGATCTGGGCTTTCAAAACTATAATGCCCTGAGAGTACACCCTGGGTGTCATACGGTGCTTACAGTCCCGAGGGACCACAAGCTAACCCATGAGTTGGTACCTGCTGTGAGCAATAAATAACACAATCATAAATGCATAAGAATAACTGATATGCTATAATGTTTTAATAACTAAAACAAATACTAAATTATGAATCTAAAGAAATAACTATATGAGGCTGAATAAATACTGAAATTTAAGATAAACTGAATAACTAACGGTCATGTCAACTGAAGTCTGGATACTGAATAACTGACTGTATTATCTGAAAGCCATTAAACTGAATAACTATGAGTTGATGAGATAGGCCATAACTAACTCCAACTAACTACTACATTAAAGACATGAAATAAAATAATCCATTCTCGAAATATGAGGGCTTACTACTGCTACTGTTGAGATTCTAAGAAGTCTAAGAGCGATTTGGGAACTGAGCATCAGAACCTATGATATAATATATCACAATACAAAATAAAGGTATGGTACTTTGAATATACTGGTATGCTAAATGAGGTAGGCTGATATGCATGGTTTCATGAACAGGAATAGTAACTATCTGAATATACATGTAAAACATGGAATATTGAATAGAAAACATAAAATTTATAGATACTTAAAATATGTGAAATTAGTAAATACTATGTATGCATGAAAGTCTGTAAATATTAAATGTACGTGAAATTTGTAGATACTGGCAATGCATGACCAAGCATATAACATAAACTGACAAGAAGTCAATAAATTGAAAATACTGAAATAACTAATATCTGTATGCCTTGGTCAAACAACACTGAGACTGAACTATTGATTTGATTATTAGACTGAGACTGTTGGAGGTATCATCTAACCAATATTCCCCAATATGAGCTAATTGGGGTCCAACCTGTAACCCCAGTTGGAAGGGTGTTAATACCGTGCCACGGGTACTAACTATGGCTGTGTGGATCACTATACTGATGTACTGTCCCGAAGAACTAAGGGTGTCAATCCTGAACTGACGGGTGACCCCTGCGAGATAGTCAAGCCTACACTGACCGGTGATTTCTCATATCCTACACTGGCTACATAGTTTAGGAGTTTAGGGATTACTACTAGAGACTCTGCCTATCTGACGGGGAAGCCGCCATCCCTACACTCGCTTGGTGCTAAGTCCTACTCCCAACTGAATGACACCGAGTTACTGACCATTTTGAGTTTAACGGACTGATCAAGTAATGCTCATAATATGTATTCTGAAATTATTCTGAAGATACTGAGATGAGACTAAATAAGAAGCTATGGTTTTCGGGTATTCAGTACCCCCAGGACTCAAAATCAATAATATTAACATGATACTTAAGCTTAGAGGACATAGCATGAAGGCTTTTATTAAATAATTATTCTTGTAGGCATTTTATCAAACACTTGTAGTTCATAGTTTGGTCAAATCATAGGAATGTTAGGGAACTTGTAGTAATAGCATGAATTCAATACGAATAGTACTAAGTCATGATTAATTCAATGAATGATAACATTAAAACATGGAGAATTGAATAACAACAATATTTTCATCTATACATAGTGTAAAATCATAGTTCATAGAGATTCATGAGTGAAATCATAATATAAATTAAAATAACTTGAAAAGATTATAAATTTATAATTAACATCAGATACTTGGACACCATATGTGAAAGGAACCCATGAATGAATATTTAACATACCTTAATTTATGAATTTCTTGAAGTTCTTGGTGGATTCTTGAGGATTGTTGAACTTCCTTAAAGCTAGGGTTTTCTTGATTGGGAGAGAATGTTCTTTAATTAGGGGGAAAACTATTAGACAATGAGTTTAAAATGTTTTTAGGGCTTAAATATCATACCTAGGTGGATTTAAAATAATGGAAAAAGACTGTTTTATCCTTGGCCAAAACATAAATTTTTTGTTAAAATTTTCCTAAATTTGCACCTGGCGCGACGCGGCGCTATCGCATCGTGACACTGGAATCAAACAACTGGGAAACTGGACGATGGTGCGATGCGGGGAAATCACGTTGGAATACCGGAAAATGACAAATGCTAATTTGGCCTTTGGCGCGACCCGCCAGGATCGCAGAGCAACACTAAAAATTGTCAATCGTCATTTAGACAAGCTCTGCGATGCGCTGATGATAAAAATAAAGGTATTTTAAGAATGAGACTTAAAATCACCATAACTTCTTACCCGGTTATCGGATTTGGGCAAATTTTATATTTTTGGAAAGCTAATTGAATTTTCTACGCAATGGCTAGATTTAAACTGAAAAATAATAAGTATTTCAAAAATTTTATATGTGAATACTCATATATTGGGATTTAGATTATGCTAGGGAATTATGGGGTATTACAATATCTTCCTCTTGGTATCATTCATCTTCGAATAAGACTGTTTTAGTTGAGGAAAACTAATGGACTGAGCTTACACACTCAACATGCATATCTGATGCATGGAATGCATAATTGAACTGTAATACCCCAGATTTTTCTTTAAGTCGAGTTTCATCTTTAAGAAGAGTAAGGGTTGACTTCCCGAGTGAGAAATATTTTTAACCGTAAATAATTTCCCTAATATTGACTTTTTTCATATAGATAATTAAATTAGCTTTCTAACGATACTAATTTCTTCCAAATACGGTATCGGGGTGAGAAGTTATGGCCGTTTTACTGAGAGTTGTCGGAACTGCCCAGGTGTGACGGACAGGTTGACAGACCGTCGAGTTTACGACGGACCGTCGCCTGGACCGCCGTAACCAAGTCAGTGACTCCCTCTTCTGTCCCAAGTGCGATGTCCAAGATGACGGACCATCAAACTAGCGACGGACCATCGCTAGGACCATCGCAACTAAAGCAGTGTGGCCTTTTTCTGACCAACGTGTGACGGACGAGCCGACGGACCATCAGACTAGCAATGAACCATCACTCTAACTGTCGCAAATCTCGTTCATTATTTTTAAGTCATTTTAAAAGTACTTTTTGGCCTTTTTCCCCTTTTTACACTTAGATATATTCAAAATGAATCATATGACTTCATTATCTCCTAAAACATCCAAAGGTTAGGGTTTCTTCCTCAAGAAAAAATCCAAAACCCTTCTCTGAGACATTCAAGAACTCACCATAGATTATACAAATTGAGTTGAGATTCAAGTTCCCCAGGTTCGAGGCTTCAAGAACCCTCTCTCAAAGAGTAAGAATAAGAGTTTCAAGCAATCTTGTTCATCTAGTTTCACAATCTAAGGTATGTGGGGTTTGAGCAAGGACAATTCTTCTGTCCTTGTGCCCAAAACTTATTTTAAATTAAGAAGATATATGACTTTATGAGTTCTCCTATGAATTTGAAGTGTGGGTTCGTACCCAATATTACTATGCATTAGATTTTGAGATTTGCCAATGTTCTAGAAATTGAAGTACATGAGTATGCTGAGATTTTAAGACAAATTGCTGAACATTTCAGATTTCTATATGATTTGTGAGTCCATATGATATCTAGTATGCATTTTGATGAGTCTTAACTTGAGATTTGATTATGGGTCATCAAGCCCTACTTGAGATTTGCAATTTCATAAACTTTTGTTCTATAAGCACCCATGATTTGAGTACTTTGAGATTGTTGAGAAAGTTTTGACCTTAATGGTCATAGTAGATTTGAATTCCACTTTATTACGTGAGATTATAGATTTTATATTTGGGTTCTTTATGAGCCACGAGATTATTTTTAAAGTGGATTTCCATGAGATGAACGTAGCTAATTAAAGGGAGTATTATTTAGCACCGAGTTGGGTAAGTTACTATGGTTTCATACCCCAGAACTACGTACCACCATAGGATTGAGATTTATGAGCCGAGGTTGAGATAAGTGATCACTGAGTTGAGATTATACTCCTTGGCAAGAGTATGATGCCTCTCCCCAATGTGAGGTTTCTTCCTTGGGAGGACAAGACGTTGGACTCCATGTATCTCGCATGGTTTATGTCAGTTAAGAGAACCTCCCTAAAGTATTTTCCCTTGAGATAGAATATTTTCCCTAAAGCTTTGAGATAACTGATTTCCCTAATAATAAGATTTTCAAAATAGTTTCTTGAAGTAAAATTTTTCCAAGAAGAAAGTAGTTTTCTCTACTAGTAAGAGTTATAGAATTTTGAGTTCCAAGTATCTTTAGTTTAAAAGAGTTCTAAGTTCTGGACCATTAAAGAAGTTTTACTCCCCATGAGATATATGCATGAGTTGGAAAGTATTGTTTAAAGCTTTCTTTAGTCTTCGAGTAATGAGAATAAGAGAAGAGTTCAGATTTTAAAGCTAACGTATAATGACTCACGAGATTTGTGTTACATGATCCATTCTACATGATTTATGATCTTATTATATTAGACTTATTCAAGCTATGTGAGTCATTCATATTTGCATGCATGATTTGATTTAAGAGCATGGATATTATTTTATGTACAGGCATACACCCCCATATACTTAGTACATTCCCAAGTGTTGATCCACATATACGTCTATGTGCTATATTATCTTATAATATAGGTTTAGATGCTCAGTTCCAGCCTCGTCAGTGATTTCCGAGTACCTTTGTCTAAATCTCTATAGTGGTGAGTCCTCATGGTTCGAGGACCTATCTTCAGATATTTCAGTATTGCTAGTAGACATATTATTGCTTTCAGTTCATTTTGAGTTAGTTGGGGACCTGTCCCAATGGCTCTCTAGTAGACTTGAGTAGTAGAGGCTTTGTCAGACTAGTTATTAGATTGTTAGTATGTTGAGATTTCCAGTTGTATGGTCGTTTGGGCCTAGTATTTTCTTCATATTTCCTTTTATTTGATATACAGTACCAGTGTTTTGTTTATTTCATCTTGAATTGAGTTATTATATGTAGTAATATGATCAAAGGGTTAGCTTGGGGTTACTTGTAGTCTTAAGCACCGTGTGACGTTCTGGGAGGAGGTTTTGGGGCATTACATGAACTGATTTGTAAATGTACGACTGGCATGAACATGATGTTCAACTGAAACTGAGCATGATAGAAAGAAATCTTAAGAAGATTAATACCTTAAACAAAATTTGAATTCGCGGAAAAAAAATGAGGGTACTTGGTCCGCATATTTGCTTCTGCTTCCCAAGTGGCTCCCTCAATAGACTAATTCTGCCAAAGAACTTTGACTAGTGGAACTTTTTTGTTCCTTAGTCTATGAACTTGATGATCAAGAATTTTGACTGGAACTTTCTCAAAGGAAAGACTGTTCTGAATATCCACATTTTCTGAGGGAACAACTACAGCTGAATCACCAATACACTTCTTCAACAATAAAACATGGAACACTAGGTGTACTGAAGCTAGGTCTAAAGGCAACTCAAGCTTATAAGCTACCTTTTTGAAATGACTGAGAATTTTCAAAGGACCGACATAGCGGGGACTGAGTTTCCCTTTCTTGCCGAACCTCTTTACCCCCTTCATGGGAGATATTTTCAAGTTCACATAATCACCGATCTCAAACTCGAGATCCTTTCTCCTCACATATGCATACGGCTTCTGTCGGCTCTGGGCTGCTCTAAGCTTTTCTCTGATCAACTGAACTATCTCTAAGGCATCAAACACCAAGTCAGGCCCTACTACTGTGGCCTCACCTACTTCAAACCAACCAATCAGAGATCTATATCTCCTACAATAAAGAACCTCAAACGAAGCTACCTGGATACTGGAATGATAGTTATTATTATATGCGAATTTGATCAAAGGAAAGTGGTCATCCCAACTACCTTTAAAATCAACTACGAATGCTCTCAGCATATCTTTAAGAGTCTGAATAGTTCCTTCTTCTTGACTATCTATCTGAGGGTGGAAGGCTATACTCAGGTGGACTTGGGTACCAACACCCTTTTGGAATTTTTTCCAAAAGTAAGAGGTAAACTAGGTACCTCTATCAGAGATGATAGATAAGGAACACCGTGCAACCTAACCAATACTCTGAGATAGAGTTTGGCATAGTCCTCGCAGAATAAGAGGTATGGACAGGCAAGAAATGAGCTGATTTGGTCATCCTATCTACGATGACCCAAATGGAATCATGCTGATGACGAATACGGGGCATACCCATCACAAAGTCCATGTTTACTTCTTCCCATTTTCATGTGGGAATACTAAACTCCTACATGGACCCACTCGCCTTCTGGTGCTAAATCTTAACTTGCTGGTAAGTAGAGCACTTAGCTACAAACTCTGCAATATCCCTCTTCATCCCACTCCACCAATAGATCTCTCATAAATCACAGTATATCTTAGTGACCCCTGGATGAATAGAGTAGTGCACACCATGCGTTTCTGCAAGAATTCATTGCCTCAAGTCATCTATACCAGGCACACACAATCTACCCTAACAATGAAAAACACCATCTCCCCCTTGGGAGAAAACCTTCACTTTCTGATCTGTGACTAATTCTTTCAACTTAACTAGACTGGAATCTCTATCCTATTTTTCCTTCACCTCAAAAACTAGAGAAAATTTTGAGCTACTCTGTACCCATACGCTACCTTCTACTGAATTGATTAAGTGGACACCTAATCGGGCAAGCTGATAAACTTCCTGAGCTAATTTCTTCTTACCATCCTTAACATGAGAAACACTACCTATAGACAATCTACTGAGAGCATTTTCCACTATAATGGCCTTACCCGGATGATACAGAACACTCATGTCATAATCTTTCAATAACTCTAACCACCTCCTCTGACTTATATTCAAGTATTTCTGAGAGAATACATACTGCAGGCTTTTGTGATCTATGAACATATCAACATGCACCCTATACAAGTAATGCCTCCAAATCTTTAAGGAAAACACTACAGCTGTTAGCTCAAGATCATGAGTAGGATAATTCTTCTTATAGGGTTTAAGTTGTTTGGAGGAATAGGCTATAACCTTACCTCTCTGTATAAGGACGCAACCCAAACCTACTCTGGATGTATCATAGTACACAATAAACCCATCTGAACCATCTGGCAAGGTAATAACTAGGGCTGAGGTGAGTCGAGTCTTAAACTCCTGAAAACTCTTTTCGCAGGATTCTGAACACTAAAACTTGACTTTCTTTTGAGTCAATATGGATATAGGTGATGCAATAGATGAAAACCTGTAACACCCTGCAAAAATTCTCTCTTAGTCTGAGCCTTAGAGCATGTTCAGTGAAGCATAAATCCGGTCCTAAAAGATTGAGAAGTGTCTTTCCAAAAGTGAAATATTTTGAACCATGTAGAATTTCCCTAATATCGACTTTTTTCATATAGATCATTGAATAAGCTTTCTGTCGATACCAAATTCGCCTAAATTCGTTACTCGGGCAAAGAGTTAGAGCTATTTTAGTGAGACAGTGTGCCACCTGGCACTTTAGCGCGTCGTGGAGCCATCCAAAATGGAAATCGTCAAAATCCAGTGAGCCTCCGCGATTATGGCACATCACACCAAGGCTTTATTTCAGAATTGTCAAATTTTAGTGCACCAATGCGATTCCACCGCGTTGCGGTGCCTTTTCAGTTCGCAACCAAGGTGGCAACACAATTTTCACCGCGTCGCGCCGTCATGCAGTTTCCCAATTTTCCAAATTCCAGTGAGTTGTCACAATATGGCGCGTCGTTCCAGCATGAAAAATTAGAATTTATTTTCTAATTTTGGATTTTAATTCCAAGATCTTTTGGGTCTTCTCCCACTCTTTCTCAGCCCCTATTTATACCCAATAAAAGGCTCTCAGCCTCATTTTTCCCATCTTCAACATCAAACTAGGTTTTTACAAAAATCAAAACACTTATTCCTTCTTTAACAAAGATCAAGAAAAATCAAGAGGAATCAAGAATCTCTCCAAGAACTTTCAAGAAAAGAGTTTCCCCAAGGTATGTAGATGTTGATTCTTCGGTCCCTTTCATCCAAGAAGATCAAGTACCCTTTTTTAAATCTCAAAGATTTTATGTTTATGAGTTTTTTATGATTCATGTGAAATGAAATTGATGTTCCATCTATTATTGAGTTGTGATTCATGTTTTTTTACAAGGTTTTCAAGCTTTGACCCTAGTATGTGGAATTCATGTGATGTTCATGATAAATCCTCTTCAAGTTGCTTGTTAGATGATGTGTTAATTCTAATTAAGTTTAGAAATGGTTGAATAATCAAAGCATTCTCCCCATATGTTTGATAAAATGCTTATGTGAAGAATTAGGGACATTATAGCATGTTGATTAAAAAACCCCAATTGTGTGCAAGTTCATGCATGCCAAGTGTTTGTTGAAATGCCTTAATGAATGAATTGTGGTATGATAGCATGAAATCCCCAATTAGGTGCAACCCATGCATGCCTAGTGTTTGATGAATGCCTTAGATCATGAATTGTGCCATGATAGCATGGAATCCCCAATTAGGTGTAGATCCATGCATGCCTAGTGTTTGTTGAAAGGCCTTAGTGAACAAGTTGATACATAATAGTAGGAAATTTCCCAATTGCGTGCTATTTGATACATGTTAATCCTTTAATACATGCCAAGTGCTTGACGAGTAAATTGTGACATGATAGTATGAAGTTTCCCCAATCATGTGCTATCCAATATATGCCAAAAGTGATATACGTGTGAAGTACTTAATGCAAGACCTTATTGAATGGAGTATGATATAATAGTATGTTTCCCCTACGCTATTAGATGTCTATGATTCCTAACTGCTTAAAGTGATGCCTTAGTGATTGTGATGGTGAATATATGGTTCTGATTCCTAAATGCTTGAAGTGACACCTTAGTGATTGTGATGGTGAATATATGGTTGTGATTCCTAAATGCTTGAAGTGATGCCTTAGTGATTGTTATAGTGAATAATGGTTGTGATTCCTAAATGCTTGAAGTGATGCCTTAGTGATTGTGATAGTGAATATATGGTTGTGATTCCTAAATGCTTGAAGTGATGCCTTAGTGATTGTGATATGAATATATGGTTATGAATCCTAAATGCTTGAAGAGATGCTTCGGTGATTGTGATGATGAATGAATGACCGTGGTTATGACTAGTCAAGAATGGTTATGTCTTACTTTTGTGTTATCGAGTCCTAGGGGTATTTATACTCAACAATTTAGCTGTTATCTAGAGCCTGTGTCAGTTTTCACGATAATCCAGTCGGGCCATGATTCTCAAAACTCAGTGAATTATAGAACTCTGTATCCTCAGACAAATATAGAACTTAGGAAATCTCAGTCATCTCAGTAATCATCATAATCCCTGTATCACTAGTAATCTAGCATCAGCGATGTACTCAGCTCAGATCTAGTTATATTCAAGTGTTCAGTTCCGACCTCGATAGTGACCGAGTAATCCATTCAAACTCTGTATCGTTAGTCAGATACTGTCATTCAGTAGTATTTCGTCAGATGCAGAACCATGTGAATTCTGCTTAACTCAGTTAGATTATTTGAGAAATGTGAACAGTATCAGATTTAGTTCAGTTTGTGTTTAGTTGAGAATTCAGTTCAGAGTCTTTCAGTTGGTAGTAGGAGCTAGCACCGAGTGAGGGAAGGGATAGTAGCTCCCCATCAGAGAGAGTCCAAGTCGTTAGAAGTAATCCCTAAACTCCAGAACTGCATAGCCAATGCAGGATGCAGGAGTCCCCATCAGTAGAGGCTGTCACCGTTAGAGAGGTTTGACTATTATATTGCCTTAGGATGACTTCCTGCGAGGGTCATCCATTAGAGAGGCTTGACCAGAGAGGTCTTTACCCGTGGCACGGTATTGACACCCTTCCAGCTGGGCTTACAGGTTGGACCCCACCTATGGGAGGTCGGGGCAAGGCATTTAAGTAACTACTTTCCACAGTTACAGTTTTAGTATCAATCTTCAGAAATTAGGACTGTGAGGTACAATCGTCTATCTTAGTGAGGAACTCAGATAGTTTTATTGATTCATGGACCATCACGTTAGATAGGCTTGGTCTCGTATACAGTTATTTATTATCATATCTAGAGATCTCCCATCAAATAGGCTTGATCTCCATCCCAAATTATGTTGAGTATTCTTGTTATCCAATCCAGAGATCTCCCATCAGATAGGCTTGATCTCCATCTCAGATTCTGTTGAGTATTCTTGTTATCATATCTAGAGATCTCCCGTCAGATAGGCTTGATCTCAGGCCCAGATTCTGTTGAGTATTCTTGTTATCATATCTAGAGATCTCCCGTCAGATAGGCTTGATCTCAGTCCCAGATTCTATTGAGTATTCTTGTTATCATATCTAGAGATCTCTCGTCAGATAGGCTTGATATCAATCCCAGATTATGTTGAGTATTCTTGTTATCCTATTTAGAGATCTCCGATTAGACAGGCTTGATCTCAGTCCTAGATTTTGTTGAGTATTCTTGTTGTCAGATTCGGACATGATCATTTTCTTATCATTGATAATAGATTCCGAAATCATCCATTAGAGAGGTTGATCTACGATCCAGTCAGTCGAGAGTAGTAGGCTCAGAATTCGGTCATTGATGTGAGTATATTCAGTTAATCAGTTATTAGTATCAGATGATTCAGTGATGCAGTATCTCAGTGTTAGTAGAGAGTTGAGATGACAGTAAAGTGGTATTCGAGTTTCAGTATTTATAGTTGTGATGATGTAATTATGGTTTGTGCATTCATATATGTGTTCTCGTTCGGTACTCTCATGATTATTCAGTTATGTAACTGTTCATGCATGAGCCCTTGCATTTAGCCTTACCTCATCTGCATACTCGGTACATTCCCGTACTGACGCATTTGTGCTATGGTGTTTTATTTGATACCATAGGTCCAGAGGTACGTGATCCAGAGTTCCCTCAGCAGTTCAGTCCTAGTCAGCAGCAGTAGACATAGAAGTGAGTCCTCTTCATTCAAGGATGATCCTTGTATTATTATTGCATCGGACTTTGTTTATTTTCAGTTAACGGAGTTAGTTGGGGACATGTCTCATCAACTCCACAGTTCAGACAGTAGAGGCTTTTCGGACGGATGTATTAGTATTCAGTTTTCAGTTTTGAGTATTTATAGATGTGTTGAACCTTATGGCTTGTTTTTGCCTATTTTTCCGCATTTATTTTTAGATATTATGTAGTGTTCATGGTATAGTTATTAGTAAAGGGTTAGCTTGTGGTCCTTCGGGGTCATGAGAATCGTGTAATGACTAAGGGGTAGTCTCGGTTCATTACAAAAACCTTCAACAAACCGACGGTAATAGCCAACCAAACCTAAGAAACTCCTGATATCTGATGGAGAGATGGGTCTAGGCCAGTTTTTCACCGCCTCGATATTTTGAGGATCAACTCTAATGCCATCACCAAAAATAATATGTCTAAGGAAAGCTACTGATCTTAGCCAGAATTCACACTTACTGAATTTAGCGAACAACTGGTGAGCTCTAAGAGTCTGAAACACTATTCTGAGATGGTCTTCATGATCATTTTTGCTACGGGAATAGACAAGAATGTCATCAATGAAGACTACGATGAACATGTCCAAGTACTTCTTGAACACTCGGTTCATCAAGTCTATGAAGGCTAATGGGGCATTCGTGAGACCAAAGAATATGACTAGAAATTCAAAGTGACCATACCGAGTTCAGAAAGCTATTTTCGGAATGTCACATTCCCTGACCCTGAGTTGTTGATAGCCTGATCTGAGGTCTATCTTGGAGAAGTATCTGGCACCCTGAAGTTGGTCAAACAAGTCATCAATTCTAGGAAGTGGATATTTATTCTTGACTATGACTTTGTTCAACTGACGATAGTCTATGCACATTCTAAGAGAACCGTCTTTCTTACACAGGAATAGAACTGGTGCGCCTCATGAGGAGACGTTGTGTCTGATAAATCCCTTATCTAGGAGATACTTCAACTGTTCTTTCAATTTTTTGAGTTCAACTGGAGCCATTCTGTATGGCGGAATAGATATAGGCTGAGTATCTGGAAGAAGATCTATTCCGAAGTCGATTTCCTTTCGGGAGGAACTTCGAGAAGATCTTCAGGGAACACATCTAAAAATTCCCTAACTACTAAAACTGACTCAAGAGTTGAAGTTTCTGATCTAGAGTTCTTGACTCGAATAAGATGATAAATACACCCCTTGGATATCATCTTTCTCGCTCTAAGGTATGAAATCAACTGACCCTTAAGCGTTGTAGTACTACCCCTCCATTCAAGTACTGGTTTGTTTGGGAACTAAAAATGAACTATTTTATTTCTACAATCAACTGAGGCATAGCATGAGTGAAACCAATCCAAACCGAGAATGACGTCAAAATCTGCCATCTTTAACTCTACAAGATCAACTAAAGTAACTTTTTGAGATATTATGACCGGACAGTTCCTGTAAACCTGCCTAGCTACAATTGAAACACCTACTGGGGTAGACACTGAAAAGGGCTCTTCTAGAGTTTCGGGACTGACTCCGAAATTGACTGCTATATATGGAGTTACAAAAGAAAGAGAAGCTCTAGGGTCTAGTAAAGCATAAACATGTAAGTAAAATACCTGTAACGTACCAATAACTATGTCAGGAGAATTTTCCTGATCTTAGCAGGATTGGAGAGCATATAATCTATTCGGATACTGACCACTGGTAGCACTGGAAGCGGCACCCTGCTGAGTTGGGCGACCGGATGGAACTGGTAACTGATGGGACTGGCCATGTTGGCGCAAATCCCCACCTTTCTGAGTAACTACCCGACATTCCCGAATCTAATGGTCTGGTTTACCATACCCAAAGCACATATCATTGCCCTCTCTACACTTTTCCTGATGGTTTCTGCCATATTTTTTACATAGAGGGTTCGTACGGGCACGGTTAACACTGCCTTTGGACTTAGAGACTACTGCCCTATCTCGATTATCATTTCTGAATTTGGGTACTGGGGCACTGGATGAAAAGGGCAATGGGGGTGAAGACCTCTGATGTAACTGGGGACGGTTACCACCTTTTGACCTTGGTTGACTGATATTAAAATTACCTATCCTATCCTTCTTATTTCCTCTCTCTCTCATTCCTTAATATTTTGCTCCTCTATTTGTTGAGCATGGACCATCATCCTAGACAAGTCCATCTCCCTAATCAAAATTACGTTCCTACACTCCTTGACCACACTATCAGATACGCCAAACATAAAATTACTCATCTTGGACCTGCTGTCAGCTACCACATGAGGAGCATATCTAGCTAACTGAGTAAACTTGAGGGAATACTCTTTCACGCTCATTCTGCCCTGCCTCAAGTTAATAAATTCTAACACTTTGGCCTCCCTCAAATCCATGGGAAAAATATGTCTAAGAAAGTCGTAGCAAACTCTTCCCATTCTACAGGCCCTGTATCAACACCCCTATCTACCTTCTACTACATAAACCAAGTATGGGCTACATCCTACAATTGATATGCAGGCAACTCAGCACTCTCATTGGATGTCACCCCCATAGCATCTGTTACCTTTTGAACCATATCTAATAATTTCTTGGATCCTCTTTAGACTTGGATCCTATGAAGGAAGGAGGATTCATTTGGGTGAAGTCCCAAATTCTGGTTGAAGCAGTATTGGCCACTGGGTTGGCCGAAATAGCAGTTGGCCATTCATTCTGAGTTGCTACGGAGTTTTCTAGAGTGGTGAACGCAGCTCTGAATTTTGCGTGAGAGACATGCTCATCCAGAGGGTCTACTTAGAGGGGCGGAGGTGCTGGATGATTTCCTGCTCCTCTTCTATTATTATTTTTGGGAGGAGCAGGAAACCATCCAGCACCTCCGCCCGTTAAGAGTTTAACTTGAGCTCATTCTTACTCACACGACATGAATACTAAAAGAATGGAAACGTTTCCTAAATGCCTTATAGACTCCTGACCATAAGTGTGGTGCGTTACACACCCATGTACAAGACACTACATAATGCAGCTTTCAGACTTCCTAGGACACTTTAAAACCTTTGGCTCTAATACCAAGTTTGTAATGCCTCGAGAGTACACCCTGGGCATCACACGGTGCTTACAGTCCCAAAGGACCATAAGCTAACCCATGAGTTGGAACCTGTTGTGAGCACTGAATAACACAATCATAAATACGAAAGAATAACTGATATTCCATAAGGTTTTAATAACTGAAAAAAATATTGAATTATGAATCTGAAGAAATAACTATATGAGTCTGAATAAATACTGAAATCTGAGATAAACTGAATAACTAACTGTCATGTCAACTGAAGTCTGAATACTGAATAACTGACTGTATTGTCTGAAAGCCTCCAAACTAAATAACTATGAGATGATGGGACAGGCCCCAACTAACTCCAACTAACTACTAGACTGAAGACATGAAATAAAACAATCCATCCTCAAAATATGAGGAATCACTACTACTACTGCTGAGAATCTGAGAAGTCTAAGCGCGATTCGGGAATTGAGTGTCAGAACCTATGATATAATACATCATAGCACAAAAGAAAAGTATGCAATCAGTACTTTGAATGTACTTGTATGCTAAATAAGGTAAGCTGACATGCATGGTTTCATGAACAGGAATAGTAATTGTCTGAATATACAAGTAAAACATGGAATACTAAATAGAGAGCATGAAATCTATAGATACCAAAAATATGTGAAATCTATAAATACTGTGTATGCATAAAAGCCTGTAAATACTAAAGGTACGTGAAATCTGTAGATACTGGGGATGCATGACCAAGCATATAACATGAACTGAATAGAAGTCTGTAAACTGAAAATACTGAAATAACAAATATTTGTATGCCTTGGTCAACAAACACTGAGACTGAACTACTGATATGATTATTGGATTGAGACTGTGGGAGGTATCATCTAACCTACATTCCCCAATCTAAGCTAATTGGGATCCAACCTGTAACCCCAGTTAAAAAGGTGTTAATACCGTGTCATGGGTACTGACGCTGGCTATGTGGATCCACTATACTAATGTACTGTACCAAAGGACTAAGGGTTCCAAGCCTGAACTGACGGGTGACCCCTGGGAGATAGTCAATCCTACATTAGTGGGTGACTTCTCATATCCTATGCTGGCTACGTAGTTCTAGAGTTTAGGGACTGCTAATAGAGACTCTGCCTATCTGACGGGAAAGACGCCATACCTACACTCGCTCTGTGTTAAGTCCTACTCCCAAGTGAATGACACTGAGTTACTGACCATTCTGAGTTTAACTGACTGGTCTAGTAAAGCTCATAATATGTATTCTGAAATTATTCAGAAGATACTGAGACGAGACTAAATAAGCATCTATGGTTTTCGGGTATTCAATACCCCCAGGACTCAAAATCAATAATAGTAACATGATACTTAAGCTTAGAGGACATAGCATGAAGACTTTTATTAAATAATCATTCTTGTAGGCATTTTATCAAACAGTTGTAGTTCATAGTTTGGTCAAATCATAGGATTGTTAGGAAACTTGTAGTAATAGCATGAACTCAACATGAATAGTACTAAGTCATGATTAATTCATGGAATGATAAAATTAAAACATCAACAATAATTTAATCTATACATGGTGTAAAATCATAGTTCATGGAGATTCATGGGTGAAATCATAATTTAAAATCAAAATAACTTGAAAAGATTATAAATTTGTAATTAAAATCAGATACTTGGACACCATGGGTGAAAGGAACCCATGAATGAACATTTAACATACCTTAATTGATGAATTTCTTGAGGATATTGGTGGATTCTTGAGGATTGTTGAAATTCCTTAAAGCTAGGATTTTCTTGATTGGGAGAGAATTTTCTTTAATTTGGGGGAAAACTATTAAACAATGAGTTAAAAACATTTTTAGGGCTTAAATATCACACCTGGGCGGATTTAAAATAATGGGAAAGGACTGTTTTAACCCTGGGCAAAACTTTAATTTTTCATTGAAATTTTTTAAAATTAGCACCTGGCGCGACACGGCGCTATTGCACCGTGTCACTGGATCGGATAACTGGGTAACTAAACGATGGCGCGGCGCGAGGAAATCACGTTGGAATACTAGAAAATTACAAATACCAACTTGACCTTTGGCGCGACGCGCCAGAATCGTAGAGCAACACTAGAAATTGCCAATCGTCATTTAGACTGGCTCCGCAACATGCTGATGATAAAAATAACGGTGTTTTAAGACTAACACTTAAAATCAGCATAACTTCTTACCCGGTTATCGAATTTGGGTGAATTTTATATCATTGAAAGCTAATTGAATTTTTTATGCAATGGCAGGCTCTAAACTGAAAAATAATAAGTATTTCAAAAATTTTATATTTGAATACTCATGTATTGGGACTTAGATTATGCTAGGGAATTATAGGGTATTACAAAAACCATATCTGGGCTGAAGCTAATGGCAACTCAGGGGGTCTGGTCATTATGTTAAGGGAGGACTCCATCTCCATCACCTCTGTCTCCATATCCACCCAAGCTATTCATGCCAAAGTCAAGGTTGGTTCCCTCCCCCCCTCTTTTTGATTCCTTAGTATTATCTATGCTAGACTTGATTTTCAGTCTAGGTTAGATATTTGGGGATAAATCTCTTCCTTCTCTGATAACTACATCTCCCTTGAGGGTAAGATTTAGTTAGTAGGAGGTGACTTCAATGAAGTCTTTAGAGCCTCTGAGAAATTTGGTGGTTCTAGTATTAACCTGAATAGGTCTAGCCTTTTTATGAACTGTATAAACCATTGTAATCTCATTGATTTAGGCTTTAGGGGTAGCAAGTACACTTGGTCCATCATGAGGTATAGAAATAGACAGGGTCTGATTCTAGAAAGGCTAGATAGATTTCTAGCTAATGATTGTTGGATTCACTTATATCCAGAAGCCTTTGTCACTCACCTCCCTGGAACTCACTCTGACCATTCCCCTCTCCTCCTCAATTTAGGCTCCACTCATGTTAACCAGATCAAACCTTTCAGGTTGGAATCTAAGTGGCTTATCCACCAAGACTTCCTCAATCTAATGAAAGACTCATTTCTTGACTGTATCTGCATCATTACAGCCACCTCAGATTTTGAGAAAAAGGTCAGGGATTGGAATAGGCTTATCTTTCGGAATATATTCAACAAGAAAAAGCACATGCTTGCAAGGTTAGTTGGCATCCAAAAATCTCCAAATTACCCCACAAGCTCATTCCTCCATGGACTTGAGCTCACTCTGCTGGATGAATTCAATCACATCCTTAACTTGGAGACTGAATTCTGGAAAATCAAGTCCAGAATCTTTTGGATCCAGGAGGGAGACTCAAATACCAAATTCTTACATACCTTCACCCTCAATAGTAGGAGAAGGGATAGGATCAAATCCCTCATAGATGAGAGTGGTACATGGCACTATCACCATAAAGATATTGCCACTGCTGTCTCTAACTTCTATACCAACCTCTATACCTCTGACCAAACCTTAGGGTATCTCACTACCCAATCTGATACAAGTACGATTGTGATCATGAACATTTTTTTAGTATGTTAAAGGCAACCGAGAGAGTGCATAAGTCTAAGTGTTAAGGAGGCCCAAAGCCGCCCATATGGTGCACTCAATGGGCTCCTATTTTGAAGACTAGTCACTAAAGGGCCCTTTTGTTATTTGTCTATTATTGTAATGTAGTATAAATAGAACCTTGTAGGGTTTATTTACTTAGTTTTTATTGTTGTAAGTTCTTGAAACACTTTTTAAACATCAAATTCCTCTCTCTACTTGAGGCAACTGAAACTAGGATAAGAAACTAGTGTGGATTCACTAGTGATGGTATTTGCTTGGAAACATTGGTGCTTGAGTGGTGGACTCCTCTCTTGTGTCATTGTAAGAAATTGGTGTTAGTTTACATGTTTGTAGGGGTTTTAGAGTTTAATATACTCTCTAGCTCTTATCTTACATGTTCTCTCTATGTCAAGTTATTTATCCCTTTGTATCGTAAGTTCGTCTTTATTGTTGTTGTCGTTTGATGTCTTGTTCGTGTGGGCTATTTTTCTAAATTTGTGGACTGTTTGAGCCTTCTTAGATACCATTTGGTATCATTTGGTATCAGAGCAAGGCTGGTTGTTTTCCTAGACTACCAATCTTGGGCTTTCTTAGTCAAAAAAGTAAAAAAAAAAAAAAGTTATTTCTTATGTCCTTGGCCGAGAGTGCGTCTAGTTATTGTCTTGGCCGAAACTTGGGTACTATATATAGGATTACTTTGTGTGTTTTGAGTGTTCTTAGTGTTGGTTTCTTCTTCTTCTTCTTCCCTAACACTAATAGAGTCAAGATCCAAGTTGAACTCCTATTTGTGTTGTTGTTGTACGGATTCAAAGATTGGCCGAAGTATTGTTGGTGTTGGTTTGTGGATTCAAACTTTGGACATTTTTGGTGTGTTGTTGCTGTGGAATCCGAGATTTGGAGGTGTATTGTTGGCATTTTTTTTATGGATTTGAGTTTGAAGAGGGGTTGTTGTTGTTGGGAGGTACAATATGAACCTTGGTCTTCAAATCTCTATTGAAGGTTCTTGATGTTCTTGAACCATCTTCATGTCTTGTGGAAAGAAGAACTTTCAATAGTGGTGTTTGATCTTAAAGACTAGTGGACAGAAGTGAAGTCTCTTGTTTGTCTTGAAACAAGTCCCAAAGCTATACCAAAGAAGTAAGGGACAAAAGAGCTTTCAAAAAGGCTTGTTGCCAAAAGAGAGAAAGAACTCTTTCTAAGGTTGACAAAATAGGAAAGGGCCACCAACCCTTCAAAAGGTGTCTTGCCCAAAAGGTGAAAAACAAGTCAACCCTTTTGAATGTGACAAGAGGTTCCAAAAACTTGTTGTCTTCCCTCCAAAACTAATTTTTCTCTTCCACAAGTTGGACAAACACTAAAATTCTCAAAGTCCACAACCATTCCAAGGCTGCCATGTCACTATCCGTAACCAATCAAAGTCTTCCACATCACCCTTTGTATAACTAACATGTTTTTTTTGTTTTGTAGATAACTTATTGGCTATAATGGAAGTCATTTTGGCCCACCTTGCTGCTATTTCCTGAGATATGGCTAAGGCAAATGCGGGCCTTGAAAAAATTAGCTCGGATATGTCTACTATACTTGAGAGGTTGGATCGAGTAGAGAGTCAAAGAAAATCTCGTGTTTCTACTCCCGAAACCTTACCTCAAATGATCAATCCTCGAAGACCACTACCAAGTGACATAGACATAAGCCAAGCCACCAAATGCCCTCCAACCTGAGACCTAAATAGGTCACTTCCCCCTCAATTTGATTAAGTCCAACAAGAAGGACTTAGAAGCCAATTTCCTCCCATCCAAGCTCCACAACCAAATCTCCATATTACAAAAACAATCCTCTCAACCGAAACTCCACTTTCCCAAAACAGATATGTCCATATAGAAGAGTATGGTAGAAAGGAACATGAGGGACGTGGAGTCTACAATGATACTTATATGATGGAAGGGAATTTGAGGGGAATACGTAGGGAACCAAAAGGAACCCACCACCAAGAAAAAAGGTGGGATGTGTTTCGGATGAGATTAAAGACAAGGCTCAAGATGGAGAGGAAGCCGAGGTTCAAAATGAAGATGTTGGCCAAGACTTATGTTATTAAGATCTAGGATTACTCGCATGTTTTGTGGACTATTTTTTGCCATCTTCATGTTTTTGCAGACTGATTTGAGTGGTTTAATTGAAGTGCCCAATTGAACGAGGTGCAGTCGTGAATTTGTGGACAAATTTCTCTCAAGATGAAGAGGATGATACAAGTACGATCGTGATCATGAACATTTTTTGAGTATGTTAAAGGCAACCGAGAGAGTGCACAAGTCTAAGTGTGAAGGAGGCCCAAAGCTGCCCATATGGTGCACTTAATGGGTACCCATTTTGAAGACTAGTCACTAAAGGGCCCTTTTGTCATTTGTCTATTATTGTAATGTAGTATAAATAGAACCTTGTAGGATTTATTTACTTAATTGATTATTTTTGTAAGTTCTTGAAACACTTTTGAAACATCAAAGTCCTCTCTCTACTTGAGGCAACCGAAACTAGGACAAGAAACTAGTGTGGATTCACTAGTGATTGTATTTGCTTAGAAATATTGGTGCTTGAGTAGTGGACTCCTCTCTTGTGTCATTGTAAGAACTTGGTGTTAGTTTACATATTTGTAGGGGTTTTAGAGTTTAATATACTCTCTAATTCTTATCTTACATGTTCTCTCTATGTCAAGTTATTTATCCCTTTGTATCGTAAGTTCGTTTTTATTGTTGTTGCCGTTTGATGTCTTGTTCGTGTGGGCTGTTTTTCTGAATTTGTGGACTGTTTGAGCCTTCTTAGATACCGTTTGGTATCACAATCCAACCCCTCCACCATGAGATCCATCATCTCCCTCAATCATGATCTTCTTCAAACCATCTCTTCCCTTGATGAGGTCAAAAGAGTTGTTTTCTCCTTTAAGCCCAACAAAGCTCCAGGGCCTGATGGCATGCATCTTTTTATGTACCAAAAATTCTGGGACATTTTGAGTCCCTCCCTTGTTAAGTTCTGCCAAGAGACCTTCACTTCCTACTCTATGGACACCAGAGTAAACTACACCTATCTCTGTCTCATTTCCAAGTGTAGGAATGCCACCTCTCTCAAGAACTTTAGACCCATAGGCCTTTGCAACACTCAGTACAAAATCATCACTAAGATCATAACCACTAGGTTGAAACCTTTTATTGCTAACATTTTGGCCCCAGTCAAGCTAGATTCATGGCCAAAAGAAGAGCCTCTGATAATGCCATCATAGTTCAGTAATATGTTAGCCACTTCTCCAAAATGAAGGGTAAAAAGGCAAATATGCTCCTAAAAATTGACGTTGAGAAAGCTTTTGATAGACTTGAATGGTCTTTTATCAGACATGCCCTTTTTTTTTAACTTTCCCCAAAACCGCATAAAACTCATCCCGTCCTGCATCTCTACCTCCTCCATCTTTATCCTGCTCAATGGGTGAAAGACTACCCCCTTCAACCCCTCCAGGGGCATTAGGAAAGGGGATCCCATGTCACCTTATCTTTTCATCCTCTATATGGAACTTCTGTCCAGGAGGATTAACTATGAGGTTGACACTCTCCATTGGAATCTCATATACATCTCTAAGGAAGGACCTTCTATCTCCCACCTTTTCTTTGCTGATGACCTCACCCTGTTTGCAAAAGCTGACCCTAAAAATTGCCATACCATTAACAGAATCCTCCATAGTTTCAGTTCCCACCCTGGGCAAGGAATGAACTTTGCTAAATCCAAAGTTATGTTCTCTAAAAACTATGTGATAGAGGATCAGGAAAACCTCTCTCATCTGCTAAGTATTTATCCTTCTATCCACTTTGGTAAGTACTTGGGTTTCCCCATCTTCCATAAAAAGACTAAGAGGGGGGACTTTTAATTCATTATGGACAATCTGAATAGTAAGCTTTCTAGATGGAAAACCAAGTTCCTTAACATGGATGGCAGGGTAACTTTAGTCAAGTCCTCCTTAGCCAGTATCCCTAACTATATTATGCAATACATCTACCTTCCTAGCAGTCTGCATCAATTCATTGATAAGACCCAAAGAAATTTCATCTGGGGTACCACTGATGCCAAAAAAAAAAGATGCATCTCCTTAAATGGGACACCATCACTCTCCCTAAAAGAGATGGTGGGCTTGGCATGCAAATGGATGCCATCAAGAACAAAGCCATTCTATGTATCCTGGGTTGGAGAATGTACTCTAACCTCACCTCTACGTAGGCCAATACTCTTATTTCTAAATATGGGAAAGGAAGAAAGGGTAGCTTTAAGGGCTCTAGAACTTAGAACAACATCAACAACTTTTGGAACCTCTTTAAAGATGTATTATTTTGGGCCATCAAGGATGGATCCAAGGTAAAAGCTTGGGAAGATAGATGGATTCCTGGAATGCCTCCCCTTTCTTCTATTGTCCAGGGACCCACAACTAACTTTCCTAACTCTATCATGGTCAAGGATATCTGGAAGGAGGGAAGATGGGAGTTCACCCCCCCTACCCTTTAATATCCCTCCCAATATTATCTGCAATATCTAAAACACCTTCCTCCAGAGCACTCATCTCAGTCAGGACACTCCCCTTTGGAGACTTAGGGATGATGGTACCTTCTCATGCAAAAGTGTCTACCAGTTTATAAATAACTTGAGGAGGGATCCCCTGAGAACCCACCTCTCTTCTAGCTGGATATGGCATCTTAGAGTTCCTAATAAGGTCAAGACCTTTGTGTGGCTTATGCAATACAACAGCCTGCCTACTAGGGCCACCGTCTCTAAATGGGGCCTCAATATTACAACTCTTTTTCATAGTTGTCACCAGGCCCAAAAAGACTAGCATCACATCTTCTTTGGCTGTAACTCTGCCAATACCTTCTGGCAGCAGCTAATCCATAAATACAAGGGGAGTATCCAACTTCACCTTTCACATTTTGACACTAGCAATTGGTCCACCACTTGGAAAAGAGTGAACAAAGATCTTTTTGACAACAACACTCCTTGGGGCACCCTCCTTCCACTTTGTCTTTGGTACCTTTAGAAAACTAGGAATGCTAACAACTTCCAAAATGCTAGCTTACATCCCTACTTTAGCATACCTCATGCTGAAGCTGTGGAATACTATCACTTAGGATTTGTCAATGAGACCCCCCTCCCCCCCCCCAAGAATATGATCACCATCAAATGGTCCCCTCCCCCTCACTCACCTTCTTTAAATTAAATACTGATGGTTCTTGCCTAGGTAACCCAGGTAGGGGTGGGATGGGGGGGGCCATCAAGGACTGTAGAGGACATTAGGTTGTGGGGTTTAGCAAAAGCTTTACCCACGCCACTAATAACCTCATGGAACTCATGGCCTTGAAAGAGGGCCTCAAACTTGCCCTTGAGCAAAATTTAAAACCCTTAGAAATCTGCACTGATTTGCAGGAAGTTATTAACATGTTACAACATGGAAACTTACTTTATGATCTAGTTGTTCATGAATGCAAGTCCTTACTAAGGAGCTTGGGGAATCCTCCAGTTCACCACACTTACCGGGAGCAGAATAGGGTAGCGAATTTGTTGGCTAAGCAAGGCTCTGAGAAGGATGCTTTTGACAAATTACATGTTTTTGTAACTACACCTGTTAGTGTAGGAGTAGTTTTTTGGGAAGACTTTAACGTGAAATCTTTTTCTTGTAATGGAAACGATAATCCCAATTGCTATGTTTTTGCGCCTGATTAGGCCTTGCCATGTAAAACATTACCTTCTTTTACTTAATGCACTTCTATTTTACCAAAAAACTAAATAGTTTTGTTGTATTCACACTATTGTTACACAAAACATTTATAAGCCTCTTTTCAAAGGTAATTTTCGTCCGTTTTAATTATAAGGTTTAATTTGAAATTAAAGTTGAAAAGTCTTTTATTTTTGTGCATGTAGATTGATAAATTCATCGATATCTTTACGTACGGGCTATTAGGTGAGATCATAATTTGTTTGTATGCATGTTTAGTAGTAAAGATTGAATTCAACGACTTGAAGTGTGTTCATGAACTTTTTGGGGAGTACTATATCAAAGAGTAGAAGATGGCCTTTTAGGTAAGATGATTGTGTGTTGTATGCATTCTTGGTAGTAAAGATTGAATTAAACAATACTTAAAGTAGTATATTCATGAGCTTTTTCAGTATTATTATTTTAAGGAGTAAAAGAAGAGTTGCAATCTCCAACAAGATAACTCTAAAGGAAGGACTTTTAAGGAAGGACTTTTAAGGAAGGACAAAAAATGTGACAGTATTAGACAATAATTGTCCTGTATGCCATCTCAATAAGAATTTGCTAAACTACAAATGCAAAATGTTTTGGACCAAGGTACAGTTGCTATTATTACAACTACAGAACCACAAGTGACAACTTCAATTGAAATTCTGATTTTTGCCCTTCGATTTTCTATTGATCATGGATTAATAAGGACGCTGGGTATATTGTATATGGTACATAACTACAATTATGTACTTTGGAAAGAAGGCCTTACAAAAAATTTTAATCTATAAACTGCTTCTTACCAAGCCAAACTAATTCAAAATTTCAGACCAACTAATATCTACACTTTGGTAACTTCATGGATTGCACTTGCCAAGTAGTCCACATTGGTGCTTGTTACCCCTGCCATGCTGCCATATGACAAGAACTAGCCATGTCAATTGCAAAAGCATCAAAATAAGGAAATCAAGGAATCTTTCATCTTTCTGTTTTCTTTCTTTAATATTCCTTTTTGTATGTTTCTTGCGCAAAACAACTAAACCGAATGGAGCAAGTTTTATGTTAGAAGTAAAGACTACTACTCTATTGTACCCCTAACATGAAGTATTTTTAGATAAATGAACAACTTAAGACTTTGTTGGAGAACTTGTCACAACTATAACTGAGTTATCTCAGTCGTATTTCATTTGACCTACTATGTGTGATTATATGTCGAGGAGAAGGGTGAGCGAGGTGGAGGCATTGTTTTACTTCCCTTGTAGTTCTTAAATAGAGCAAATAGAGACATATACTTCCTCATTTTTTATTAATGTCGGAGGAGTACGAAGAGCTACATGCAAGGGAAAAATTACCCTCCATTTTTGCTTGCTGACCAAATGAGGGAGATACTCCCTTAAACTTCCTATCTTGCAACCATTTCTCCTTACCCTAACCAACAAATTCATAGATCTCCTGTTATTATTGATATCACCTTTATTATCAAAATGCCATCAGTGTCCATATAAAGGTATCGATCAGTACAGAAATTTAAGAAACCGAGTTACAAGTACCTGATGCGTCCATCGATGGTCATGTATATATGAAAATCCCTCTGCAATTGGTGAACCTCCTCAGGGGATAAACCAGAGAAGTAAAACATACCGACCTGAAGTTTTTACTATAAGCAGCAGCATTTAATATGCAACTGTGCAAAGACTTCAGAATTGTTACCTGCTTGGTTATGTGTTCCCAGCTTGCAGATGAGTTCAACTCTTCAAGAGTCCGACGTAGTGTAATTCTCATTCTGATTAAGCGATCCACCATGAACTTATGTAAAAGATATAATTAGTGCATGTATAAGGAAATGGCATGGCAAGAAGCTAGTACTCCCTCGATTTCAATTTGTTTGTCTGGTTTTGATTTGACATGGAGTTTAAGAAAATAAAGAACTTTTGAATCTTGTGGTATTAAACTAAAGATATGTAGAATTTCCTAAAATGTCTGTTATTCTTGTGGTTTAAAACCTGCCATGTGAAAAGTTGAAATTAAAGAGTTGGCAAAAAGAGAAAGAGGCATTCTTTTTAAAGAGACTAAAAAGGAAAGAGAAACAAATTGAAACGAAGGGAGTAATACATAATGGAACATAATTACCTTAACTTCCTCTTCCCAAAGTGCCTTTAAATCAGCATCATTCAAGATTATTGACACTAATAATGGGCCATGAACAGGAGAGCTACTGTACATTGCCCTGACAATTTGCTGCAACTGGCTCTTAATTGCAGTGGCTTGCTTTTCATCCCTGGAGACAATACTTGTATCCAAGAAAAAAGGGGAAGACTGGAAGTTTCAGCGCCGGAGTCTAATCAAGAAAACCATAAAAGCAACAGACTAAACTATCAACATAGAGAACCAAAGTTTTCATTATCCTTCTACCAAGCATGATAAGGGACCATTAGTCATAGTTTAAGGTATGCAAGAATCGCACAGGTTAAACGAAAAGGACTAGTTTCAGTTTACTAATTGAAAGCCTAGTAACTTCCACGCTTCTTTGTCGTTTTATGGACTACTAACCACTAAAGTAGACTCGGATTACTAAGAAAGGACAAGTTGAAGCTACTTCGTTTGATGGATCTATACCTTTCTTTTTCTGTTCGTTCAATGGATTGAGTAGTTAGCCTTAACTAACTGAAGTTTAGTATTATTTCAGCATTGTTCAAAATGAGGAGTTGCAGAACACTGTAACTAGAAGTTTGTCTACCTGACACAACCTACACGGTGTCCATACAATCCCATGCTTTTGGAGAAAGACTGGGCACAGCCCAACAGATGTCCATCTTCTAGAAATATGCGAATAGCAGTGGCGTCTCTCTCAAGGTCCCCGCTAGCAATTCCTTGATAAGCCATATCAAAAAAAGGAAAATGATTCTTGATCTGAAACCAGTTTTCACAAAGATAGTGCATAAGAAAGTTATCTGAAAGAGTTAATTGGAGAAGAAAAAGGATTAAGTAATATCACTAACCTTGAATATGTGCGAGATTTCTTTCCACTGCTCATAATTGGGGTCAACACCAGTGGGGTTATGAGCACAAGGATGCAGTAAGAAAAAGGAACGACCTGGTGCGTTCTGTGGTATTATCAAATGAACAGGGTCAGGAATAGTAGTCTAAAAATACTCCAACGGGAAATTTATTGAAGCAGAGTTTGCCTTCAGATATTGTAACCACATACAAAACTATCGCAAATTAATATCTTAATATCATATAGTGAATTATCATTGCATGGCTGCGAGGGGATTTTCTCTATTACATATTTCAGGTTGAGGATTAGAGTAGACGGTTAGTAGGCAGTCGAGCATTTTCTCTTTCCAGCAATAGAGCAGAGTTCTACTCTGGAACACCTATTTGTTCCCTTACCAGTAATATTATTATTATGCTGGCATTATCTTATTTTTTATTTTATTACTATTGTTGTTTCTTATACTTTGGTTATCTCTAATATATTTACTATCAGTACTTTTCTTTCTTCAATTTTTTCATCATAGCTTTTACGCTTGCATTTCTTTCAAACCATGTTTTGAAAAACGATTTTCTTGAGCTGAGGGTCTATTGGAAACAGTATCTCTACCCGACAAAGGTAGGGATAAGGTCTATGTACACCTCACCCTTCCAAGACCCCACTTGCGGGACTATACTAGGTATGTTGTTGTTCTACATATATGTTGGAGAATCATATGCATAATTACATCCCTGCATGATTCATCAGCAAATAGCTCAGTAACATAAGCCATCTTTTACAAAGGCTCACAATCTCATGTGTGCATGAAAAGGGGTGAAGAGTCGTGTAAGGATGTAAGACTTCGCAGTGAAGTTAAAACAAGAGTTCCAACAACAAAATTTGAGAACAATCCTCTCATCTTCCAGCATAAAAACAAACCTTGATATCATTCATGAGGGCTTGAAATTGCAACCCTTTTGAATTAGGATCATAATATCGATAGGTCCTTGTACAAACTTGAGAATCCCTCCAAATGTCATGGTGGCTTCAAAAGAGGACACATTTCACTCACAGTACAAATTAATAATGACATGGCATGAAATCGAACTATAAATGTGAAAACATTTACTTGGACCAAGTTGGCATTGGTAGAAACATTTGTGAGTCAGGATAGAAGCGCTTTTGGAATTCCGCAAACAGCCGGCATGCACCAGTCCCAGAAAGAGCTGGAACACCAGCAAACCTGCCTTCTCCAACAACATTTGAGTGATTTCCATAAGCCAATTTAACACAGTCCTGAACAAACTTCGATTTTGTTGTTGCTTTAGTTGATTCCCTGCCGATAGAAAAACAATGATCATGGTTACAATTAAATAGGATGAACCTAGAGAATATTCCTAACAGCGTGTTATGCAAATATATCGTGAATGAAGTTCAGAATTCAACCAAAAATCTTAAAGCAAGGAGTGAAGTAACTGAAGATCTTTACAAAACCATTCTGATGCTCTTATACATCCAATGCGACATTATGAGCCCACTTACAACGGCCATGAGAATTTGTCAATGCTAGATTGTAGTATTTAGCTTCAAGTAAAGTATTCAAGCACTGGTTTGAAGGTTCACTTTAAGTGAAACTCTGGTTTTCACTCATAAATCTTTAACTTCTTTTTCCAAATTAAATTCATGTTTTATTACAACGTCAACTTCCACAAACTATTTTCAACTTCAAATACTCTTTTTCTGTTATAACTCAATACTTCTTGCACGCAAATCTGATTTATCATAAGTGAACTTGAATGCTAAAGTTACGGGTGTGAAAACGGGCTCATTGAAAGTTGGCTTTGATACTATGGGACATCAATGCCAAAACTTTAAGGCAGTGGACAGAAATTCAAGATCTTAATAAAACAACCTTGGATGCCTTTATATACCCAAAGAGGAACATCCTATAACTATCCATGTCAAAACATATCATGTAAAAGACCCTTGTAGGACAATTCAGGGTATCAAGAAGAGAAATCAGCACCTGATACATTGTTGGTACACCAGTCATCCAATTTGATGAAGCTAATCCACAAACTTACGAGTAAAAGAAAATAGACGTACCTACTAGTGCAAGAACATTGTCCAACCTCTTCAATAACAACAACAAAGTGTCGATCAAAAACTAGTTGAGTTTGGCTACATGAGTACTCAATATTCGAGCCACTCAACTTAAATCATTATAGCCATATAATAACACTGATGTGGTAAATAGACAACGCTCGACTACCTACTAATCATCTACCTAATACTCGACCTCCATATCCTCCTATCTAGGGTCATGTCCTTGGTAAACTGCATGTGTGTCATGGTCTGTATAATCACCTAACCCAATAGCTGCAAATTTAAAATCCTTCCTAGACATTTTTATTTCACTGAACTCCTTCCCTTAATCAAAAGGCCCCCCTCGGTATTTAATGGCAGTACCTGATTCAACTAACCAAATGATCCCTACAATCAACTTAGTTTGTCACTTTAAAAAAAAAAAAAAAGATTGACAGTATATTTCTCAAAAAAAAAAAAATCTGTTTTAGAAAGTTGGTGTCTGGGGCTGTTTGTACGCGCACCTCAACTTAGAGTCACATTTGGCTTCCCGAAAGCTTTTCCTAGACTGTTTTTTAGTTAAAATACTTTCTATTCCAATGAAAAAGTCAACAAATTATTCATGTAATGTCCAAACGGACTTAAGAAAAGTAAGAAATGAGACAAACTTGAGTAATTTGATAAAGGGGATTTTGAAAAACATGATTGATTAAATCCAACTAATGAGCTTACAGCACACTCATTAAACCAAAAGACTTCTTCAATTATAGGCGGGAAAAGTAAGGAAACATCAGTCCTATAACACTAGTTTATGAAAACAATAGTGAAAAAGTAAAAGAGTTAATAGTAAAAAAAAAAAAAAAAAAAAACTAGTTAATCGTCAAAAACACACCTAAACTATCACTTTTTCATGAGCTCCATATCTCAATTATCCATTCTTATCTTTACTTACCTAAACTATCATTTCATTTGCGTTAAAACACACCTCCGTAATGAGTTAGCCTAATATTTGTTCTCAATCGACAACAAACACGTGTAGTTGAACTCAACATTGAGGTGTATTTTGATACAAAGGGAGAAGTGACAGTTGAGGTATGAAACTCGCGAAAAGTAAAATGGTTTATGTAACTAAATAGAACATTGGATAGTTGAGCTATGAAATTTGGAAAATGAGATAATTTGCGTGTGTGCTTTTTTATCATTAACTCAAATTGAAAAGAAAAATCATAGATTGCACTTACAAGATTTCGCAGCCAGAAATCTTTTCAGCAGCTCTTCGAACACACTCAAGAATAACTGGTTTCCCTTTATCATCTCTATAAGCTCCCTATGAAAAAGTTTTAGAAAATAATAAAATGATCATCAATCAAGAAGGGGGAAAATGCTGATGAAAAACTTCAATCAACAAAACCAAGCCCTCTATTTCAACTTGTTTCTATTACTCTTTTTGTTTGTTTTTTTGAAAAAAAAACCCTTTTCAAAAAAGAATGTGACAACTCTTTAATTCAAAGTTTCCTATCACATGTTAAAACCCATAAGAATAAACAATGTTTTGGCACATTCTAGTAACATTTAATAACATGAGATTCAGAAATATCTTTATTGTCATAAATTTCGTGCAAATCAAAATCAGATAAATAAATTAAAATGCAAAAATTTAAACAGAAGAGGAGAAAGTAATAACATAAAAAGAACAGTACCACACCAAGATTGAGCTTAAAAGGACTTTGGTCAGAGAGGAAAGCCTCAGTGACACTAGTGATAGGGTCCTTAGGAGCTGGTAGTACATGGTCCCACCATCCCATATTGTTTTTCACATTTGTTGCTACTGAAGTAGACAGCCATTTCAATCTATTAAGACGTCTACTCCACATGTTCATCTCCTTTTCTTTCTTGTATTGTTACAATAGACAGTGTAGTGTGTAGTAGGATTTAGGAAAGCCTCTTGCTGAGCTGGGATTGTGAAACTGGGGATTGGGGAAAGGGTAAGGGGAATTTCAGGTTGGCAGTATTTTAAGAATAGTTTTTTAGTATTTTAATGGGGATATTAGGGAATGAAGACTAAAAAAAAAAAAAAAAAAACACTGCTTTGTTATGGCAGTTCCAAATTCCTATGGGCTCCCACTTTCTGACTTTTGTCAAAAAGGCGACATGAAGTCTTCAACTCTCAAATACTACTACAATTTATTTTCTAGAAAATGTCATCTTTTCCTCAAATTTCTTTCGTGAAAAAATTTCTAAACTCAACAATTTCAAAAAAAAAAAAATTCTCATGGAAGAAGACACAAATTCTAATAAAAGAAAGTATATTGTTATTGTCAATGACTTGAATATACTATATTTCGGATAATATGACAATTACGACAAAGTTCGATGCAAGAACAAACTTTTATTATCATTGAAGAGAATTTGAACAAAACAAACTTATATATATAAACTTTTTAATCTATAATCTATAATCTATAATCTATCTATAATCTATATCTATAATATATTAAAAATTCGAAGATCCTTATAAAAGTGATTCGAACTTTTTGCCCTTCATTAAAAGTTTCTTCTTTAGACAAAATCATCTTTTCACTATTTTCTTAAATTATTATTTAATTATATTTATAATATTGTCTCCTAAAATATATGGGATCAAGAGTTTAAAATAAATGGTAAGATTTTTTCTTAAATTAAAAATCCTAAAATTTATGGTAAGACATAATTTTAATCAATCATAATTTTACCTTATATAAAAATTATATCTTATTAGAACTATACTCACTATAAAGATTAGCACTAATTTCAGAAGTAGAAATCTACTTTTTTTTTCTTCACACGAGTAATAACTTTGGAGTAGTATCTTTACTATTATTATTATACTAGATAGTGATGCACGAGCCCAACACTCCATGCTCTGTATAAAAATAAAAATAATAATATTCAGATTATTTTTCCGTACAAATCACAAGATGACATAATGTTGTTATTCTCTTCACAAATATGTGTAAAAAATTACACAAGGATGATACCACTCCAACGATCAATCCAGACCCTCTCTTAGTTCGTCTCCTCACCATTCTTTTAATTGTTGAAGCATGTACAATTATTCGTATTGCGTCATATTAAGTAGCCTTGTCTTGCAAGTTCGTGTTGCATAACTTCATAAAGGATCAATACTGAAGTTTAGACTTAGAGGCTCTAACTTGATTAGACATCCTGATATTGATTAATGAATATTGTTCTTGTCAAACAAAAATGTCCAAAAATTCACCCTTTTCGAAAAATACAACAAAGTAGAATTGTAGCAGAAGAAAGAAAATACAAATTAAACATCATATATATTCTGATGTTAAAACAGAAAAAGATTGAGGACCTAAAATACTCTTCATCCTCAGATCATTACTTAAATTCCCACATTACAAAATACACTCTTAAACCTCTTACATAATGGAACAACTGTTAGGATTCTCATCACTGAACATATGAGTATTAGTAGAAGATTGATCAGCAGCGGCCGGAGAAGTGTAGTAATAAGGAAGGAAAAAAATATAGGCACATGATCTCTAACGCCTGACGATAATCCATCTACAGATATTTCCATCTCTCTTAAAGCAGTTTTCAAGTTTCTAGTAACTTCTTATGATAGTACGTCTTGCATGAATACTCAAAAAGTTATGTTGGTGTTATGATTTCATCCCATATTGTTTCTACCGGTGCCTAAACTGATGATTTCTGATAGCATAGCCAGGTTCACTACCAACATCAACAAGCAAGCCTCATTTTTTCGACCTCTTCTATTACGTAGGAGAATAGTTACTACCAGAGGCACAAGAACACCAGTAACATAAGGCACAATCAAATTTACCTGACAAAAGAAAAAAATATACCGTCTCAGACTGATTGTGGATATTGGTAAATATTTTCGAGAGTAATAAAATCAAGAACATCAAAAATTAGATTAAAAAAAATTAAAAAAATGTGCAACATAACTTCAAAATAATTAGCTCCTAAAAGTAAAAGTTAACTATATGTATCAGCTAAATAGATGGGGAGGCAACAAACAGGTTCTTAACAGTAAATATATTGCATACATGAATTCGGTCAAAAGATATGCATTTGGCTGCAAGAAAAATACAAAGGAAATCAATTTAGACTATTTAATATTTATCAACAGGTCTGTACAAAATGAGACAAAAAATACCTTATGATTGAGATGTGGTAATTTTCTAAGCTTAGTTTCTTCCACCTCTCTTTATTACTTAAATTTGGCAAAAGACAATATAGAAAAAGTTAAGCTGCAGTTCCTAAAGGATATCAAGTTCCAAACAATCCAATTTTACAAAGAAATAAAAAGATTCATGACGCACCCTAGGTTGTAGCCTAATGTTTCGATGAAGTTGGGTTGAGCACCATGAGGTCTCACGTTCAATTTTCAACGTAAGAGCAACAATTCATCAAATCTAAGCACGACACTTGTATAATGACTTTCTAATCCAAATGGTAAAAAATGAATAATAGTTTTTTTCAACAACACCCAAAGTTCTTTTGAAAACAGCCTCACTACCTCCTCGAGGTAGGTGTAAGGTCTGCGTAAACGCTACTCAAGTTTTTTTTTGTAGTGGTGGTAATTGTTTCAACAACACAATCATAGCACAATCATAGTTGTATAAAACGTATGCATGACAAACATTGTCTAGAGGAATTGGACCAGATAAAAAATCTAGATACATGAAGATCATTTTTTCTCATAATGTCTCTTCACTTTTGAATATTTTACTCGATCAGTGCAAGACTTGTTAATAAATTCTCACCAATTTGATATGTATGAGACATGTTATCAACTTTAACAATTATTGAGCTTCTTCCTCTGTTATTTTTTCTTTCAAAACTCATCTTCCAAATAGTACCTCAGTTTATGTACTTTGGGATATCAGTTTCTATTTCTATGTCTTCACTCTATGTACTTTGGGATATCAGTTTCTATTTCTATGTTTTCTTTCCTATTCTCTCCCTTTCTCCCCCTTTTCAAAGTTTTTATATCTTTCATTTCTAAATATATAGCCAATTTGTCAATTGGTAACAGATAAGTTGTAATACCCCGGGAAATTTTTCTTTGAAATTTTATGCGTAAACGTGTTGGGTTCTATCTTCTAGAATGAACTATAAATTTTTCGTACAGAATGTCTTAGATTATAACCCACCATTGCGTAGATTATCAAATAATCTTTCCAACGATATGTGGATCATCCAAAACGAACACCCGAACGACGAGTTATGAACATTCAGATCGAACCGTAAATAGTAGTAAATAGTAAAACGTGCAGGAAAAAAAGTACTGAGGCCTAGCGTATTTTTGCTCCAATTTTAAACGATCATAACTCCTTGTACATAATGATATGGGTGATCTACTATATATCAACGGAAATCTCTTTGAGTCCTCTTTCCAATGAAATTAGTTTCATCCAATTTGTCTATTAGAGCAAAAAGTTATGGTCGATCTACTTCAGCCTGTCAAAAGTGAATTTTTGGGTCAATTTCAAACGATCATAACTCCTCGTACACAATGATCTGGGTGAGATACTATATATCAACGAAAATATATGAGAGTCCTATTTCTAATGAAATTGGTCCCATCCAATTTGGATATCGGAGTAAAACGTTATGGTTGATCTACTTCAGACTATCAAAACAGTCCACCAAAGGACAGATTCGAGAATTATTTGATTTTTAGGGGCGTTTTGGTCATTACCCCTCACCCAAAATCCGTCCAAACCCTATATTAAAACCTATTAGAAGCATTATATGTTATATTTCATCAAATTTCCTCAAAAAGAAAACCCTAAGCTCCTACATCCAACTTCAAGAACCTCCAAAGTTCACCATTAATTCTGCAAATTTATTCAAGATTCCAAGTTTCTAGTTCAAGAACTCCAAGAACCATCATTCAAAGGCACGATTAATATCTCAAATATGAGTATCGATCTAAAGTTCATCATTCAAGGTATGTGGGGTTTTTCAACAAGAACTCTCTTTCGTTCAAAAAGAAAACCCTAAGCTCTTACATCCAACTTCAAGAACCTCCAAAGTTCACCATTAATTCTGTAAATTTATTCAAGATTCCAAGTTCCTAGTTCAAGAACTCCAAGAACCATCATTCAAAGGCACGATTAACATCTCAAAAATGAGTATCGATCTAAAGTTCATCATTCAAGGTATGTGGGGTTTTTCAACAAGAATTCTCTTTCGTTCTTGTGCCCAAAAGTAATTTTCTTTACAAAGGCATGATTTTTATTTGATTTTTATGAATTTGAAGCATGAACCCATATCTTATGATGATTATTATGAAATCTTGATGTTTATGATTTTGAAAGATGAATTTATATGTGTGGTGATATAAAGCATGAATCTTGAACGATATTTATCATGATTTTGATATTTGGGTCGTGAATCCCTATTGAAAATTGTGTTTTTGTGAGAAAGTGTGTGTTATAAGAACGTTGATGTTGAATATTTGAGATATTTTGAATGATTTGACCTTTTGGTCTTAATGGAGTTGTTTTGAACTCGAGTGTGAAAGAAATCCACAACGTGGTTGATTTTGTTAGATGGGAAGCATGATGGCTCCCGATGTATATTTATATATTACTGAAATTGTTTTATTGTGGATTGTCTTTGAAATGATCTGAGATAAGTCCGGGAGAAATCTTTAGCACCGAGTGGGAGGTATAAAGCGACCTTACTTCCCTAGAACTATGTGCCCCCGTAGGAGTGAGCCTGAGGCTGATTTATATAGTGATCACTAGTTTGTGTGGATTTGATATCGATAGTCCTACTCCGATGGCAAGGATAGGACGGATATCCCCAACATGGGTTGTAAGTTGGACTCCATATAGCTCACATGGTTTATGTCGGTTATAGGATCTCCCAGTGTGTGTGTGTTTCCTTGTGTCTATGGTGAACGGTGAAGTGATTTTGAAAGTGGAATTGTGAAAGTTATTCTTTTGAAAGATTTAAATGATATTTACATTATGAGAATTGATATTCTTGATGAACTGAAAGTGATTGACAAATTATATGATGACTCACATGTGTTATTATACGTATTTCATCCTCTCATGATTATGATGATTTTCTTCGGGCTATGTGAGTCTTTCATACATCCTGCATATTTCTTATAAATATTTATGATGTTGATGTTTATACAACTGCATACACCCCCATATACTTTGTTCCTTTCCATGGTACTGACCCACATCTTCGGATGTGGGCTGCATTTTCTCGGAATGTAGGTTCAAGTGCTCAGTTCCAGGTTCGACAGTGATTATTCGGGCATGTTGTTCTACATCCTCTGTTGTGGTGAGTCCTCATGTTCCGAGGACGTGATGTCTGATGTTGGTTTCACGGAATTGTTTACATTTGATAACTGAGTATGAGTCAGTTGGGGCATGTCTCAATGGCTCACTGGTTTTATTGATTTTCTTAGAGGCTTGTCAGACTAGTATAGATGTTGGGAGTTGACTAATAAGTCGGATTTTGTTATCTTTCTGAAATTCTTTTATTCTTGGATGATGATTACTCTGTTGATATTTGAGGGTTATTTATGAAAACCCCGTTGATTTGTGTTGAACTGAATGAAAATGGCTCAAAGGGTTAGCTTGGGGCTACTTATAGCCTCAAGCACCGTGTGACGCTCCGAGACCCGTTTTCGGGGCGTTACATAAGTTATGAAATAATTGGAGAAGCGAAAGCAGTTTCTGGCATGCATCAAAGAAAGGCAAAAATATCCAGGCAACACTTGATTAAGACCGACTTTTATACGAATGCCAAGTCTAAGCATGCTAAAAAATCTGGTTCTTTATACCTAATTTATACTTTTCTAAATTAATAAGCATTAACTCAAGTATTTTTTGGTTCAACTCATTCATTTAAGTTTACTTCGTTGAAGCATTCTCAGAAAGATATCAGTACATCTCGACATTAGCTTGAAAGCTTACCTCTCAGGTCTTAAAATTTTGTACTTCCCCACTTAGTAAGATCCACCACTGTCGATCCAGCTCGCCTAGCATGGAGAATTCCACCATCATAGACAGATGCACAGTACTCCCAAAGGTTCTCAAAATCTTTGATGTCTATGCTACTGGGTTGTCAGCTGAGGTTTGCACTAGTAAGTGCAAGGGCACTCCTAGAACCATGGGCAATTACCCTGATGAAGTTACAGTCTGGCACTCGAACCCCTATGCTCTCTAATCCTGGGTTTAATGACTTTTCAAGGATACTTGACTCACCTACAGAATATCTGAATTCAGCATCCATTACAGAAGATTCATAAGAGAAAGATAAAAGTTTCTGAAACATCTATATACAGGACAGTGACTCTTCTTGCTCCTTATTCAAGTGTGTTATAAAGTTACTTAAAGTTGAACATTTTCTATAAGAAAACAAAAATCCAATTTTATCACCATTACATGAGGTAGGGATAAGGGCTCTGTACATTCTACCCACACCAACCCTACTGGAATTACACTGGGTATGATGTTGATGTTGTTGTACAAACAAGTGTCAGTCTGAACCAATTGATTAAGAAATACTCCGAGTAACTATCCACAGTTGTATTTGGGCATAATTATCCTTTTATTTTATAATGCATCAAATAAACAAGGGCATTAATTCGTATCTAAATCCAACCAGATACCATATCTAATACAACTAAGTCAGATATCTTGAAGATGTATGCAACCGTGTTATCAAAAGTGCGCTAAGACTTGAAGTGGGGCTTTAAACGTGTTGGGTGCTTTGCCTCACTTAATGTGTGCTTCAGTATATTCATCAAGGTTCAGCGACATACTTTTCATTTCAAATGAGCCACTTATGAAAAGGCAACACTAAACAATTGACATTTCACTTTATCATAATATTTTTTCAATTTATTTGACATTCATGCTTATAATTATTAGTTTTGGACATGCCAAGAATGTTAAAGGAGAATGCCACCATTCATACAGATACCAAGCATTCTCAAATCACACATTCTGAGAAACCTTCAGTGTGCACAACACACTATCAGGATCATTTATCATGTTACTCACATAACATCGAACTATGTTCTTGGTGAGGTGCGTACAAGCTTACCCGAATCTCATGCTTATAAAATAGCAGTGAATAAACTAAAATAAAGTTGGTATTACCCCATCTCAATAATAGGCTCTGGAAAATGCCAATGCTATTTCTTAATTTTCAAAATAATTACGAAACTTGTCACTACAGAATGAAAGCTTCATTTACCATAACTATCAAATCCAGTAGCTGTGACAGAGAAAAAATAGACTAACCACGGCAGATTGTCACCTTTTTCCCTACTTATGCATCGTTGAACATATCTTTCTGAGGTGACAATAAGTCGAGAAGAAAAAAATTTACCTTTTTCTATGACCACACCCTTGCGGGCAAAGTATTGCCATGCACTTATGGGATATCCACCATTACAGCCTTTCCCACATAAAAAGCCACAACATTTTAATACATCATTTATAAATAGAGATATATTCTACATCACACATTAAAAGCAATCGTGAATGATCATTGTTGAAATGAAACCTTGCAAGTGTTTCTTTGATTAACATGAATTTACCAAACCATGGTGAATACAGAAACGATCAGAAAGTGATTCAACAGCACCAAAAGCCCAACAAGAATCGCAATGTCCCTGAAATACATAGAATAAAACCACTTAAAAAACTAGAAGTGGCATTTAGCATTACTTTTAAGAGGAAGAAGGAAAATAGCGATATTAGTTAGCAAGCAAGAGCAGCCACCTGATCTGCAATGTAAAATATGGAAAACATCAACATTCTTCTAATAATCAGAATACATTATAGAAGGACAAAATGATAAGATGCAGAAACTGACCAAGAATTCTTCCAATTGTGCTGCATTGAGGCCAAGCCTTTCGCGCATCAAACTCTTTTGGCAACTCCTTAAACTTTGGATGAGTTAGAATAGGAATTCCCTCCAAATCACCTTCTCTTGGGGGGCTTAACTCCTAGTAGGCGCTTAAATTGGGAAACCTGTGAAAACAAAAGTCTGGAATGATGAAATATCCCTTTAAAACATCTGCTATTGTTTAGAAATAAATAAGATCTTACTGTGAAATTTGAGAACCAAGGAGTGAATGCAACTTTCCATCCAACTTTGGGATTTTCATTAACCTCTTTGATGATTGATTCCTATATAATCATGCAAAAGTCTTTCTTAGTTTTAAAATTCAAGGAACAAGGGCTATAAATTATAACAAGTAACATCTTCTTGAATCATGAACAGAAGAATATACTTGAAGGATCGCAGATTCACCTTTAGCATCAGATATTAGCTTCTCTGCAACAACCTGCACTTTTTAATTTCCATAAGAACAGATGATCGATAATAGCAGTTGTATTCATAAATGCACAACATAAAAAGAGAGACCTTTTGAGAATAGGCTTGCAACTCTAGGTTCATTTTTTTAATCAGTATGGAGAACTTTTATAATTTTTAGTACCAAACTTAAAAGTATTTCTAATCTGGAAGGTTAATAAGAATATGTTACAAAAGTATCATAGATCTTTAAATAGATTTACATATACAGACTATCTTTTTAATTGAGCAAGAAAAACTTATACATAGTCCTCTTATCTCTTCTCTTTTTCCCCTATTCGTTATTTCTCCTACTTGCCAATTTCAAGAAAATATCACATCAGAAAATTTCTCTCACTTCTAAGGTTATTTCAAACAAACTTAGAAGTTATCTTCATGTGACCTATAGATTACACGTTAGACCCATGTACAATCAGTTCTCACTGAGCCTGTATGAACACGGGATGCTTTGTGCACTTTACCCACAATAATTATTCCTTGAAAATTAACAAATATGTGGCAATCAAGAAAAAGCGTACAAAGAAGAGAACAGAGTAAATGAATAAAATAAGAAAGAAATTTGTACTCAAAACAAAGAATGGAGGTAAAACTGAAGTAGAATAGTAAAGATACCTGAAGATGAATTTCTTTGGAGGAAGAAGCGCAACTGAATCTGCTGAAGAATGTCGTTTGTGTCTATTCCCGTTACTGTTACCGTTAAGAAACTAAAAATGCTATGCCACTTGCCAAAGTTTTCATCGGAGGAGGACGCCGGCGGTAGTTGCAGCAGAGGAGGACGGTGATGGTAGTGGTGGGGTAGGGGGTAGAGGGAAGTATTAGGATCAATTTGTGTGCACACACACTAAATCTATGAAGAGGATAAAGAAAACTAGAGACAGAGTTCTTGAGGAAAGAGGGAGAGAGAATTAATTTTGTGCTAACACCCGTGAGTAAACTCCACGGTGGACGAACTATTTATATTAATGACTCAGAGTATGTATAGTTACACAGTGAAATGAGAATAAAAGGTACAACCTAATATATAACAGTACGTCATATATTAATCAGGCTCCAAAACCTAACAATTCTCCCACTTAGAGACTGATTCTGTCATCTAAGAATCATATTCTCAAAAGAAATAAAAAATATTCCTCCATCATCAATATGTTCGCCACACCGCAACATCTGTAGACACAATTACAGAAGACCAACTAAGGTTTTGCACAACCTTAGTTTACCAACATCAATACATTTTGTCAACATGTCTGCTGGATTCTTTGCACCCTCTATCTTTTCCAAACACATATCACCTTCTTCCACTGCTTTGTGAGTGAAATAGTATCATCTTCTAATGTGCTTCATCTTCGAATAATAGACCAGGTTCTTTACCAATTATATTGCACTCTGGATATCTGTGTAAAAAATCTTCTCACGCTGCTTCTTACCCAGTTCTTCCAGATAATCTACTAGCCATATCATCTCCTTTCCAGCTTCAGTTATTGCCATATACTCAGCCTTAGTAGATGAAAGAGCAATGCACTTCTGAAGCCTGGACATCCAACTCACTGTTGTACCACTTATGGTGTAAATATATCTGGAAGTTCTCTTGCTCGATTCCACATCCCCACCAAGATCAGCATTAAAAAAACCTTGTAGAATCACCTTGCCATTACCAAAACAAAGTGAAGTACTGGATGTACCTCTCAGATATCTTAGAAGCCACTTCACAGCTTCCCAATTCTCTTTCTCGGGGTTTGCCATGTACCTGCTAATAACTCCCATTGCATGTGCTATGTAAGGTCTAGTGCATACCATAGCATACACCAGACTCCCAACTGTAGAAGCATATAGAACAAGTGTCATGCGCTCCCGCTCCTGAGCTATCTTCGGTGACTGCTCCTTTGATAATTTTATGTGATTTGCCAATGGAGTAGTCTTGGGTTTAGCATCATTAACTCTAAATCTGGACAGTACCTTCTCAACGTACTGCTCTTGGAATAGATTCAAAGTTCCAGCAAATCTATCTGGAGAAATCCTCATGCCAAGAATCTGCTTCACTGCACCTAAATCTTTCATCTCAAACTCAGAAGACAACCTTGCCTTCAGAGAGTTTATCTCCTTCATACTGGATCCTTCCATCAACATATCATCCACATACAAGAGTAAAAATAAATAAGAATCAGTGTATTTCTTGAAGTAGCAACACTGATCCTTTTCACTCCTGTGGAAGCCACTCTTGCTCATAAAGGAGTCAAACTTCTTGTACCACTGTCTAGGTGTTTGCTTCAGCCCATACAAGCTCCTCTTGAGCTTCCACACCATATGTTCCTTGCCTGGAACTACAAACCCCTCTGATTGCTGCATATAGATTTCTTATCCAAATCTCCATGTAAAAATGCAGTCTTTACATCCATTTGCTCAAGATGTAAATTCACCGATGCAACAATACTCAATAAAATTCAGATAGTAGTTAATTTCACAAGAGGATAAAATATATTAGCATAGTCAATAGCTTTTCTTTGTGAGTATACTTTAACTACTAACCGAGCCTTAAATTTTTTTTTGCCATCTGGTTCTGCCTTGATTCTGAACACCCACTTGTTTAATAAGTCTCTCTTCTCTACAGGTAGATCAGTAAACATCCACGTGTTATTCTTCTCAAGTGATCCTATCTCATCATCCACGGCTTGATCCTACTTGATTGAATCCTCCACCTGTAGGGCCTCAGCAACAGACTCTGGTTCCTCTTCATCAGTCAGCAACAGATAATGTAATGATGGTGAATACCTATCTGGTGCTCTAATGGTCCTGGATGATCTCCTCTCATCCTATTCAGGTGTCACTTGTTCCACCTTTGGTTCCTCAACGACAGTCTCTGGAATTTGTTGAGTATCTGCTGTAACATCTTTGGGTGTACTCTTTGGCAACTCAAGCTCAACTCCCACTTGATTTATAGTTTCTTGAATCTTTTGCTCTCTGTCTGTGTACAAGAAATTTTCATCAAATGTCATATCACAATGTCTTAGGATCTTCTTATTCCTGTCATCCCAAAACCCGTACCCAAACATGTCAGATCCATAAGCTATAAAGTAGCACTTTATAGCTTTAGCATCAAGCTTATCTCTCTTCTCTAGATCAACATAAACATAAGCAGTGCAACCAAAAGTTCTTAATTGAGAATACTTGAGCTCTTTTCCTGTCCATACTTCTTTCAAAATCTTGAACCCCAGAGGAACTGATGGTCCCCTGTTGATCAAGTATACGGATGTGCTCACAGCATCTGTCCAAAATATCTTAGGCAGCCCACAGTGTATCCTCATTCTCCTTGCCCGCTCATTTAATGTTTTGTTCATCCTTTCAGCAACTCCATTCTGCCTTGCCTTCCCGGGAACTGTCCTAATCAATCTGATTCCCTCAGATGCACAGAATTGTTTGAATTCTGACTTTCCATATTCTCCTTCATTATCAGACCTCAGGCATTTAATTTTCAAGACAGTCTAATTTTCAACTTCAGTTTTACACCTCTTGAAAGTAGCAAACATATCTAACTTATGTTTCAAGAAGTAAACCCATACCTTCCTGCTGAAATAATCAATGAAGGTGACATAAAATCTGGATCCACCAAGTGATGAAATAGAAGATGGTCCCCAAACATCTGTATGGACCATTTCCAGTTGTACTTTCTTTGTCTCTCTCGCAGTCTTCGTGAAGCTTACTAGTTTCTGTCTACCCATAACACAACTCTCACAAAGACCCATATCAACAGATTTCAGCCCCTCTAAAACTCCTTTTGTAGCCAGCATCTACATTTCTTTGGCACTCATGTGTCCAAGTTTGTTGTGCTACAAACATGAACCGGAAACACCCTCAGCAACAACAGCCATATTTATACACCCTACAGTGGTGTACAAAGTTCCAAATTTTATGCTTCGTGCTACAACCATAGCACCCTTCACAATCATCCACGAACCTTTCCCAAAATCTGTTGTGTAGCCTGTGCTATCCAACTGACCAACAAATATCAGATTCTTCTTGAGACCAGGAATATATCTGACATTTTCCAATGTCCACTAATTTTCTGGTGGATTTTTTATGCAGCCATCCCCCTTTCCTTAAATCGCCAATGGCTTGTTAATTTCTAGACTTGAAATTTTAGAACAATTTCTTGCTTGGAGATGAATGAAAAGATACTCCGGAATCCAATATCTAGGATTCAACCGGGCTGTTCACACTAAGGATTAGAGCATCCCCAATGTCTTCTGCTGAATTTACAGAATCATTATCATCTCTAGATTTCTGATTCTTCTTCTTCTTGGGTTTCTTGCACTCTGTCCGAAAGTGTCCTTTCTTTCCATGTGTGTTGTAACCCTTCGATTGGTCTCTCCCCCTTCGGTCAACACTGAGAGAACTACCAAATGACTCCTCAATTTCTCATTTGTGAATGCTTCGCTAAGAACAACATCTCGAATTTAATCAAACTTTAGTTTCTCATATCCATGGGAACTGGTAATCGCAGTAACAACAGTAACCCAAGACTCGAGCAGAGATGACATCAAAATCAATGCTTTAATTTTATCTTTGAAATTAATATCCACAGAACATAGTTGACTAACAATCATATTGAACTCGTTTATATGATCAGCAACAGATCCATTCTCAGACAGCTGTAAATTGAACAATCTACGCATCAAATATACCTTGTTCATCGCAGATGGTTTTTCATACATATTTGATAGTGCATTTAATAGATCGGACATGGTTTTCTCCTTGACGATGTTGAACGCCACATTTCTCGATAAAGTCAACCGGATCAGCCCTAGATCTTGTCGATCCTTGAGATTTTAATTCTCCTCCGTCATGGACTCTGGCTTTACCCCAGTCAAGGGTTCATGAAGATCTTTCTGGTACAGATAGTCTTCGATTTGCATCTTCCAGAAACCAATATCAGATCCATCAAACTTCTCGATTCCAAACTTCGATCCTTCCATCTTCAGTGATCGTGATGAATCTCCCAGCTTTAATAACAGTTGTTAGGATCGATTTGCGTGCACACATACTAAATATATGAAGAGGATGAATAAAACTAGAGAGAGTTCTTGAGGGAAGAGAGAGAATTAATTTCGTGGTAACACCCGTGAGTAAAATTCATGGCGGACGGGCTATTTATATTAATGACTCAAAGTATGTACAGTTACACAGAGAAATGAGAATAAAAGGTACAACCTTAAATATAACAGTACGTCACATATTAATCAGGCTCTACAACCTAACAGGAAGCAACAGGAGAAACAGAGAGAGTTTTTGAGTTTGTGTTTAGGAGAAGTAGTGTTGGGTATGTTGAATTGGTGGTCATCTATGGAATGGCTAAAGAAAGCACCGGATGTTTCTAGAGCATAAGAAGGTTTTTTTTTTATTAGTGTGAAATTCCTATTTTGTCCTTGGTCGCCCTTGCTTCACCTTTCTATATAGTAGAAAATTTATATTAAAGAAAAGACCTAATTAACTTAGATTTAAAAGGAAAAAGTCTTTCTATATAGTAGAAAATTCATATTAAAGAAGAGACCTAATTAACTTGGATTTAAAAGGAAAAAGTAATAACAGAATAAGTAGAAAACTTACTATAATACCACTAAAGAATGTGGTGCAGTGGATGGGGTTGCTCCTTCCTTAACCAGAGGTCTCGGGTTTGAGCCCTGTGTATGAATAAATCCTTGGTAGGAAGCGCTACCCCCCGAATGGGACCCTATCCAGCGCGAATCCGGATTAGTCGGGCTCCAATGCGGGTATCAAACATCGGATGAGAAATAAATAAAAAACTTACTATAATAGTATTTATATTAGAAAAAGGTTTAAACTTTATTAATATCTTATTTTTTGTTCTCCATATAATTGATTGTTCCTCATCAAGTGAGTTCTTTAAGCTATATTCATATTGTTTTATAGCATGTGATAATTTTTTTTTTGTTTTGTTTATTGTTTCTTTTGTTTGATTGAAGAGATAATTTTTCTTGTGATTTGAGGTAAATTTTCTAAAATTTTATTATAATCTTGAAATTTACAACAAATAAATTATCATGTAATTTTATAGATATATAATTGTTAATTGAGAAGTGTTTTAGTAAAATCTTGATATATCTTATGATTGAAGAGATAAATTTACTTGTGATTTGATGTAAGTTTTTTAATTTTTTAATATATTCTTGATGATCAAAATCTTATAGTATTTATGATTAAATAAATAAATTTGTTTGTGATTTGAGGTAAGTTTTCTAAAATTTTAGTATATTCTTGAAGTTTACAATAATAATCTATCATGTATTCTTGATCGACAATTGCTTTCTTAGATTTTTTTTTTTGAAATATTAATGGTATCTATGATTGAAGAGATAAATTTATTTGTGATTTGAGGTAAGCTCTGAAAAAATTTTGTATATTTTTTTATGTTTACAAAATATCATTTATATTTTATAGACAATTGTTAATTGAGAAGTTTTTTTTTTATTGTAATTGTAGTATGTTCTTGAAGTTTAAAATAATAAATTATCATGTATTCTAAATAGATAATTGTTAATTGATTTTTTTTAGTGTGATTTTTGTTAATAATGATGCATTTACAATTAATAATTTGAAATTGACTTATTTATTAATTTGAACAAATTCTTTGAATCATTACATTCCATCATAAGAAATTGATTAGTTATTTTGATTCTATATAAATTCCGTTTTAAAATTTAATTATATGCAAAAAAAATTTATTGTGAATAAACTATGAGATCTGACACATGGTCATTATTTTTAACAATAGACTCTTTTGATTTACTGGTACAAGCTATATAGATATAATAAATTTTTTAATTGACAAGAAAGACACGTACAAAACACGTACACTACTCTTTGAAAAGTGATTCAAACTTTTGTCATTTATTAAAATTTTGAAATAAACAAAATTGTTTTTTTCACCTTTTTTTTCTTAAATAATTATTAGTACTTATTATATGAAATATTAAAGAATATTAAATTAATTAAAGTTCTTGTTGATTTATGTATACCTTGTCTATAAAATAATTTTTACAAACCAAAATAACTACAAATTTAGTCTAAAATTTGATATTTTATAAAATAAATATATTAAAATAGGGATTCTATATAAACCACTATCAAAATTTGCCTAAATTGACTATATTTTAATACAAGTTAATTTGGTTTAATACTAAACCCAGTAAATTAAAGTTGAAAATTTACCGTAAATATGGTTAATAATTTACACCAATTTTTTAATTGAGTACTTAATAATATACCGTATACACATGAATCTATTTTTCATATATATATATATATATATATATATATATATATATATTTATTGTTAATTAACGTAATACTCTCTTATGTCTTTTATATGATTTGTATGAATATGTTAGTTTATATTTAAGTATTTTTCATATTAAATAAATAAATTTCTTAATTGAAGCATATTTTCTTTTATAATATCGAAGTGATTTTGTTAACTGAATTCCTTGAAGTGTGGTGCACGCACGAGGTCAACATGCATACATGTGCTGCCTGCTTCGGCTACTCCAATAGTGATTTTACTATATCACCCCTAATTAATTACTGTTGGTCATCTACGTATTAAAAATTAATAATACTTAATAAAAAAGGTAAAATAGACAAAAAATAATAAATTAACATTTGATGTTTTAAATTAACTTGATGTCTTATATGAGGTCCATTTAAATTTTTTCAAGTATTTTTTATAGTAATTTTCTTATATCACTTTTAATTAGTTATTATAAGTCATTTATATGTCTTCTTCGTTGCTTCAATCGTGATTTTAATTAATTATTATTGTCATATAGCATTAAAAAATTAATAATATTTGATAAAAGAGATAAAGTAGACACAAAATGATATGTCAACATAAAATATTTGATTGACTATCAAAATTATATTAGTGCCTCATAAATTAAGATGAAACAGAGAAAGACGCGAAGTAACATATATTATTTGAAAATTAGATAAAAAATATTTTAGATCACAATAATTAATAACTTAAAAAGGGCATATATAAAAAATATTAAAAAGATATGATTGACTGTCGAAATTTTATCTGTACCACGCAACTGAGACGGAGAGTGTATTCATATCTTAATGAAAAATTATATTAAAAGCATGATAAATCACATAATTAACATCTTAAAAAAAGTAAAAGATATAAAATATTTGGCTGACTCTCGAGATTATATCAGTGTCACTTCATTGAAATAAAATAAAAAGTATTATAAATTACAATAATTAAATATTTAAATTATTTAATGTCATAAATAGTCCTTAACTTTAAGAGTATGTCTAAAATAATCCCTTAACTATATATACTTATCAGTTTTTTTTCCTTTAACTATTTAAAAATTTATCAAATTTGATCTTTGCATATTTTTTTTTTTATAAAAAAACAACTTAGGATTTATATTAATGAAAATCCTACTTTCGCGAAATTAAATCGTAACTCTTTTTCTTATTTGTTTCTCTCTTCTTTCCACCTTTTCCTAAAATTTCTCTTGCGAAAAAATTTCTAACCTCAATAATTCAAAATAAAATTTCTCAGGGAAGAAGACACAAATTCTACTAAAAGAAAGAATATTGTAGTTGCTAATGACTTGAATATGCTATGTTTCGGAAAATATGACAATAACAACAAAGTTCGATGCAAGAACAAACTTTTACTATCATTGAAGATAATTTAAACAAAGAAAAATTCAAGACGAAGATTTTGGGCATGGTTCAAGCAATTTAAATAATGTGGTTGGAGAAAATTAATAGCCAAAATGATAAAATCGTGAAAAAAGTAGCAGAAAGAGAGAATCTCACGGAGGCAGGGTTCCATTATTCTAATCCTATGTTGTTTATATTAAAAATAGACAAATATCAAACTTGATAAAAATTTCAGACAAAGATTTTGTCGTTAAATTCCTGCTAAAATTCTACTTGAATTTTGCTTTGTTCAAGTTGTCTTCAATGATATTAAAAGTTTGTTCTTGCATCGAACTTTGCCGTTATTGTCATCTTCTCCAAAACATAGCATATTCATGCCATTAGCAACAACAATGTACTTCCTTTTATTAGAATTTGTCTTCTTCCATGAGAAATTTTATTTTGAATTATTGAGGTTAGGAATTTTTTTACAAGAGAAATTTTAGGAAAAGGTGGCAAAAAGAGAGAAACAAGTTAGGAAAAGAGTTACGATTTAATTTCACGAAAGCAGGATTTTCATTGATATAAATCCTACATCATTTTTTATAAAAAAAAAATAGTCAAAGATCAAATTTGATAAATTTTTAAATAGTTAAAGGATCAAAACTGATAAGTATATATAGTTAAGGGATTATTTTAGACATACTCTTAAAGTTAAGGGACTATTTATGACATTAAATAATTTAAATTTTTAATTATTGTGATTTATAATACCTTTTCTTTTATTTCAATTTAAGTGACACTGATATAATTTCGAGAGTGAGCCAAATATTTTATATCTTTTACATTTTTAAGATGTTAATTATGTGATTTATCATGGTTTTAATATAATTTTTCATTAAGATATGAATACACTCTCCGTCTCAGTTATGTGGTACAAATAAAATTTTGACAGTCAATCATATTTTTTATATATGTCCTTTTTAAGTTCTTAATTATTGTGATCTACAATACTTTTTATCTAATTTTCAAATAATATATGTTACTTCGTGTCTTTCTCTGTTCCATCCTAATTTATGCGGCACTAATATAATTTCGATAGTCAATCAAATATTTTATGTTGACATATCATTTTGTGCCTATTTTATCCCTTTTTATGAAATATTATTAATTTTTTAATGCTATATGAAAATAATAATTAATTACGCGTGATATAATAAAATCATTATTGAAGCAGCGAAGAAGACATGTAAATGACTTATAATAACTAATTAAAACTGATATAATAAAATTACTATAAAAAATACTTGAAAAAAACTTAAATGGACCTCATATAAGACATCAAGTTAATTTAAAACATCAAAAGTTAATTTATTATTTTATATCTATTTTACCTTTTTATTAAATATTATTAATTTTTAATACGTAGATGACCTATAGTAATTAATTAGAGGTGATATAGTAAAATTACGATTGAAGTACCCGAAGCAGGCAACACAATCATGCATGTCAACCTCGTGCCTGCTTATCACTTTTTTTTATTAATATTAGTAATAATATATATATATATATATATATATATATATATATATATATATATATATATTAAATAGTTTATATATAGTTTAAACCTTATGTCTTATAAGAGGGAATGGCAAGGAGAAGCAGGCAGAGCTCCGTCAACATGCCTGCTTCTCTTGCCTGCTTCATAAGTTACTTCCTTCGTAATTTTATTATGTCATCTCGAATTAATTATTATAAATTATTTATATATTAGAAAATTAATAATATTTAATAAAAAAGTAGAATAGATATTTATGACATGTCTGCTTTAGCTGCTTCACCCATGATTTGACTGTATCACCCATAGTTAATTATTATAAGTCATCTAAATATTAAAAAATTATTATAAAATCATTTAAGTATTAAAAAATTAATAATATTTAATTTTAAATTTACTTGAGATTTTATATGAGTCTCATTTAATTTTTTTTCCGCAAGATCACTTCTAATTAGACATGTCTGTTTCGTTGTTTCAATCATGATTTTACTTTGTCACTCCTAATTAATTATTATGACCATTTAAACATTGTATCAATTAATAATATTTGATAAAAAGGTAAAATAAATATAAAATGATAAATTAATCAAAAAAATTTCACAAGTATTTTTTATAGTAATTTTGCTATATCACTTCTAATTAGTTGTTGTGAGTCATTAAGACATGTCTACTTCGCTGCTTCAATCGCAACTTTACCATATCACCCATAATTAATTATTATGTTCATCTAAGCATTATGACACTTAAATTGGAATTGAAGAAAAAATATTATACATCACAATAATTTAAAACTTATTATTTAAAAAATATAATTGACTATCAATGTCACAAAAGTTTGGATAACAAGAGCGATATATATTATTTGAAAATTACATAAAATGTATTATAAATTACAATAATTAATAGCTTAAAATATTTATAAAAAATATGTGATATATTTTTAAAAAATATTATAAATCAAAATAATTAAAATAAATTTTAAAAAAATATTTGTTGGGTCTGTGCCTTGCACATGCTATTAGTAACTAGTTTATTATATATATAAAGGAAGAAAACTTTTAATTTGAAAGAAGTATTAAATTTTTGTATGGTTATATATTATTTCGTTTAAAATAAATTATTTTAAAATATAAAATGTATTATTCTTTTTAAAAATAGACTAATAAAGTGCATCACATAAAGTTTAACACTACTAAGTGATGTTTCATTTGGAAATTTTCATTATTAATACCTGCATAACTCTTGTCTATCAAACGACTTCTAAGAAATTTAACTATGTAATAAATTTTTTCAAGCTCATTAAAATAAAATAGTTAATAAATTTCATCATTTGATAAGAAAAATTATTTGGAGAATGGTGTAATAAAGGAGAATTGAATTAAGGATTAGAAAGAAATATTCAAATTTCTTGAAAGGTTATCCAAGAAAACCTACATTCAATTCATCAATAATACTATTCTCCATTTTTCGAGCAGCGTCCCATGGTTTCTTATTGTGATCTTGTTCCAATGGATTGTATTATAGCTCGCGTAATGGACTATGTTCCATGATACTTTTTCACCTTTTACTTGAACAACCAAGAAAACTTTGAAAGCATATCTGAAATCATATCATATAGCCTATAGGTAAAATTGCTCATTGTAGTGTAAGGTAACTTTTCATATTACATTATGTATTGATGAAAGAAAAATTAGGTAACATAACAAATCAAGGTCTTATATTTATCCGAAATAATTGTAGTTTTTGTTATAAATGTATTTATATTATAGTGAATGTCTATCAAGATCTACTTTGATATCTATTAGGATTTGAATCATCTGTCTTTTACTCAGACTAGGAGTAAATTTCCTCTATAAATAGAAGGGCTTCCTTCGTTGTAAATCATTTGTCAAGAGAAGAAATAAGAATTACTCTCTCTATTCTCTCTACTCTTCTTCTCTGTTCTTTATTGTTTTATAACACGTTATCAGCACGAGACTCTGCCAAATAAGGTGAGATTATAAATCTAAAGGCCAAGGTTAGTAATTCCTTATGTTATTTGTATTTTTCTATTAATGATATAATTATTGTTGGATTTGAGGAAAAATAATTGGTTTGAAACCATTTATGTTTTAAATTTATTCCTCAAGAACAATATTATCAAAAGGGATGATAATATATTGGGTTCAATTCCCATTGATTTATGCCTAAGACGACATGGGTAAGACATTGAGTTTGAATCTCAATGCACCATATTGATGATATTATGATGGGTAAGGCAATATAATGTGTATTTCATGAAAAGTCATGAAACATGTCTCATTGAATATGCTCAATTCCCTGAATTGAATGTGATAGCAATATATGATAAGTCTGAAATATGACAACTTACTTCATTCTTAAGGAGTATGTGGTAGCAGTGCATAATATATCTGAAAGAAGACAAGTGATTGAATGCACAAATATACGCATGGAGGGACAATATGATAATGATCATCAAAAGTGATGATATTTTCACATGCTTATATGATTATAAGATATTCTAGAGAAAAATTCTCTACATCATATGTATGCCTCATTTTCTCCCGAAGTAGCAACATGATAAAAGAGGTTATAAGATATATAAGCTATCATAATTTGATAGGCTTAAGACACAATTATATTTCATTCTTGGGGAATGAGAATTTTGATTATTATAAGCACAGATCCATTCCCTGGGGTGAATGTGATAATATTTAGTGAAGCTTATTAATATAAACGTGTACTTGATTGTGATGGTATGACAACTCATCTCTGAAAGAGGAAGAATAGCTGAGATTAGTTATTTTGAAATCTACTTCTGAAGTAGTAAATCTAAAATTTATTCATGTAATAGTAAATCTGAAATTTACTAAAGAAAAAGTACATGTCATGGTAAACTTGGAGTTTACTAATATAAAAGTTCATAAGTTGACATGAACTATTACGACATCCCATAGATGTGCATATTAAGTATTAAATACATATTGAAGAATTCAAAAATTCTTCTTGAGCTTTTAATGTTGCTTTTTCTCATGAAAAGTTGGTTGGACCAACTAATATTGGGATTGGATCCCTTCAAATCTGAAAATTATGAAAGGTGAATAAAGGCCCGTTCATCTATCATGTGATAAGTTAAAATGATGCATCAATAAGATGATCACATGTACATTTATTTCCAACCTTCAGTTTAACATTCATAAAGTTGCTTGCTCAATAAAATTGAGTTAAGCATGACTTTCAAATTGTGTAATCAAGATAATATATCTTGATAATGTTGGTTTAGCATTGAATGTCTTCGATAAATATCTAAACCATTGTTAATGAGAACAAAACTTAATGTATTTGTCCGAAATATGATATATTGCAATAGCATTTGTATGCATTAGACCAATAAATTATGATTATTTCTTCCCTCTTAATTGTTTCAAGGTCGGGAACTAATTATTCCATCTAATAATTTTGATGTGCGGTATACGATTAATGAATATACCATAATGCACAAAAATGAATTCCTCAAAGAAGTAGAGGATGTATGTTAGTTTTCCTAACATAAGGGGGAGATTATAAGCGCTATGAAATAAGTTAGGAATTATCACCATATCCTCACCCAAAAGATAATTCAAGTCAAATGCCAAAAGCATCTCATATTAAGCACAAATGCTCTTATTTTGTATTCCTAAAGGACAAAGTCTATTCATGTGTGAAGCGTGGTAGACTAATCGGTTCCAAATGAAATAGTCCTTGAAAAATAAGGAACAAATAATCATAATAAGAAGGCAATGAGCTCTTGAAGAGCCTACGACATAACACTTCATGAAACCTTATGAGAGGTTCATGTACCTAAAAATAATGAAGTGATGAGATCTCAAAATGATATGTCGCATTGTGAACCGATACGAAATGATATATCATCAATATCTTTGACACAATATTGGCGCAATATTTTGAAAGATTATGAGGATCTGAATTCTACGTTTATTTAAGCATGCTGACGTAGAAACATTTATCAAGTGACCTGAAAGGATGCATTTTGGTAAGCGTAAAACTTATTTGATTTGCAGTCCAGACACTTGAAGATATCACTCATGAAATGTTGAATATTGTCACTTGACAAAACTTATGTGAAAACTTTTAAGGATTCAAACTTCTTGAAGCATATAAAAGTTTCTTGGAAGCTTATTTATAATCTTTATATTGTATAAGCTTATAACTTGAAAATTATTGGAACTCTTGGAGAGTTTTCAAGGCAATAGATTATTTGCTGAAATTTGAAATATATCGAATTGGATTGGTTATGAAGTACCATATCTTAGTGAAATTTATGCACTCATGTACCTTGCAAATACTACAAGGCCTTAGCCTTTTCGGTTAATATGTTATCAAGGTATATTTCTACTCCTACTAGGAGTGGTTGAGGTCCATGATACATCTTATTCGAGAAAAATATGGTGTGAAATATGATAATCTACTCACAATTTTATACAGAGATAATGCATCATGCATAACACATCTTAATAGAGGATTCATAAAAGGAGATAGAACGAAGCACACTTCATCAAAGCTTTTCTACATACTTGAGCTACAAAAGAATGGTGATATCAATGTGCAACAAATTCGTTCAAGTGAAAATGTGGCTGATTTATTCACCAAGTCTTCTTCAATTACAACTTTTAAGAAGGTGCACAAGATCGGAATGCAAAGGTTCAAGGATGTTCTCATTAGGGGGAGTTAATACGCGCTGTACTCTTTTTTCCTTATGAGGTTTTGTCCCACTGGGTTTTCCTTGTAAGGTTTTTAATGAGGCAGCCGATATGTGTATTGTTAGAAATGTGTACTCTTTATCCTTCACTAGATTTTTTTCCTACTGAGTTTTTTCTAGTAAGGTTTTAAAGAGACATATTATCTATCTAGACATTCAAGGGGGAGTGTTATAAATGTATTTATATTATAGTGAATGTCTATCAAGATCTATCAAGATCTACTTTGATATCTATTAGGATTTGAATCATTTGTCTTTTACTCAGACTAGGAGTAAATTTCCCCTATAAATAGAAGGGTTTCCTTCATTGTAAATCATCTCTCAAGAGAAGAAATAAGAATTACTCTCTCTATTCTCTCTACTCTTCTTCTTTGTTATCTATTATTTTATAATAATTTTGATAAATTCTAGAATATAATGACAGTTTGGGATTTTATAGAAGATACAGGTTGATATAATTATTGCAAAATGGTCTACTGGATCTTTATATTTGTAACACAAGATTTTAAACAAGCTCCCCCCCAACCATGTGTATAGCTCACTCCCCCTAAAATAAATGACATATCAGATCCAAGCCACATAAATTAATG